>OZ020187.1:14975390-15311918 GCA_963971135.1 Stenus bimaculatus
GAATAGAAAAACCACCCCACTTTTCTGGAGCTTCTTTGGAAATTATGACCAAATAACTGATAATTAATGCGAATCCCTAGAGGGCGCGCGAGTTTGGGAGGAAAAATTGTGAAGAATCATGAAATCGAGCATTAGTTCTGCAGTCATAAGTTTCCCTCGTTAGATTTTCAATTTTTTTTCAGATTTATAATCTAAATTGATTAGGCTACATCTTGCCAGAGAGTTACCTTCTGCAACCTAGCCCAAAATTAATTAGAGGGGTCCAAATTTAAGGTACTTTTAGATCATTATATATTTTTTGTAAATTCTTCATTTTTTTTCCTTCTGGCAAAAATTAAAGAAATGACTTCTAGATCATCTACAAAAAAATTATACAAAAATGTTGTTCGTACTAGCTTTTATGTCGTTTTTCCTTCAATTTTTACAAAAACATGAATAAAACATTTGAAGCATTGCATAAGATTATGATATTTCTATTACGTGATAAATTAGTTTTAGTATTATAGTTTACAAAAGTTTTATAGATGTCGGTTCACTAGAACATCTTGAAATTAAAATGTTAAGCTGCGTTTCCACCAAAGCAACATTGAGGAACTTTTGTGTTTCTGTTGCTTGTTTCCAACATTGTTCCAAAAAGTTCCATAAAATTACTAAAGCTGCGTTTCCACCAAAGCAACATTGAGGAACTTTTGTGTTTCTGTTGCTTGTTTCCAAAAATGTTCCACAAAGTTCCATAAAATTCCTAAATGTTTCTCGTTGTTTCCGAAACTAATGCCGTCTGTTTCTTCTTGTCGACGGTTTCCATTTCGAGCGGTAAACTTGAAAATCGGCAACAAAAGGAAACTAAAATAAGTTTTTTCTTGTCGCCGTCTCAGTGGAAACGAACTAGGAACATAAATTTGTTGCTTTTTGCTTTACTTGTTTTGTTTAGTCTCTGCGCGGTGGTAAGAATCGCCTTGCAAGGAATCGCAAAGAGACAAGCAATCGTTCCATTGGGGAAATAGCTGGTCCAAAATTTGTATCTTCTTTTTGAATACGTGGAGCAATTTGACACAATAGCCAGTCTATGTCAGAATTGGACAATCTTAAAAAATTTTGAACACTTCCATTTTTTATTTTTCCAGAGGTAATATCGTCTACTTTGAGGGTGCTACCATGATTTTGCCTTTCTTGAAGGCTCAGTTCTACCCAAAATTTGTGACGTCTTTTATTTTGTTTTTTTCTAGACAACACAATGTAGGCAGCCGCTGCCAGCGCAATTTCTTCATCTTGATCCATGTTTCACCACTTCACAATTCACCAAATTTAGCTCGGTTAACTCGGAAACATCCGACATCGACCACCAGTGGAAACACTGTGTTGCGCGTTTCTCATTTGCCTGAAACAACGTGCGACTACTGACGATTTAGTTGCGTTAGTGGAAACAATAAGTTTATTAATGTTTCTTAAAGTTTCTTTTTGAAGCAACAAGAAGAAAGAAAACGAAACAAAAAGTTCCTCAATGTTGCTTTGGTGGAAACGCAGCTTAATAATATTATTTATAATAGAATGGTCACATTGTCCGACAAAATTTCTTTTTCAATTTTGCAGTCCGACGATTTGAAATCGATGGTTTCATGTAACCTGTTTACTTACTAATAACAATTCAATTTGTTTTTTATTTCTTTTGAAATAAAGTATAGAACATGTTGAGTTAGTGGTCCGACAATATTTATTCGTAAAAAAATATAATAATCTTTATTAAGAAATTTAGACAACCCAATTTTAAAAGTTTTAGAAGATATCACCCTGTATGTCCCGCTGAAAATAAAAATAGTCCTGTCACGGCATTTTTACAATAAATTATTTCTTCGTCGCTAATAAAGGAACGTTATTTGTAGGGCGGTTCCATTAATGAACACTAAAGCCCACGACCACGACCGCAAAATTTTCCCGTTCCACTAGCTCAAAACGTCACCATTCAACAAACGATCATAGAAACCCACGAATAAATACAATACGGTCGTTGTGAGCTTCTTGCGGTCGCCATCGATAACGTTTTTATGCACGAAAGAAACAACGCGGTCTTATTTGTAACGACTTTGCGGTCGTCGTGGGCATTGCGAGTCTTTAGTGGAACGCGCCCGTAAAGAACCCGTTTTATTGCTGTCGTATGACAATTTGGTTTGACGTACAGAAACAAAAAATGAAGAAATTGGCAGCCACAAGACTATTCTGTATGCCAAAAATTCACAATCGATTTCGGGACATTATGTCCCATCTTCAGGTGAAAAGAATCAAATTCGTGTCAAGATGGAAGTGACTTGTATCTTATATTTATTTTTTTTGAATTCGACTGTATTTTGATGTTTTTGATTCTTTTTAGCTCTGTTACAAATTTTGCCATATTAAAGCTGATACGATTTTAAGAATAGCGGCGAGTTTTTTAACGGACGAGTGCAATAATTGACTTATGTTTGAATTTTGAAATTATTCGACGCATATTCGACGTAAAAATATTGTTTTATTTTTTTAGCAGTTGGTAAGAATTAAGAATGATTTCTTCATAGAACTAATATAGAACTATATTAGTTCTATGGATTTCTTATTTAACTGGTTGTTATAACAACACAAAACATAAAACTCTTGGATAGTGACAGTTTAATTTAAAGTTTCAGTTTTTAGATTTGTGGCAGATTATTATTGGGAATTTTAACTACGTATAGATGGCGCTATAAATGGAGAATATTCGGTACTTGCATAGATAAAAGATGGGTACTTGCCAGTGTCAAAAATTGTGTTTAAAATGCATTATTTTATCTTATAACTACATATTTAACAAAACACAAATAGATTTATTATTTATAGCTTTAGTAAAGCTCAAAAACATGTACAAATGCATTAAATCGAAATAGTAAGTACCGAATATAGAAGTTCATATTTTTGCCACCAGAGGGCGAGCGGGTTCTTAAAATTCCCAATAGTTTAACCCCCAGTATTCGCGGCTCGTGTTTTAAACATGGACGCGTGCAATAATACTTGACTTATGAAACTCTCTCCCTACCAATTATTTTCAAAAAAAGTGTCAAATTTTCTAAATAATCACTATGATGCAAACAACTTCAACTAGAAAAATAAATTTTAAGTAGTTTTAACTAAAAGTATATCAATTTGGATTTAGGATTGAAAAGTGTATGCAGATATATATTTTTATACATGTGTTTTGCAATGAAAACGCAATTTATATTCTTTTAGCAAACTTTATTTAGTTCTAGTTTGAATTTTTTTTTAATTCTATTAAAACTTTACACCCTCATAACTCCAAAACTAAAACGAATCGGATGTATGATCATAGACGATTTTTTCTCAAAATAGCTTCAGCTTTTTTATGACAAAGTTGTCACAGAGCTATAGAATCACCCTGTATTACTATTTTATAGTGTTGGATTCATGGTCAAAATTACCTACTGGAATATTAGATGGAAACTTTATGAGTCTGGGAAGCTACGATGAATGTACAAACATACAAGCCGAAACTGATTCTGGTTTAATATATGGAAAATATTGCTTGGCTGGCATTCAATTCCTATCCAACCCCAAGGATCATATTCGTAGGCGCTATACCTCAATATATATACCTCATATATCTATATGCATTCCACATTCATGTCATCTTCCAAGTAATAATAATACATCTATGATTTTTTACGAAGAAACGTACTGTGAAACAAAGTACAGTAACATTTTTAATGTTGAAGATTGGATTGTTTTGTATATCAGATTTCATATTTTTTTCTTTTACTCAATCTAAATTTTGTAGGTGTCTTATTTGTATAATAATGGTGACTTTGATAGCAAGTACTATTTATGAATTTTATATCATTCATTACCAAAAAGGTTAGTACCATATTTGATATTAAAAAAAACAAGAATAAGAAGCCCCATTTTTTGTTGTATCTATTAGCCCCAATTGACCGTTCAAAAACTAGTTTTAAGAATAACAGAATAATATATTTTTTTTTTAATTTTTAATACATAGGTAATAGGTAATACTTTATAGTTTTTAAACAAAATACTTATTTTTAGAAAGAAAATATCCCTATTTCTTAACCTTTTCTGCACTTTCAAATACCAAAAAGTTATTTAAAATTAGTAGTAACGAAGAACATCTTGGTTGCCTTAATGGTTTGCGCAGTATATCTCTGATATGGATTATCGCTGGTCATAGGTACATTAGTGCATCACTTATAATAGCTAATAAAAAAGCCTATGCAGAGGTAATGTTTTTAGTTTTTATTATTCTGAAAATCACAGTAAACTCAAACAAAAAATATAAAAAAGTGTGTGTTTGTATTTGGTAATCAATAATCATTATGATACACAGGGGCGGATTTACCAATAGGCTGAAGCCTACGGCGGCAAATTTATGACGGCGGCAAATTTTCAATTTTTTTAAATGTTGCAATAAAATATTTTTTTAAAACTATTTTTAGTGTTTTTTTAGGCGGCAAAATATGTTAGCCTACCGGCGGCAAAATATGTTAGCCTACCGGCGGCAGAAACCTAAATCCGCCTCTGATGATACAATTCTTTGCAAACTTGTACGTTCCCACAGAAAATATCTACAAGGTAACCATATTACAACACATAGGCCATATAATAAAATCTTTGAAGTTATTACTTATAAGTACTTACAGTTTAGCAAAGAATCGACCCATAAAAGATTCTTTTTCTATTTTGGTGCGTTTCTAGTCGCTAGTAACACATTGACAGCAGTGCGGTACTAGCCAGTACCGCACTGCTATCGGTGCGTTACTGAGTAGTAAATTTTATTTTTCGAAGTTGGTAGCACTGAAGTTTATTGATTTTAATGTGGCAGTTGCCAAGCGATTTACAGGTTATTTGATGATTTGACAAACCTGACATTAGAGTTGCCAACTACCAAAAAAGTTACTAAAATTGAAAACTATAATATTTTATTTTAAATAGATAAAAAGGCGCAAAATAGAAAAAATAGTATAAAAAACTCGTTTCATAAGTCGATAGTAGCACTTGTTCATTAAAATACTCGTCGCTACGCGACTCGTATTTTAAAATTGAACGCGTGCTACAATATGCGACTTATCAAACTTGTTTTTTAATATACTATTGTGTAATAGTATATTACGCAACGAGCTAGAAAGTGACGAATTTTGTGCGAGTGTGAAAATAGCCGAACGAGGCGCTAGCCGAGTGCGGAAATATCCGCACGTGCAACTAAATTCACTTTCTGCGAGTTGTGTACGCTATTTTTCCGACGACCACGGAGATTTTGCGACCATTATTAATATTTTGTAGTAACAACATAACATAACCTATGTTAACAGCAGCTGACATTGAAGTTATCGATTATTTTTAGTTAAATGTAAATAATTGTAGGTGGCGCTGTTTTGACGGAAGCAACTTATCGAAACGAATAAAAAATGTTCCTATTTTATTTAAAATTTACAGAAAAGTGAATTATAAAATGATTTTAATAATAAAATTAGTAATATTGGCGGGGTTAAATATAAATTTTTATTTGAACTATCCTTTTTTTGCAAGCTCAAAAAAATCCAAGAGAGGGCTTTCGGAATTCTTTCGCAGCGCCTCTATCGAAAATTACAAGAACTATTTGACAGTTACAACATGGAAACTTAAAGTCAATAGTGTTGAAATGAACGATTTTTCTAAACTACTAATATGAATGACATATACGATTTTCTCATATGGTCGTCGGAAATAGTATATTAAAAAACGAGTTTCATAAGTCGCATATTGTAGCACGCGTTCAATTTTAAAATACGAGTCGCGTTGCGACGAGTATTTTAATGAACCAGTGCTACTATCGAATATGAAACGAGTTTTTTATACTATTTTTTCTATTTTGCGCCTTTTTATCTATTTAAAATAAAATATTATAGTTTTCAATTTTAGTAACTTTTCTGGTAGTTGTCAACTCTAATGTCAGGTTTGTCAAATCATCAAATAACCTGTAAATCGCTTGGCAACTGCCACTTTAAAATCAATAAACTTCAGTGCTACCAACTTCGAAAAATAAAATTTACTACTCAGTAACGCACCGATAGCAGTGCGGTACTGGCTAGTAACGCACTGCTGTCAGTGTGTTACTAGCGACTAGTAACGCACCAAAATAGAAAAAATATATTACATACTACATCAATTTTTAAAGACTTTTTTTCTAAATCAGAAAACGAAACTCTAATTAAAATTTTGATTCTATTCACAGATTTCTGGGTTAATATTAAAAAATAAGAATTTATACAATATTTATAAATAGGTAGAAGTATATTACTTTTAATTTAAAAAATCCATTTTAGCAAGAAAAGACATATTCATATTCTTACATGCATGCTGCTCATATATCTGTGGATACTTTCTTTTTAATATCTGCTATGGTTGTTTCATATACTTACTTCAAAAATATTAATTTAAAACAAATGAAACTTAATCAAGCTTACTATTTCTACATCGTTAGAATTATAAGGTAAACATAAAAATAATAAAATAAACCTCGAAATAAACACTTATTCTCCTACCTCTTTTAGACTGGCTCCAGCATTATACATGGTATATATATTTAGTATTACACTTATTAGAAGAATTGGTTCTGGACCAATATATAGGTACATAATTGAACAAGAAAGATCGAAATGTATAGAATGGTGGTGGTCTTTTTTTACATTTACACAAAACTATTTTAACTGGGACGAAGTGGTAAATATTAAATTTGTCATATTACTGAGGTCAAGAGTTTTAATGAATTGTCATTTAATAATTTAATAATTATGACCAAAACATTTAATAAATAATACAATAATAGTACATATTATTGCTAATATTTTTTGTTGAAAAATTGTATTGTTGATATACTTAAAATTTGTTTTTAGTGTATTATTCCAACTTGGTATATTAATGCTGATTTTCAAATGCACTTATTAGTTCCATTTATCATTATACCACTGGGAGATCTTATTAGGAATAATAGAAGAAAGCTGGTTTATGTTATTATGTCTTTAATCATAATAATCACTTTTATTGTGGCACTGGTCATAAATGTAATCACACTGACCAAAAGGTGTGTTCAATTTAATTAAAGGTGTCTGTTGCCCCACTTCTCCTTAAACTTTAAGTGACACTTATTTTTTTATGTGACAGATTTTCTAATAGCAGTCATGTTAGTTTTTGAATTTATAAGTGTTACTTAATTGCGTTCTCACATAACACAAGTAATGGCCTCTAGTCGCCATTAAAGAACACATTTTTGCAAAATTCTGATAAATAAAATTTATGCGTCCTATCTTCATATTCGATTTTAATTTTATCTACGACTATTGAATAACATGTTAATTACGTACCCATTTCTTATTAATTAATGACAATCATTACAATTTAGCCGTGTGTTATATCTCAATTTAAATCAAATGTCTCTCCATAACACACTAGCTGGAACCAATCACGAGACAGCATTTTCAAAACATTTATCATAACAAACGGGCTGAAGTTGGCTAAAAGCCGACCGGTAACGAGGTTACACGAGTAGAATGTGACGGCGCCATCTTCACTTGCGTGCGCCGCTGTCAAAATAACTTCAATTTGAAATATAAATTTTTAAAGAAAGTGAATCAAAGTGAATTAACAATTATACAGGGTGTTTATAAATACGTGTCCACAAATTATAGGACGCATTCTTGGTAAAATTTGATAGTTAAAATCCTAATACACAAATGTTGTATTCATCGCCGTTTGCCTGCAAGAGGTCTTCAAAGTTGCAAATATCTACTATTAAAATTCCCTTATAATTTAAAGATTATTACATCAAATGCATGCTTTATGCCTTCAAGAATTAAATGACAATGTTTTATTACTGCTACAGTGTTTTTAACGCCTAATAATGAATTTTCCTTAAAAAAAATCAATTTATTTTAAATAAATTAAACATGGCAACAGTGTTAAAAATTAAAAAAAAAATGATTAAAAACGTTAGTGTCAATATTAATTTAAATAGTTTTTTGTGTTTTCGATATTTATTAAAATGGATTACTCTTTCAATGAATACGCTGACATGTATCTTATTTATGGTGGCTGTGAAGGAAATGCTCAATTGGCAAAAGAGGAGTACCAAATAACTTATCCCAATCGGCGACATCCCTGCGATAAGACGTTTCAGAGGCTTAACCAGCGGATTCGAGAAACGGGCCAGGTTGTTCCCCAACACCAGAATGGTGGAAGGCCGAGACATCGACGCACTGTACAATTAGAAGAAAATATTTTGGAGGCTGTTAATGAGGATCCTAATCGAAGTACTCGGGAAATTTCTTGAGAACTTAACATTCGTAGCCATACAACTGTTCAACAAGTTCTTACAGAAAATAATTTATATCCTTACCATTATACAAAGGTACAATCCCTATATGAAGGAGAAAAAGCAAAAAGTCTAACATTTTGCCACCAAATTCGCCGTCGTATACGAAACGACATTAACTTTTTACAACGAATTTTGTGGAGTGACGAATGTACATTCACAAGGGATGGTGTTTTTAAGAGTTACAATTTGCACACTAGGGCTGAAGAAAATCCTAAGTTAAGTCGTGAATTTGGACACCAGCGGAGGTTTTCCATTAACGTATGGCTGGGTATTGTTAATAACTCTGTTGTTGGACCAGTATTTCTTCCAAATAGATTAAATGCGGAAGCATATTTTGATGTTTTGGAAATAGTTGATAACTTAGATTTGCTAACTAGAAGAAATGTTATTTTTATGCATGACGGAGCCCCAGCTCACAATTCACAATGCGCAAGTGGTAATAAGGTGGTTAAATACCTATTTGGGTATTCCGAGATCCCCTGATTTTAACCCACTAGATTTTTTTGTTTGGGGTTATTTAAAGGAAATTGTGTATGCCTCACCTCCACAAAATAACCAAGAACTTAGGGAAAGAATAGAAACTGCTGTCCTTTCAATAACTCCGGAACAATTGGAAAAAGTATTAAATTGTTTACCAACTCGCTTGCAGCATTGTTTAGATGCTGACGGTGGACAATTTGAACATTTTTGTTAAATTTTCATTTTCGCCAGTTTTTTAGGTATTCTGCTAAACTTAAACTTAAAAGAATTATTTTTATACTTGTATTTATTAAATAAATTTGATTTATTCTATCATTATTATTGGTAAGAATTCCAAGAATTTAAAAAATCACATCTCGTTTTCGCTGTTGATATGTTTTTTTTATTGGCTCATATAAAATGAAGTAAATATAGTCTTATTATTTTACAATGTTGCAATTTATAAATTTCTTTTAAACAGCTCCTGGAGATTTTTGGAGCCCAATACAATATTTTTGTATTAAGATTTTAACTTTCAAATTTTACCAAGAATACGTCCTATAATTTGTGGACACGTATTTATAAACACCCTGTATTATATTAATAAAAGTAATTATTTATTGCAAATTAAAAACATATTTCTTAAAAAATATAATTACAAAAATAATAAAAAGCGTGAGTACATAATATATAAAATGGATTCAGAAAGTGAAAGTTGCACACCCCCAGAAATACTAGAAACTGCGCTAACAACAACCCAAAATTTATTACCAAATAAATCAAAAGACAGGTATAATATGGCATACAGAGCCTTTATGGATTGGAGAAACATTAAAAATATAATTAGGTGTCAGGTGATTTTAGAGGTTAAATTTGGCCGTCAATTTTACGCCATAGAACAAAAATCTAGAGTAACATAGGTGTTTAGTGAAAATAACGGCCAGCAAAATGACAATAATAGATAGGAGAATCTAAAAGTGAAAAATCGTCGTAGATAAAGTATAGTATTCTACTCGCGATTAAATAGCCATTACTCACTCAGACCTTTTACGACACTCGCCTGCCGGCTCGTGTCGCAATTTCGGTCTTCGTGAGTAATGGCTATCATTACTCGCTCGTTGAATAATATACTATTTGAGGCAATAAGGGCGATTATTAAAAAGTGAGATATTTTAAATCACGAGCCTAAGGTTAATGCAATCGAGTGTTTTAATCGCCCATTACCTCAAGAGTTGGTTACTATACTTTTCCGTTTTTTAGGAAATTAACTTTCTTTTCTTAGTGTCAAAACAATGACATATATCAATTTTATTTTTCTGTTAAAAATGGCAGTGTTCAGCGGGTTACCGATAGGTGATCTACTGCAACCACTGCTGTATGTATAAAAAATGTCCGCTGAACGACTTTTAAAAAATGCAAGTTTTTCGTTCAAATTAATCATGTTATTTGGCCGAATCCTTAATGGCATGACCAAAACCTTTGTGGGAATAATTAAGACTAAAACTTTTATTAGATTTCATTTTAAAAACTGTATTTCTACCATTGTTAAAAATAAAATACGGTGCTACGGTACTACCGCTCAATCTGTTCAATTTACATAAAAGTCACCCGCGCAATCTTGATAATTTTGGGAATAAATCATAAAATTATGCAGGGTGTCCCATTTTAATTAATCCAGCTGAATATCTTGAAAACGAAACGATTTCCTCAAAAATGTTTCAGACAAAAATTGTAGCGGCTCGAGGGGGACATTTAATATGGAAAAACATTTTTTCTTCAAATGGGAACCCCCCATTTTTTATTGTAGATTCGTAATCTCTGGAAAATAATAAGAAAGTTTTGGATGAAACTTTTTTTTTTCTATAATTTCAATTTTTCTCTATATTCACCAAAATGAACACAAATTTTGGGATTTTCGATACAGTTTTACTAGAAAACTAAAGCTTTATAAGAAAAATCGTAAGAGACAAAAAGTGCTTAAATTAAGGCAAGGATTAATAAAAAATATTATTTTATTTTATTAAATTTTATAAGTAAAAAAAAATAATATTTTTCTTAAAAAATAATAAAAATAAAAAAATTTTTAAATTTATTTTTTTTAAAGAAGTAAAATAAAATTTTTTATTAATCCTTGCCTTAATTTAAGCACTTTTTGACTCCTGCGAGTTTTCTTATAGACATAGACCTTTAGTTTTTTAGTAAAACTGTATCGAAAATCCCAAAATTTGTGTTCATTTTGGTGAATATAGCGAAAAATTGAAATTTTAGAAAAAAAAGTTTCAACCAAAACTTTCTTATTATTTTCCATAGATTACGAATCTCCAATAAAAAATGGGTGTTCCCATTTGAAAAAAAAAATGTTTTCCCATAAAACCCCATAACAATTAAAAACGCATGACACTATTAAATGTGCCCCTCGAGTCGCTACAATTTTTGTCTGAAACATTTTTAAGGAAATCGCTTTGTTTTCAAGATATTAAGCTGGATTAATTAAAATGTGACACCCTGTATGTATTTTCAGTGTATTATGATACATACCAAATTTCAAATCTCTACTTCAATCCGTTTACAAATAAATGATAAGAAATCTACTTTTAGACACAATATTTCCAGGGCTGTACCTTCCTTAGGAAGCAAAATCGAACATATGTTAATCGGAAGTTTTCTTAAAATTAGTTATACAGGGTGAGTCGAAATTAAACCGCCAATTTTTTTATGCAGATTCTACGACTAATTTTAAGATGAAAACTTCAAATTAACATTCAAAGGTGTTGAGGAAAAGAAAGGTTATTAAAATTAAAAATACACTTAATTTAATTAAAATATCCAAAATAATCAAATAAAGACATTGATTTTATTAGCAACCTAATAATAAAAGACGTGTATTGTAGAAAATAGTAGATACCTAACGGGCCGTAAAATATCGTTAAAACGACCAGCGCGTGATTATGTGCATTTTTCTCTAAAATGGTGCATTCTACAGAGTTCGTATAGGAATACCTTTTTTATCTAAAATTGTTTGGCCAACATTATTTAGAAAAAAAATCTTAAAAAATGAACCCCTAAAAAGTTATCACAGTTTTTATTACCATCCCTCTCCAAAACTACCCTTTAGAAGCATGCAAAAAAATTCAAAATAATCAGGGAAACATATCCAAAGCGTATTATAATTCACACAAAATTTGAAGTTTCTACTATAAAGCGTTTTCAAATAAACCTACGAAAACCTTCTTTTTTACACCATCTTTGAAGGGCTGTAGAAAGCGAAATCGGACATATGTTAATTTGAAGTTTTTATCTTAAAATTAGTCGTAGAATCTGCCTAAAAATTTTGGCGGTTTAATTTCGACTCACCCTGTAGAATCGCCTCCTAAAATTTTGCCGCTTAATTTCTGGACACCCTGTTCCCTGTTTATGGACATCTTTGTTCAATTTTAAAACTAGTTGTGTAATGATATGTTATTTAGGAATAGAGATAATTACCCTATGATCTTCATGTTAACAAAGACTTCTATGTTTTCTATTTTATACATTTATACATAGACCGGATACGTGTCAATTTTTTGTGTACTATCAGATAATGAAATATTAATTTTATTTTTGAAAACATTAGTGGAGGAGGAGGCAACTTTTCTTTTTCAAATAGCAACATATTTTTTTCGATTGAAAAAAAAATCATTAACAAAAATAATCTAAACCAATTATACAAATAATTTTTTTTCTTATTTTTTTTATTGTTAATTTTTTTAAATTTAATTAAATTGTTTTATTTGTTATTGAGTTTTCAGTTTTTTTATTTTTTTAAGTTTATGTTTTTTAATTTATTTTTAATAAATTAAAAAATTATTAATAAATTAAAAATTAATTAATATTTAATATTAAAATAAAAAACTCACTCAATGGCATTGATAATGTCAACATTGGTTGACGAAAACGTTCTGGCTAATTAAATATCTTTAAAGTAGAGTGAGTTTTTTATTTTAATATTAAATATTAATTAATTAATTTTTAGATAAATAATAATTAAATTAAAAATTGTTAAAAAACTAAACTTAAAAAAATAAAAAAAAATAAAACTTAAAAACAAAAAAAACAATTGAATTAAATTAAAAAAATAATATCAATAAAAAAAATAAAGAAAAAAATTTAAAAAAAAAATTTTAAAAAAATATATTGGTATAATTGGTTTAGATTATTTTTGTTAACGATTTGTTTCAATCGAAAAAAATATTTTGCCATTTAAAAAAGAAAAGTTGCCTCCTCAAATCAAATCAATCTATATTGACGTAAGTCTAATTAAAGACATAACATAGTCAATTACAGAGTAAATTAAGTACAATTAAGATAATTACACTTACACCTACAATTATATAAAATTAAAATTTAAAAAATTACAACTAATACATACTAATACAATTTTTTTAAATATTGTGGGGTATAAAATAACATTTAACTATTAAAATATTCATCTAGCGAGTAGTAAGGATTATTCACAAAAAAATCTTTCAGTTTAGCCTTAAATATTTTTGAACCGATTAACTTATTTAGCTCATTTGGTAATTGGTCATATAATGAGGACTACTTTCATAAGATGTATATTATGAATTGGAATGCTTAAGAGGATAGAGAGTCAAATTAAATTGCAGCAAATTTTGCGGTTTATTTTGCAAGGATTGTACCAATATGAATACAGATACAAAAATAAGAAAAATTGAATGTGAAAGTAGAATGATTTCTCAAGGGCCGTAGAAGCGATATTTTTTGTATTTTAACTTTAAACACCCCAAAATAAAATCTCCAATAATGCAAAATAATTGAGTTTTTAACGTTCCATTTTCAGTGCTAAAATGTTATGATTTTAAAATTTTCTTCTTCGAGGGCCCTAGAATATACTATTATTTAACTAATGCAAAAAGAAGACTTAGGAGTAAATAAAGTCTGCTAACTTGCGGGGATTAGAAACTAATATTTCTCGTCACATTTGACTCTCTACCGCCTTTTCTTTAAACCTGGTTGTGTACTTATTGATTTCTTTATTTTTTGTGAATTTTTGTATATTAAAAGTCTGGCTATTCGCTTTTGAGCAATGAGTATTTTAAGCACCCCCCCCCCCCCAACATATGTTTTGTAGAACATCATCTGCACTGTAAGATTAGTTGTTTTTTTTAGAACTGATAAACCAAAATAGGTACTATTTAGGTGGTTGACTAGTGAGTTAAGAATTTATCTATGATCAAGCCTAAGAATTTGGCTTTTCTTTCTACTACAATACTTTGTCGATTCATTTTTATCAGAATGCGGTAATTTTCTTCTTTAATGTGCATATTTTGATAACTTATAGCAATTGATTTACTAGGATTTAACTATTTTCATTATTTTACATTATCATTCTTGTCACTTATATAATTATTGAAATCATTAGTAAGTAGTATAAATAAGATTGTGGAACACCCACGTTAAGATTTTTGGGTTTGGATTTTGGTTTTGGGTTTGTTTCCACAAACTGCTTACGATTTGAAAGGTAAGATTGGGACCATTTTAACGGAATACCTCTAATGCCTATGCATTCTAGTTTTTTTTCGAATAGTCTCTTAAGTCTAAGTTACTAGTTTTTTATTTAAATTGTTCATGATTTCTTGGATAGTTTCATAAAGGGCTGTGATAGTTGACTTATTTTGTGTAAACCCGTGGTGTGAGTTGGATATTAAATTGTATTTGTTTAAGTAATTCAAAAATCTATTATACATTGCATTTTCTAATATTTTTGAAAATACCGATTGAATACATACAGGAAGGTAGTTTTCAGGGTTTTCCTTATCGCCTTTCTTATAAATAGGAATACATTTGCTTAATTTTAAACTAGATGGGAAGGTTCCGGTGCTAAATGACTCATTACTGATTTCTGTTAGTGGTTTAGAAATATATCTGATACAATTTTTGAGACTAGTGGTTGAGATATGGTCTGCTCCCGGAGATTTGTTGCTTGGGAGATTCAGTATTAAACTTCGGCTTCACCCTCAGGAAAGAGCTTTTGACATGTATTTTGTTGTGATCTTTAGGCAGTTTCTCTTTAGACTTTAGTACTGATTCACAGTGGCGCGTTATTCTGAGGCCTTAAGAAGATAGTCGGCGAAATGTTTGAGAAGCGTACTTTTCCGTAGTAAAAATTGATTTTTGGGCATTTGTAATCAAAAATTGAACAAAAACGATGCCTAGTGCCATTCAAATTGAATTTAGTTTTCATATAGAATTTTTGTTTTTCATGTAGAGTGTATGATAAGGGAGTACTTTCTGAACAATGATAAAAAAATGCGTTTTTATTTTTATTCAAAAAGTACGCCCCTATCATACACTCTACATGAAAAACAAAAATTCTATAAGAAAACTAAATTCAATTTGAATGGTACTAGACATCGCTTTTGTTAAATTTTAGATTACAATTGCCTAAAAATCAATTTTTACTAGCGAAAAGTACGCTTTTCAAACATTTCGCCGACTATCTTCTGAAGCAATTTTGAAGTTTGAGGCCCTAAAATATTGATATTGTTAAGAAGAATTTTGAAATTTCAGTCGAACTCGGTTATAACGAGCATCAGGTGACGCCGATTTTTACTCGATATAACCGTTAATCGTTATAACCGTGAAAAGGTATTGACTTTTTATTATTCTATTTCGAAATATACAGGGTGTTTCAAACCAAGAGTCGGTAACTCTGGAATCTGATTCTTGACTTTGTCCAATTTCAAAAGAAAAAATAAAAATATGTACATATATTTATTAATAAGCCTCAAATGCAGGGTGTTTACGAATTTTTTTTACATGTAGGTACAGTTTTAATGATATTTTGCTCAAATTTTAACAAAAGTTTTGACAGTAGTTTTTAGATATTATAATTATTCGAACTCATTATTACAAATATTAATTTTTTCCTGTAATTCAGGTATGCTATCTGCCTTAACCGCGATAGATGCGTCATCAGCAAAGTTAATTAATAAGCCATGTGTTAAATGACTTCTCAGATCATTAATGTAACATAGGAATACTAATGGTCCTAACACTGAACCCTGCGCAATACCCAGATCCACATCAAACATGGCAGATTTCTCACTATTGATTTTGACAAACAATTTTCTATTTTCTATAAAAGAGACAATTAAATCCAAATAGTTACCCCGAATACCCATTGCGTTGAGCTTACTTCTTACGATCTCTCCATCTACCATGTCAAAAGCCTTGGAGAGATCATAAAATGCAGCACTAACTAATTTGTTTTTATCCAAATGTTCATTGATATACGTGAGGAACTTAGTTGTGGCCGTTTCAGTAGATCTTTGTTTCCTATATCCATGTTGACAGTTGCTGTAGATGTTATATTTTTCAAAATAATCACTAATCCTTTCACATATGATGTTTTCAAATAATTTTGAGATTACACTGGTGATGGAAATAGGACGGTAATTACACGGATCACTTTTGTCACCTTTTTTTGGTACAGGGCACACACGCGCAATTTTTAAACTATTTGGATATTGACCCTTTTTAACAAACAGGTTAAACAAATAGACCAATGGTTCAGTCAGATCTTCCTGCATTTTTCTTATAATTTGAACTGATAAATCGTCAGGACCTACCGCACTATTTAATTTTAGTTTAATTATTGCACTTTTAATATCATCTTCACCAATTTCATCCATGTAGAATGTGTTTGTTTGCATTTGCTGTTGAGTTCCCGTACTTGAAGAAGCAGCAAATTTGTTGTTCCTCATTCGTACGGCAGCATGTGCAAATTCGTTGGCTAACGCGTTAGCAACTTCCGTATCTGTTTCTAAGACGTCATCTTTAATCTTTAGTTTAATAACTGCTTTATTTTTCTTATTTTGACCTAAATCTTGATTAACGATTTTCCAAATTTCTTTGTTTTTGTTATTCGCAGCGTATATTCTGTTGTTGTTGTAATTCATTTTTGCTTCCTGAATTATTTTTTTGTGTCGTTTTTTTTCTTTCTGATAATATTCGAATTGGCTTATACTAGAACCAGCTTGTACATCATTGAAAAGAGATTTTAGTCTTTCACTTGAGGTTCTTATCTCTTGGTTAATCCACGGTTTTACTTCTTTATTTCTGATTGTTTCTTTCTTGATTGGACAGTTAAGATTTAAGTAATAAGTCAGGTGCTCTATGAACGCATTATATGCCTCATTAGCATCTTCCATCTTTATAAAATCCCATTTCGTTTTATTTATGTGGTATTGTAAGTTTAACATATTACTTTCATTCATTCTTCTCTTTAATATAAAGTTTGTGTTTTTAGATCCTAATGGTTTTTGCCCAAACTCAAAAGAAATTGCACAGTGGTCAGATAAGTGTGGATTGAATACTTTCGCAGATGTTTCATTGAGGTTTGTGACCAAGTAGTCAATCTGAGTTGATGATATTTGATTATTGCAATTTTTGTATATTCTGGTGGGTTCATTTATTTTATTTATCAATGAGAATGATTCTAATAAATCTTTTAATTGAATACAGCTACAAGACTTTTCCAGAAAATTTATATTTAGATCACCACAAAGAATAATATTTTCACTAGCTTTTGATGCATACCTTAATATCTCCAAT
Organism: Stenus bimaculatus; assembly: GCA_963971135.1. Classification (NCBI taxonomy): domain Eukaryota; kingdom Metazoa; phylum Arthropoda; class Insecta; order Coleoptera; family Staphylinidae; genus Stenus; species Stenus bimaculatus. The sequence goes on from OZ020187.1 coordinate 14,992,852, forward strand.
AGGGTGCCGATGAAGGTGTTAATGTTACCATTCGGAGGCCTGTATATGCTAATAATACAAGTTTTCTCATTGCCTTGTTTTATATTAATAGCACAGCATTCAATTTCCATTTCCAGCGATTTCTCGTTTATGTACTTCATTTCAGTGATTTCGTGGTCCTTATCAGTTTTACAGTACATTATTATACCTCCATGTTGATGATCTTCACGCGCATAAGATGTTATTATTCTATAATTGTCTATTTCCAGATATTCGCTATTAATATTTTTATGCCATGTTTCAGTTAGTGCTAGGATTGTAGGCTGATAGTCGTTCATTAATACCTGCAGTTGATTTATTTTATTTCTTAAGCTTTGAATGTTTAAGTATATCAATGTGTGTGCTAGAGTTTTACTTCCTCTATTGTTACTGTTGTTTTTGTTGCTTTTAATTCTATTACTTGCACTCTCTTGGATTTTTTTGCTGGTGTCCACGGTGGTCACCCGACACGACCCGAAAAAACTTAAAACGGCGAATAGAGATATCAACCGGCCAGAAATTTTCATTGTTTACGGCTTCTAAATGTTTAAAAGGAACTCCAAGTTTGTATGACTTTGTTGGAGCTTCAGGTTTACTTATAACTTCCGCGGTAGCCTCATTAATTGTTAGGTTCTTATTAACATATTCAATCAGCTGATTTTCATTGGTTTCTTGGCTTGCACCACCAACATAAAGCCATGCAGTTCTTTCTGCTGCCTTAAATAAATCAGTGGAGGTTGATTTTCCCCTAATGGAATTACTGAAATTATTTTTCTGTGCATTTCCTTTACCGTCTTCTTTGCTCTTCTTTTTGTTTTCATTTTCACCTTCCCCTCCTTGTCGGTTTGGTTTTTTCTTGATCACTTTCTGCCAATCGTCATTGCCACCAACATTAACATCATGCTCAATATTAGGGATTGTGGGATAGATATTAATTATTTGACTTTCATTATGTTTATTTATAGGAAGAGAAGCATCTTTTATTTGTGTATTCTTTCCCGTGTTTCCATTATTTGGAATTTCCCCAGCTGGTAGTGTTTGTGAGGCCGTTGAAGGTCGTTTGCAATTTTCAACGTTTTTAAGTTTTAATTTAGTATTTTCCTCTCTTAAGTCTTTGTTCTCCTTCTCGATAACACTTAATTTAAACCCCATCAGGTCATTACTCTTCTTCATTTCATTGACTAACTCTTTTAAATATAGGTACGCATCCATTGTAAAATCCTGTGTTGAAATTTCTGCACCTTTTTCATTGAACTCCTGCATTACATTTAAGCCACAGCAGGTAACTTTTTTAGAGCAACTTTTATGATACATAGAGTTACAGATTGTGCACGTAATCCCGTTTCTTGCGAAACTGCCGCAATAACACTTTTTTTCGGAGTCTTTATTACTCATTTTTCGGAGCAGGCAAAACACGACCGCTCAACTCAACCGTTTAACGCGATGATTAACATGATCATGAATTAATCATTAATGGTTTAAATTGTCTGTTAATTTAAATTCCTTATTTTCTTCTCATGATATGATATGGTGAATAATATTAATTTATTTTTGAATTTATTTGGAGGCCCCTCCCTTGTTCTAAGGCCTTAGGCAATTACCTATTTTGCCTATTGCCACTGCTGATTCAATGAAGTAATCGTTAAAATGTTCACATATTTTTTTAGAATTTGTAATGATTTCATTATTTATATTGAGACTGATTTTACCTTTTGTGTTATGCCCGTTTACGTAAGTAAGTAAGGTTAAATTATTTATGTTACTCTTTGCTTGGTAAATTATTTTTTGGAGTTGTTTTTTTTTTGTGACTTGTATTTTTCTTTAAGCTCGGCATTATTTGTTTCACTAGCCAACCACCATATATTTTTGACCTCCCTTGATAATTCTTTTATATCATTAGCTACCCATTTTTTATCGACAGTGTCAAAATTTTTACCCCTAGAGTTACTACAGAGTGGATAAGCAGCGTCAAAATAGCTTTGAAAAGTATTGTAAAAAATATCAAATTTACTGTCTAAATTTTCCGCAGCGTGAACCGAGTTCCATGATTCGTTTTCTATGAAGGTCATAAATTGGGCATTACTTTTCTCTGTGAATTTCTGTGTACTTTTATATTATCATTATTTTTACTACAATTATTACTGATAGCAAGTTCTATTGCCTTATGATCACTAAATTCTACCGTTGACAAATTGGGATTAATAATATTGGGATAATTTGTAAATAGATTATCGATTAGTGATGAGCAGTTGGGACTAACTCGGGTGGGTTGTGCTATAGTTTTTTCCAGGTTATAAGTAGTCATTATATCTATGAATGAATTAGTAAGATATTAGCTAAAATATTTATGTTGAAATCTCCGCAGATTAGGACGTTATTGTTATTTGTTTTTATTTTTTTAAGTACCTTATTTATACTTTCTAAAAAAATTTGCTCATCTGCATCTGTAGCGCGATACGCGGATAATATTAAAAATGATGACCATTGACTATGAATGTACTTGCTGTATATTCAAATATTCTTTCAACGCTTTTGATTTTATAGTAAAGAGCGGTTATATTTAGGTGTGGTTTGGCAAATATTGCCACCCCTTCGCCCGTGGTTGTTTTTCTACAGAATTTGTTAATTAAATTAAATGAATGCAGTTTAAAATAATTAAATTCTTGTTCACTTAGCCATTGTTCGCAAACAGATAGTATGTCTGGATTGCTATTTGTGAGCCATAGATTAATTTCATATTTCTTATTTCTAATGCTTCTCGCGTTTAATTGAATAATTTTAATGTTCTCTACGGTATCACGAAAAAAAAATTATTTTTGAAATTGTATAGAGTTTTAAATACGTTCACTCGAACGTTTGCTGGCCAAAATTGTGCTGTATACATATACTGTTTTATAAAAATTCTTTTGGAAAACTTAATTTAAAAGTTGCTGTTTCGTTTTCTGTGAACAAAAATAGAATTATTTTCTAGATTATAGTTTAAATTCCCTAGTTTCTTAGTCACATATTCTTTTAATTGGTCTTATGAAACATCTGCACAAATATTTGAAATATGTAGAATGCTTAGTTCGGGAGCTGCTACGATGTTGTCTTCAGTTTCTTCACTGGATAGAATTAATCTTTTATTATCTGATAGTAGTATACTTCAAACCATTTAATTTTATATACCACTTATAAGAATCGGATAAGAAATAACGAAACTACATGGTTGACCGTTTTTTGTGCACCCCTCTGAATAACAACTGAAAACATAGAAGTCTTTTGCATGTTAATTGCAAAAATGACAACTCAAAGAGTCAACAGTAGTATACAGGGTGTTCCGTAAGTAATGCATAATAATGAAAGGGGTTGTTCAGGACACCAAAACAAGCAACTTTTGTTAATAAACCCATATTCGGAAATTAACCATTAAGCCAGGGTAAATAAAAAAGATTTAAGGTAATTAAGTTAATTATTTAATAAAATTTACAAAAATTGCTCGAAATTTAGGCCATTTTGTTCAATGCACAAGACATGACAATAAATCGCAAACATTTATTTACAAAAAAAAAGAAAACAAAGCCATTTTTGTAAATTAAATTTAAAAAATTTTGTCTCAACCTAGTGACTTAATGGTTCATTTCCGGATATGGGTTTATTAACAAAAGTTGCTTGTTTTGGTGTCCTGAACAACCCCTTTCGTTATTAATATGCATTACTTACAGAACACCCTGTTTATAAGAGTTATTGAATAAATATAAAAAATACTAAATATACAGGGTGTCCCATTTAGCGTTGGACTGTATGGGTATCTTTGTTATTATTAGAGGTAGAAAGTCGGTTAAATGGACAAAGTAGAGATTTCTTCGTATATTAATAATTCGTTAACAAAATATTTGAATTTCGTATCGTTTCTGCGTTATCTTGAAAAAATTAAAAGAATTGCGATTTTGAAAATATGACTTCTTTATTTTTGGTGGAACCAAAAAGGTTTTTTTTGCATAAGCAAGCACTTTTTTGTGTACAATGCAGCAATACAAATGAATATTTTTTTTCGCCAACGCCAACGGATTGATCAAAAATAATTCAAACTTAGTTTTTGCTTATGGCGGCCATATTTTATTGGATATGAACATATTTGGAATAAGTGTTTTTGTCTGAGTAATTTTGTGTATCATATGTCATATTAAAAAAAATATTTCATTTTGCAAACTAATATTGAACTTTAAGTGATGTAAATTGTCAATAACATAAGTGTAACTAGTAACTATTTAAAATGTTAAGTGTAAAATAAAGCTCTAGTTTTTGTGGTTTATTTAAAAAAATGCTTTCATAGCCTGATCAAAAAGTTCATCAAGCTTCCTGTAAAATTGTCAAGAACCCAAAGACTTGCGATCAGCGCGTAATTATTCATAAATTTAGGCGCCATGCAATTTTAAGAAACTATTGGCAATTTTAACTTTAACGTCAAATGGGACACCCTTTATATACAGGGTGTTTCATTGAAAACTTCAAATGTGGTTTATTTCATAACCAGAATTTTTTTCAAAAAATTAACCGAACACGCCGTTTTTTTGAGGGGAGGGGCGCATTAAAAGACCGATTTAAGCACTCTGACGTCACTCCCTTAAGCGGGGGGCGTTAACCTCCTAATTTCTTAAATGGCAACATGGGTTGAGTAATATATCAATTGAAAGCTGCTTTTAATTAGAATTCAACGGTATAAATTAAAATAAAATTGATCGATTCGTTTTACAGGAAAAAAACCTATTGTAATACTCAAATTTAAAGTTTGCAATAAAATTTTTTTTTAGTTATAAAATAATTTTATTTTTAAATACACAATTAAAGTAAATGTTCGAAATGTTTTCCAGAATTTTCCAAGCCTAAATAGAGACGGTCTTCAAACTCTGCGCGAACATTTTGTAGCATTACTGGTGTAATATTTCCACATTCGTTTATGATCCTTTGACGAAGGTCTGCTAAAGTATCAGGTTGGTTCTGGAAGACCGTATTTTTTAAATAGCCCCAAACGAAAAAATCCAGCGGTGTGAGGTCAGGTGAGCGTGCTGGCCATTCAATAGTAGCTCTACGGCTAATCCAACTAGGAAAGGTTCTGTTTAAATATTGACGAACTGGTAACGTATAATGTGGCGGAGCACCATCCTGTTGAAAAATTATCAAATTTTCGTCCAGCATATCATCATTTTCTAAGACATGTGTTATTGTAGGTGCGATAATATTTTGCAGCATATCTAAATATTTTTCGCCTGTTAAGTTGCCATTAATAAATATTGGGCCTATAATATGGTCCCCATAAATGCCAAGCCAAACATTTAATTTTTCTGGATACTGACAGTGCTCTTCTCGCATCCAATGTGGATTTTCTGTACTCCAATAACGACAGTTATGTTTATTAACTTCACCCCTCAAATTAAATGTTGCTTCATCACTAAAGCAGATGTTATGTAATTGGTTTGGAGTATTTGACATAACTTCACAAAACTCTGTTCGGCGATCAAAATCATCTTCACTTAATACTTGATGCCAGAAAATTAATACGGGCGATATTTTAAATTTTTTAAAATTCTCCAAACCTTGGTACTTGGAAGTCCTGTTAATGTAGATAAGTTTCTTATGGAAGTTTGCGGATTTAGAGATGTTTCGCCTACTACAGTCAACGTTTCTACTTCATTTGGGGGGCCGCCAGTTCTATTTTTATTTCCTACTGAACCCGTTTCACGAAATTTATTAAACAAATCTAAAACATATCTTGCAGATACATTTTTATCTGGATGAAGATTATTAAAACGAGTAGCTGCTCGAAGGGCACATCTTCTTTCTTCGCCGTATAGCATAATAATCTCAACTCGATCATCCTTAGAATAAACCTTTTTGGATGGTTAGGAGGTAATAAAGTTAGTGTAATCTATTTAATTCGAAAACTTGTAATACACTAAATTAAATTATTTCAATTTTTAAATCACATTTTATTTAGATTTAAACACCTGTCAAATCATGTGGATAACATAACAAAGAAATTTATTTATTGTTCTTTTGCGTTTAAATTTTAAATTAAATTATTCATGAGAACCAAACGGGACACCTTACCTTCAATTTTTTATTCAGTATTTAATAATTTGCTAATTGAAAAAAGATTTTTTGGGTTAATTTAACATTTTTTAAATTTATTTATTGCAATGAGTTTTTAATTTTTTTTCTTTAAAACGAATCGATCATTTTTAATTTAATTTGTACCGTTGAATTCTAATTAAAAGCAGCTTTCAAATGATATATTACTCAACCCCTGTTGCCATTTAAGAAATTAGGGGGTTAACGACCCCCGCTTAAGGGAGTGACGTGTGAGTGCTGTTATAATGCGCCCCCCTCAAAACAAAAATCGGCATGTTCGGTTAATTTTTTGAAAAAAATTTTGGTTATGAAATAAACGACATTTGAAGTTTTCAATGAAACACCCTGTATACAGGGTTAATCTTTGAAGAGGTGATACTAGAGGTGAATATAAGTAGAATGACAAAAAATCATCTTAGTAAAACTTTCTTTAAAAGAGAGTTACAGCTCTTTGAAGATGCTGCCAAAAAGTATATTTTTACGCTACTATTTCCAAACGGTTTACATTACACTATTCAAATTTGGTACAGATCTTTATAAAGTTTAGATCTATTATTATAATTTTTTGAGATTTTCTGGTAGCCTCTTAAAGGTTATTTTTAGTAGGGTTAATGATAAACATTGTCTAAACTTTGCAGAGGTTAAATATCAAAGCTTTATTCTTACAAAATAATATTCTTTACTTTATTTTAGACAAAAAAGGTCCTCTTATTCTAAGTCGCTAGGATGCACCGCTTGCCCAAAAAACGCATTAAAATTTTCCCTCACGGACGACCAAAACGCTAATCGGAATACTTTGCTTAGCAACATGCAGCGTTGCTAAGCTCGGCGTTTCCGTCGTCCGCGAATGTCGCTAGCAAATGTATCTTAAATGCGTTTTTTTGGATAAACGGTGCATCCTACCGATTAGAATAAGAGGATCTTTTTTGTATAAAATACAGTAAAGACTATTATTTTAAAAGAATAAACCTTTGATATTTAACCCTTGCAAAGTTTAGACAATGTTAATCTTCATCCCTATTGAAAATTACCCATTAGAGGCTACAAAAAAATCTCAAAAAATGATAATAATAATAGATCTGAAGTTTATAAAGATCTGCACCAAATATGAAAAGTGTAATGTAAACCGTTTGGAAATAGTATCGTAAAAACACACTTTTTGGCAGCATCTTCATAGGGCTGTAACTCTCTTATAAAGAAAGTTTTACTGAGATGATTTTTTGTCTTTCTAGTTATTTTCACCTCTAGTATCACCTCTTCAAAGATTAACGTGTGAACCGTAAACACCCTGTATAATTATTAAAAAATGTAAATATCAATCTTCAAAAGAATGTTCAAAAAAATATTTTTTTAACAATAGAGGCTTTATTTTATTTATTTTAAAATTTGAATTTATGAATCATAAATTATGATTTATCCTAGCGGCTTAAACTTAATGTAATTTCAAGTCATTATACACATTTCAAAACTAAACCTAAAATGAACTTCAGTTTGATGAGTAATATGTGTAATAATTCGGTAAAACAGTTTAATTTTCTTCCCAACCCTTATTCTTGGGCCGGCGGAGATCGTGTCGTCGACGAGACAAAAAGGACAGACTCTTATTTTTTCATGTGAATGAAAATGATAAAAGTCGTCGACGACACGATCTCGACCGGCCCAAGAATAAGGCCCCTGGAGGGGGAATCTTAATGGCGTACACTTTGCCCCAGCCTCTGATTTTAAAATTTTAAATTCCATCTCCACACTTGTGACACCTCATTTTAAAGGATTTTAAAAGTCGAATGTAGTAGAATATAATAGTATATGTATTTAATTTTAATATCTGATCATTTTGTGACAAAGTGCCGGTCGTGGGTGGAAAAATGATCTAGAAATACATCAACACAATAAAAAGAAAAATAAAATATTTATTAAAAAATATTTTATTTTTTGCCATAAGAATAACGTAATTTCAATAGCATTATTTGTAAAGACCATCTAACACTAGTCCGAATTCTTTAAATTATCAGATCACCTTAATTATACTTTACTAAAAGATTAAAAACTAAAATGTTGTTAATTTATCATTAAAATCGTTATTAATAAAGCACCTAATATAAGAAACTTTTTATTGTCATCAGATGATCGGATTTTTGGAATTCCGGTCGCCCTCTGGTGGATTTTTTTTAAACTACTGAAGTGAGGTAACGTCAAAAAGAAAAACTACGTTTAAATTATAAATTTGCGCTTATAAAAACCGAAAAACCTATTTTATTGGTTTTGTGAACGAAAATCATTAAATCATGGGATTTTATGCAAATTATAAAGAAAATAGGTAAACTTTTACCTCGCTTGGATCAGCTGTTTCTGTCAAAACAGTGCCCCCTACAGGTAGTTGAAATCGCGAATACCACCATATTCTGAAAATTTTAAAGTTAGGGTGGCTGGGGCAAACGGGATGATATGTGGGGTAATCTTTTGTACGCCGTTAAGTTAACTTTTTATACATCTCATCAAATTAAAGTTATTTAGGGTGGATCGTTTTCAAATTATCACTCTGTTTGTATTTGAGTTTATTTAATTCAAAAACTGATAAAAATATTATTTTCCTTTTATTGTATTTTCCCGTAAAACACGCTTTTCCAAATAAGCGGAGTAGAATTTGTATTTCTATTCCTAGAACCTAGAACATGCAAACTATACCCGATTGTGACCGATTTCCGTGGGAAATGTACGAACTTGTTAAAGCCCGTCAAGCGTCATAGAAGGCTGTCCTTTATTGACGGTTTAAGAAAATAGAATTTTCCAAAAATGTTTATTCTTTTATCGAGGATTAACGCGGTAGTACAGTTTATTGAGGGGTTAGATGCAACTGAGGGAAAAGGTGACGGGAGTGAATTTGTCCGCCATCCTTGCCCCTTACCCAAGTGAAGAGATCATTTGTTTTAACCAAAATTTAATTGAAAAAAATATTATTTTTTTTTCTAATTTTCCTAATAGGCCATCAAAACAAACGAAATAAAAAAATCTGTAAGAAGATATACATAATGTTCTCTTTTTTCCAAATTCGTTAATTTTTATATCAAATTACTAAGTTAGTACTAGGTAGTGTATTCAACCCATATAACAAAACATACAGATAGTTCCTGTAAGGGCTCATGGTTTTGCAAAGAATCGCACCATTAGTCGACCTAGAGGTGCAATATTTGCGCTATGTGCGAACGCTTTTGGCTCAAGTTCTACTGTCAAATGTCAATACTATTATTGCATAATTTGTTATTATTTGACTATTTGATGGCGAATAAGCGGTGGTTAGTGTTAGTCTTTTTTAGCGCGATTGCTGTTGATTGGAAAAGGAAGTTAGTTTTCACATTTGTCAGTAGACCTTATATTAAACTTTTACTACGCTTTTAAATAAGTAGTGCACAATCAACCCTAAATTTTAAAAATAATATACCTACTTTTATCTATATTTCAGTCTTTACGGCACACATTCACATATTCCGGGATTTATGCTTGGAATATTGTTAGGTATAATTTTAGCTAATAACGAGCTAACAAATTTTAATATCAGTAAGGTAAGTAATAATTTTAATTAAATACTGAATATGGGAATAGCGTCCGTAATAATAATAAGTTATTATAGGCCAGTCAAGTAAGCTCAAAAACATGATCTACTTCGAAAAAATTAGAGGAAAGCTGGAAATCGTTTTAACCACTTTATTTTTCATAAAAATAGAACAATTTTTGTGCAATGCTCTATGTGCTGTGTAGAAAAAACCAAGAAATGTTCGGTAATTTTGCACTTTTTTTAAATTACAGTCAAAATTATGCATCTGGAGGAAAATAATATTCCTTGCAATTTTAAATAGCGTTAAATTCTGCGCCGATAGAGTACCCAACTTTTAAATTTAAGCATCAAGAAGTTAGAGAAAACTAAAGTCAAAAATTGCCCCTTTGGAGAAACAAATATTTCTTTCGGATATACCGATATTTAGCACCGGATAACTTTCTAATGAATGTAACAACTTAAAAATGGGTATTATATAAGTTTAATAGCGTTAAATTCTGCATCGATTGAGTACCTAACTTTTAAATTTAAACCTCAAGGTGTTGGAGAAAACTAGAGTAAAAAATTGCTTATGTAAATTTTTTATTCTGTATATACTGAGTAATTTTTTAATAGCTTTTCCAAAGGAAGCAGTCTGAGGTTTTGGAGTAATGCACTGGATGCCACCCATCGCATGTTTTCATGCTTCATACTTTTGTATTCAAACTATCAATCGTGTCTATGTTCACATCGGCATTATCAAACACAATCTGGTGAAAACTGTTTCTTGACACATCTGACGTAGGTTGTTGCATGCAAGATAATTCGAAGTATTTTATATTCATATATGGGCTGCAAAATCTTAGCGCTGATAGAACAACCAGCAAATCTCGCGAATCATATTTTCTATGCAGAAATGTTCCAAGTCCGATCTGCAGAGGAGACATGAATGAGCTTGGCTTTGTAGCAGCAATAATTTCGTGAGCGATTGCTTTGACACGTACAGCAGTTTTGGCTTCTACTCCTTTGTCCACGTTTTTATTCCTTCAGGATCTTGGGACAGTTATTATTTGCAGAAGCAGAAAAAGAGATTCAGGGATATCGTCATCAATGTTATCCAAGAAACCAACGGGTTTAAGATAATTTTTGAGATTGTATGCTTTCGATCGAATTTCAGCTCTTACGTTGTCTGCACAAGCTTGAGTCACGCGAAGACCTTCTTGTTTGTTCTGTTTTTTGAGGCGTACCAGTTATCTGACAGTATTGAGTACCCAGTATTTTTGAAACATACTATTGTACTTTTATGTTTATTTCTTGCTGAAATCCTGGGTATAATTATATTATCGTCATACTTCTCGAAAAGTCTTTTTTTTTGTTGCTATCGGCGGAACGTACCTACTGTGAATAGCCTTGAAGGATTTCAGTCAGGTTAAACTGGCATTCATCTTCCTCCATGTAGCCGATTATATAATCGATTGCAGCTGTAACATCATCATCTAGGGGACGTCCCTGCTACTGCTAGATGAGAGAGGTTTGAAGAATCGTTTTCCACATGCCCCATAATACTTGGCTTCAGAAGAAGCAACAAGATCTGATACAAATAACTTGTTGACCCCATGCATCACCTCTGTTTGTGGCAACTTCCAGAAGATTGTTTTTGAATCTCAGAGTCACCACGCGATATACGGTATCTGTTGTAATTTATGTGTTTTGGTTAATTATTATGTAATTGTTTGTTACAAGTCAATAATAATTTGATTGATAGTACAATTCGTATATTACTCAAAGATTTAATTTATTATTAAATAATAACAACAATAGTATCGCGCAATTCTTATTCATTTTCAGCTGTTTTTTTTAAATCACATGCTACATCTTCACCACTAAGTACACAATTCTTCTTAAAATCGAACTCTGTTGAAGATCGTCCAGCGTCTAGCTCTCTTACTGGGAACTTCTCCGTAAATTACAGCATTGATGTTTGATTCCTTGTTGTATGCTTTTCTACAACTGTTGAGAGACATTGTAAATGCCTGTGTTTGTCATTAGAATGTTATCCGGTGCTAAATATCGGTATACACGAAAGAAATTTTTTGTTTCTCCAAGGGGGCAATTTTTGACTCTAGTTTTCTCCAACATCTTGACGCTTAAATTTAAAAGTTGGGTACTCAATCGACGCAGAATTTAACGCTATTTAAAATTGCAAAGAATAGTATTTTCCTCCAGTCGCATAATTTTGGCTCCATTAAAAAAAACTGCAAAATGGCCGAAAATTTCTTGGTTTTTTCTACACAGCACATAGAGCATTGCACGAAAATTGGGGCAAACTCGATATGCTTTTTTTATGAAAAATAAAGTGATTAAAACGACTTCCAGCTTTCCTCTAATTTTTTCGAAGTAGAATGCTAATTTGACTGGCCTATTAGTCGGTTAATCGAACCTTTTATTCAGTTGCTTTAAATTTTTATAACATTGTTAATTTTTAGCTACTATGTAATAGCATGTAAACGTTCTGTAATTTGTCAATTTGTCTTTAGTTCTGAAGAAACTGCCAATCATAGCAGCGAAATGTCAACAATGTTATAAAAATTGTAAGCAACTGAATAATAGATCCGATTAACCGACTAATCACTGTCTAATTATTTTAATTAAAATTAAAATTTATAAAATTATTACTATGTATATTTTTTATCATACATTTTAGGCAAAAAACATTTTCATGTGGACCCTTAGTATAGTTGGAATGTTGACAATAGTTTGTTTCTCGAACGATATATTATTTGCAGAATCAGATATTCATCGAGTGCTTTGTTTTTCATTTTTTACATTTCTTTGGTGTTTATTTTTATCATGGATTATTTTTGCTTGTTGTACAAAAAGAGGCGGTTGGTTTGTGGTCTTTAAGAAAAATCAACATATTTCTACATTTCTTAACTTTTAGGTATAATTAACAGGTTTTTGTCCTGTGGAGTTTTTCAAGTATTAAACAAATTGAACTATTCCATGTACCTTAGCCACGTGTTAGTAATCGAAGTATCAGTTGGAATGACTACAGGTTTCATTTTATTTTCAAGATATGAAATGGTAATTTAAATGAATAATATTTTAAGTTAATGGTTATACCACTTTTATTTAGACTGTTCCAAATATTATTTGAAGTTGGACAAAATTTCTAGAAAATGGTTTAGTTCATACTTAATTGATTAATTAAAAGTTGTTTCCTTATAATACATAGTTTATAAAAAGCCATATTTTATTATTTGGAGTTTTCAAAAATGGTGAAAAAAATTTCTCTGTTGAATTACGTCACAATGACGTCATCATATATTTTTTAAATTTGATGAGGTGGCGATAAACTTTTTGGTATTGTTGTAAAACACTCTTAAAATTAAAAGTATTGTTTTATGCTATAAAAGCCAACTAAATTCATTTAAAAAATTGATTACGGTACATCGACATCATGTCAACGGAGAAAATTCTCTTTTAAGTTCAAAATAAAGTTTTTTAAAAACAATTAGACACGTCTTTAACCGTTTTTGAAAATTTCAAATAATTAGATGTCATTATTAATTTTCTTCATTACTTTAAATTAATCCTCTAAAGTCTTTATAATGGTATAATTATCAAAAGCTCCAAAATAAGATAACCATTCAATACCATATTCAGTTTGGGACAACCTATCCTAAATGAATATTTTAATTTAAAAAAAGCATATCTTTAATTCAAATATTATATTTCAGAGTTATTTCTTTGCTGGAGACATGTTATATACAATTTTAGCATCGTATGTATTAACCCTTTCTGTAGAGGCACCTAGTCGGCAAATTGGAAATTTTATTCTTAATACAGGTATGATGGGTAAGAATAAGAAACCACAAAATTGTATAACTTTATTTTTTAGATAGAAAAAAGGAACAAGGAAGTGTAGAAAAACTAAGCCCAAGAACAAATCCGTAAAATTCTTATAATCTACTGTAATACACCACTTATAAATTTAAAAATATTATAATTATTTACTATATTACAGTATAAATTGAATAAAAAATTTACAATATTACAATAATTATTACGTTTCCGATTAAAATAATAGTAGTACATAGTAGTTTTTAACAAGATTGAAGCCAAAAATGTTTAAAAGAATGTTTATTTTAGTTATCAAAAAAGAATATTGGTCATTGTGTGTATAACAGAAGTTGTTGATTAAATATTAATATTTTTGAATTTCCAATCCTCTAATCGACCTTTTTACAGGGTTTGTCGATTTTTTCCATTGTGCTAATTCTTCGATTTTTTTTTATTTAGTTATTATTCCTTCTCTTTCATAAACTTAAGTTTATATTAAGACTACTTTGTGTAAATTTTTGTTTTGTGTTAACATCTGCCTCCAAACTGGAGGTCATCATTTTCAACATTTGACATTTGTTGTAAAATTATGGAGCGACTTCTACGTTTTTTTGTAAGGGCATTTCATCGGATAACGTCATTAATGAATAGGTTAAACAAAAGAGATCCTAGATGGGATCCTTGAGGAACCCCAAAGCCATCTGAGTTCTTTCTTGAATATAAGAAGAAATCCAATGAAGAAAGGAACCACCGAAACCATAAGCAATTTCAAATTGAAAAGCAGATCAATGTCCACTTTATCAAATGCCTTTTTAAAGTCAGTATAAACTGAGTCAACTTGGGTACCTTTTTCCACGCATTTATTGATGAAGTTGGTATAATGCAACAGGTAAGTAGAAGGTAGAAGTTGACCGTCATTTACAGAACCCGTGTCGCTCATCTACATATAATATAATTTTTGATAATTGGATTCAAATAATCACTAACAAGATGGAAATGGGCCTGTAATTTGTGACATCTGACCTACTACCTGATTTAAATTTTAGTGATATAAAAGCATTCTTCCATAATGAAGGAAATTTACGCTCTTTCAAAGATTTATTAAATAATAACCACAGAGATCTTAAATTATAACGAGAATAATTGAATACCGATCCAAAGTAAGCGGCGAAGAGATTAGCAGTTTCAGTGGGATTGATTGAATTTTCACTACCGTACGACATCGAGCAAGGAATGTTATTACATGGCTGTCTCGAATTTACATAATTCTAAAAATACTCTATGTTGTCACTAACTGACATTTCTGTGTCCTTAGTAATATAATCATTGTAACTAAGCTCAGTATCAGTATCAAGGTTGCTAGATTTATAGATTACATGAGCACGTCTTTTGTTTAGGATAAGGCTTTGTAATTCCCTTGAAAACCGTCGTGGAAATTTTACGTTAACTTAATTGCAAAATATTTCATTTAAAATAACGAAGTTGGGGCAGTTGGGTCCAACTTCCGGTGTAAATGAAGTTGCACAAAAATACGACTCTCAAATGGGCGTAATTCCGAAAGTATTAATCGTAGACCACACTATGCTAGGTCAATTTAATGGTATTTTTATGGAGAACACGAAAATGGAAAAATATACTGGGTGTTCCATTTAAAATAAGAAAGTTGTCATCCAAGTGGAATAAAATCCGCGTTTACAATAAAACGAAGAACATTGGCGACATGAGTCAACGGAGAAATGAGCAGGGATTATTTTAGTGAAGTTAAAACCTCTAAAAAGTTAGAGGTAATATTTTAGGCTAAAAATAATGGTAGTCATCCTCGACTTTCCCATCCCCGAAAACTTTTCTAAGCGCTTTTAATGAACTACACCAAATATCAGAAAACAATTGCCAAACTTTCAAAGTAATAGCTCTCGTAATAAATTTTTTATTAACAAAAATAACATTTCCTGCGTCCCTCTTTAAGTTGAAATATCTCCCTAATAAAGCATTTCCGGACCCATGTTTATAGGAATTTTTTTTCTTATTTTTATTCAAGGAATTACCACTCGAGGGATTTTAATGAATCACCCTGTATTTAGCAAATATTGATACTATGTATTTTAGTTATCAATAAATATATTACATATTACATTTAAAGGGTGTCCAAAAAGAAGTGCTCAGAAGAAAATCCTAGAATCATTACTTAATTAAAATTCAAAATGTTGACCATTACCTGGACCTCAAGCCCTTACCTCAAGTCACTCGCGCAGAGATTTTTTTTATAATTTGCGTATATAATATTGCTATTTCGACACTGCTAGCGGTGTCGAAATGGGCCATAGCTCGCTCATTTCAGCACCCGCTTACGAAGTTGGTAGCATTGATGTGTCAAATTTGTGGTATTAATGAATACGATAATGATCGTAAATAAATTTCACGTTTAAAGTAAATTTGCTTTTATTGTTAAATCAAAAATCAAAAGTAGGCTATATTCCCTAAATACGAATATATTACTTATGGTACCTCCATCAAACAATCATCACCTTACTTAAAATTTTAATGAATGGAGTATTATCATTTCATACTATGAATATTTTATGTATATATTATGATATATTATTCTAAAAGATAAAAGTTAGTAAAATAGGCTGTAATTAGTAGCAATAACTATACTAAATTTGTTCTATCGTTTTATTTCTAAATAGGCACCTAAAATTAGTGCAAGGAAGAATCCATTAGGACTTAAAATTAGGATGAAAATATTAATAATAATCTCGTTATGTATTTCAATATCTAATTGCGATAATTTTATAAATATATCAAATGTGCTACCAAACCAAATGGATTTTATCAAAACAGAATGTTATAAGGACTATTTAAGTCTAATGCGTGCTGATGAAACTAACACTTTAAAAAGTAAGTACCTTTTATTTTAATTGTTTTTAGTTTTCAAACATAATACAAAAGTGATAAAATGTAAATCCTGGATATTTTATTGATTTCCATTTTAAAAGGAAGAAATAAAAAATTGTGATTTAGAATTTTCTAAAGTAGTAAAGTATAGTAATGATTTAAATGGAGTGCATAAAAATCGTACACATATTCAACATAATATTTGGAATAAAAAAGTGTTAAGAATTTTTTTCTATCTACCTTCTTAACAAAGTTATTTAAATTCAAAAATAAGAAAAATCGAACTACTTTCATAATTAAAAGATTGAGATGATGAAGGAATAAAAACAGCAAAACACGAACCAATTTTGTAGGATGAGTTTATTCTACACTTATCGCCGACAGAATCTCTGCCTTAATCATGGCTTCAATAGGACATTAATGATTAATTTTACAGTAAAATAATATTTTTTTAAAAATAAGGAAACATCCCTTAACATTTTTTTTTATTTTAAAAATTAATAAAATTCTTTTCTAAATTCAAAACTACAATAACATATTATTAAAAGCATTTAGAGTTCATAATTGACACACCTTTTTGTACAAAACTCTCCTCGTCTCATGTATAACACTACCATAACCTTAGTTTACAATATTTAAGAGCAATTTCCTAAACGGTAAATATAGTGGTTTAGTTCTGCAGTCATAAAAGCTAGTACCATTGCTAGTACGAACAACATTTTTGTATACTTTTCTTTGTAGTTGATTTAGAAGTAATTTCTTTAATTTTTGCCAGAAGGAAAAAAAATTGGAAAATGTACAAAAAAAATATAATGATCTAAAAGTACCTTAACTTTGGACCTCTAATTAATTTTGTGCTAGGTTGCGGAAGGTAACTCTGGCAGAATGTAGCCTAATGAATTTAGATTATAAATCTGATAAAGAATTGAAAATCTAAAGAGGGAAACTTGAGTTATGACTGCAGAACTATTGCTCGATTTCATGATTTTTTCTCCCAAACTCGCGCGCCCTCTTGGGATTCGCATTAATTATCAGTTATTTGGTCATAATTTGCAAAGAAGCTCCAGAAAAGTGGGATGGATTTTCTATACCTTATGCCTTTTTACTATTTAACATATGTACATCTTATGGATACTTACAAAATGTTTAATAGGTATTTAAGAAGATACTCGGCGACATGTTTGAAAAGCGTACTTTTCGCTAGTAAACATTGTTTTTTGGGAATTTGTAATCAAAAATTTTACAAAAACGATGCCTAGTTCCAATCAAATTGAATTTAGTTTTGATATAGAATTTTTGTTTTTCATGTAGAGTGTATGATAGGGGCGTACTTTTTGAACAATGATAAAAAAATGCGTTTTTATTTTTATTCAAAAAGTACGCCCCTATCATACACTACATAAAAAACAAAAATTCTATATGAAAACTAAATTCAATTTTATTGGAACTAGGCATTCCCCCAGTATCTTCTTAATTTGAAAAATAAAATAGTTTGAAAAAGCACTGGTGATGTTTGCAGAGTTCAAATGTAGTTGGGATACTTTCTTTTTTGGCTGATTTCAATAAATGGTAAATTTAAAATTTTATTTCTTGTAAATTTTCTTACATTTAAATGGAATAAAAAAATTAGTTTTTCAAGACTATTTATTAAATTTTCTGAAATACATTTAACATTTTACATTCGCATTAGAATGGGCATTATTTAAACATTTACTTTCTTTTGTTATTGTTAGTAACTTCAAATTCATTTTAATTTATTTTTATAATACCTTTCTCGTTAAAATAAAAATTTCCTTTTTTGAATTAAAAAGATTTTTTATTCAAAAATGTCTTTAAGAATTTAATTGTTTTTTATATCATCGTTTAAGTGATATGAATTTCTATCAAAAAGGAGTAAAAAAAGTGGGGGCTTCCATTTAAAAAAATCGCTGATGACTTCATTGTTAAAGCACCAGTGACGTCATTTATATTTTTCATACCAAGAGATGGCATTTTAAAAACTAAAATTGACATGTCCGAGTGATTTTCTAAAATATGAATTATGTTCCAAACTTTATTATCACCCTGTATATACAGGGTGTCCCAGAAGGAAGCGAAAAAAATTTAGGGGGTGATAGTATGAAATATTTTAAGTAAAAAACTTCAAATAAATATGAATCTCAATGGTTACACTTCTTTGAATGTTTTTATTTAGAGAAAACATAAAAGACTTATTTATTCCATTTATTTGTTATTTAGGTGCTATAAAAGATGAATGTATTAAGAAAATAGGTGGCTAAGTTTTGAATTTGTCATATCGCAAGTAAGTCGACCAAAAGTTCTTAATAAATTTAAAAAATACCGCATACTTTCAAAAATGCTGAATATGCCGATATGGTACATACTTATTTATGGTTTCTGCAATAATAATAATCGCAGAGTGCCAGGAAGTGTAGTATTTTCTCGTGTTTTTAATAATCTAATAATAATAATAATAATGCAGACGGTAGTATCTATATACGCGCGAGATGCTCCAGAGCCAAAAAAAAAATTCTCACAAACAAAATCTACAAACATCTTGAAGACTGAAGACAACAACATCCTAGCGGAGGAGCAAAAAGGCTGCAAAAGGGGAAGCAAAGGATGCAAAGAGCTTCTGATTGTGGATGAGGTCATTACAATGGATGCAAAACATCAAAGAAAAGACCTTTATACATAATATATCGACTATCAGAAGGCCTTTCATAGCATGCCAGACTCCTGGCTGCTGCAAGTTCTGTCTATCTATAAGATTGACACACGTATTAGCAACACTCTCAAGACGCTTATGGGTGGATGGAAAACTTGCATTCTATTAAGACAACCGGGGCAAAAAACTATCAAAATAGACAACTTACCAATAAAACGAGGAATCTTTCAAGGTGACTCGTTAAGCGCACTTTGGTTTTGCCTGGCCATCAACCCACTATCGTCCATGCTACATAAAATAAAGAAAGGGTACACTCTTAATGATACCCGTAGAGTAAATCATCTTATTTACATGGACGATATAAAAGTTACGGCTGACTCTGAAGAAAATCTTGAAAAACTTATTAAGCAAGTGCACACTTTCAGCACAGGCATACAAATGCAGTTTGGAGTAAGCAAATGTCGTACAAATGCGGTTATAAGAGGAAAGTGGAAAGGACATGCAGGTTACCAAGTAGAGAATCAAGATCAAATAATTTTAGGGATGGATGAACAGGAAACATATAAATATCAAGGGTTCCAACAATCGAGAAGCATTGATAATAAACTATTATTGAGAGTCCAATTCACCAAATACCGTGCACACCATCCACGATGCTCTGTAGAACGCTTTCACATACCAAGGAAACAAGGTGGACGAGGCATACTGGATTTACATCTCTTACACAATAAACAAATGACAACTGTACGACAGTATTTTATTGATTAAAGTAGTACAAACACACTCTACAAAGTAATCGTAAACAGCGACAAAAACTTTACACCACTCAATTTAAATATCGAAAACTTTGTCCCCACCAAACATGTGAAATCAATAGATTAAAATTGTGAAGAATGGCGAAGTAAAGTACTCCACGGGAGATATGTGGCGAACATCCGTCAGAAACATGTGGACTACCCAGCTTCATGCATGTGGCTCTGAAAAGGCAATCTATATGCGGAAACGGTCGGCTTTATGATGTCCTTACAGGACCAAGTTATAGCCATACGTAACTACCGAAAACACATTCTCAAAGATCCATCCGTCACCAACGATAAATGCAGAATGTGCCACGAAAATACAGTAGATGTTAGCCATAGCATAAGTGGGTGCAAAGTTCTAGCACCTCAAGAGTATACCAACAGGCACAATAATGGAGCCAAAATTGTTCACCAATGGATAGCTCATAATATTGGAGTAAAAACATCAACTGATCCCTATTACCAATACCTACCTGAAAGTGTTATAGACAATAAAAACTCAAAACTATGCTGGGATAGGCCTATACTTACCGACTATCACCAACAGCATAATCGTCCAGACATAGTGTATGTTGACAAAACCTTATAGCTTATAGACATCTCGATCCCTGCACGTATGAACATTTTGAAAAAACATACGGAAAAAATAAATAAATACTTAGCGTTATCATATACGATAAAGGAAATCTGGAACCAGGAAAAGGTAATAGTAATACCTATAATTATTGGAGCCACTGGAGAAATACCAATAAAGCTCCACGAAAGTCTTCGCTTCTTAAATCTGCCAACAAATCTTTATGTAGAAATGCAGAAGTCTGTTATCCTTGATACCTGCAACATAATCATTTTCGAAAATCTATTATGAACATTTGAACATAACTCATCTTTTATAGCACCTGAATAATAAATAAATGGAATAAATAAGTCTTTTATGTTTTCTCTGGATAAAAAACATTCAAACAAGTGTATCTCCGTAACCATTGAGAATCGGACACATGTTTATTTGAACTTTTTTAATTAAAATATTTCATACTATCACCTCCTAATTTTTTTTTCGATTCCTCCTGGGACACCCTGTATGTATATTCAGATACGCAAACGCCAAATTTAAATTAACGTCAGTTTTGCTAACCATAAAAAATGTAACATACATTTGCAAATATTATTTATTCTAGGCCTGATGTGGAGTTTGGGAACCAAAGAAACATAATGTAATTTGTAGAGTGTTTATTTTGTTGAAAGTTCATTTAAAACTTTATTTTTGGATTGATTTTTGTTGTAATAACTGCTTTAAATAAAACTTCTTTCTACTACTTCTATTTCTCTGTTACATTAGTGGAAATCCCAAAAGAATTAAACTCACAGCAAAAAAATCAAAAATTTAAAAACAGTGAAAATATCAATGTAAAAATTGCTAAGTTCATGTTTGAGCTTGTCTGGTTTTAGAAGACTGATTTTAAGCATTTGTTGAAACACGATGGTATTTCTGCTTCCATGGATAAACTAAAGTTACTTATTATTTTTTAAAGGAAACATTTTTTTGAGTGGTTTTCCTTCCAAATATTTTATTTGGCCACATATTGCAGTCGACTTATATTCCAACCACAAACAACCTCAGTTCTAATTTGTTATGCTGTGTTTTTCGTTTCTTTTAAACCCAATAATGGTGAGCACAAAAATTTTCACTACTTTTACAGTAAAAAAATATTGGGAAAAAATCAAAATAAATAATTTTCTCCATTATAGCTCCAACAACAAACTTCCTTAACAAAACAAATTAACTTTAAATACAAGAAACACAAAAATTTAACCGCACTTCACAACAAAGATTTATTTTGATTCCCTGTATTTTTTGCACCGAAACGCCGCCAGGGGGCGCTGTTCGCAATATACGCTCGTAGCCTATATTGGATTGGATTTGCAATTTGCTGTTCTAAACTAAAATGGTACCAGATAAGCACGGAACTTTGTGGTACTAGGATAGACACTGTGTCGGATACGTCGGATGTATAATCATAGAACATTTTTATATCAAAATAGCTTCAGCTTTTTTATGACAAAGTTGTCACAGTGCTAAAGAATCACCCTGTATTATTATTTTATAGTGTTGGATTCATGGTCAAAATTGCCTGCTGGAATATTAGATGGAAACGTTATGAGTCTGGGAAGCTACGATGAATGTACAAACATACAAGTCGAAACTGATTCTGGTTTAATATATGGAAAATATTGCTTCGCTGGCATTCAATTCCTTTCTAACCCCAAGGATCATATTCCTGGGAGCTATACATTTAGACCTCATATATCTATATGCATTCCACATTCATGTCATCTTCCAAGTAATAATAATACATCTATGATTTTTTACGAAGAAACGTACTGTGAAACAAAGTACAGTAACATTTTAAATGTTGAAGATTGGATTGTTTTGTATATCAAATTTCATATTTTTTTTCTTTTACTCAATCTAAATTTTGTAGGTGTCTTATTTGTATAATAATGGTGACTTTGATAGCAAGTACTATTTATGAATTTTATATCATGCATTATCAAAAAGGTTAGTACCATATTTCCCAAGCAGAAACGAAAGTTGTGAAAATATTATCTTAATAACGTATTACAATTATAAAATATTGTAACAATGTTATGCACAATATTGTCATATCAGCAAATGTTGATCGGCGATATTATTGTCTTAATATTATTGTTCAATAAATTACAAGTTATATGACAACATTTTCACATCATATAAGGCTGAATTGGGGTAGTATTGTCTTAAAATATTTTCAAAAGTTGTGAAACAATATTTTCACATCATATAAGGTTCAATTATGGTAATATTGTTTTAAAATATTTTCAAAAGTTGTGAAACATGTCGGAGACAATATCGATACCATTATTTTAATAGTCATAGTCAAGTCATAGGTGGTATTAAGATAAACAATATAATTATATTAATAATATAATTATATTGTTTAAAAAAAATTCTGAAAAATTATTAGTAAAAAAAAACAAGTTTTACAAAAATGTTTATTATAAAAGAATAAGAGATAAACTACAAAATAATACTTCTTGGTTTTCAAAATAAAGAAATAAAATTAAAAAAATTAACAAAATAATATTTTCTGGTTAAATATGACATCACATAGGTATTTGTATAATACAATAGGTATTCATATATAAAAATGTACTAAATTTGGCACGTCGCACAAGTCACAACTGTTCATTATTATCAAAATGTTCATTAATTTTCGCACGTCTTTTATTCCCGCCTTCCCAATCTTTTACACCAGCAAGACCCAGGCCAATATAATGTAAGATAATGGAGTCTGTTGCTGTTTCATCTTTAAATCTTGCAGCATCTGAAAATAAAATAAATTGAAGCTATAATTTAATACTTTGCCAATTTTTATTAGTTATGAAACCCAGCCCTCAATTTATAAGATTATGGCTTAAGACATTTTTATACTTCTAAGGGCCGCTTTTACAAACGAGAGATAAAATTGTCGGATAACTATCCCCTAGTTAAATAATTCCATAGTTTATACTAGGTATAACACGAAATCCATTTTACAAACGCACGGTTAGTTATTCGCCCGATATACCCGTAAATTGTTTACGTTGGCAATATAATTTGAATGTGCGCATGCGCGGATTTTAAAATTGACAATTAGTTTGTTTGATTTTGAGTCAGCGCTTAAATTTAAAATTGGTGGAATGACTCCTTTTTTTATCCATTTTTTTAAAAAACAATAAACAAATAATAGCAATAATAGCAACGTCAAAGGCCACTATATTAATCGTACAAATTAATTTAATATTATATGTTTTTTCAAAAATCCCTTGAAGAGCAGTCGAACATAAAGCTATGTATGCAACTCGTTCATAATCGGACTTTATTGGCCTCGGCGTATTATGTCCTCGCTTTCTTCAGTTGCTCGGCCATGAATAACGACTCGTCCAATAAAGTCCTAGATTATGTACTTGTTACATAAATAGCTATTAAAACAATATAAGTATTTAATTTAAAATTTACCTATAATTACTGGAAAAAACTTGGTGAGGGAAAAATCTTTTTTCCCTTTCTTTCCCTGTCCACTGTATAATACTGCTATATCTTTACTAAGCAGTTTTCTTAACATTAAAGTTATGTTGTGCCTTAATGATTGGCCTCCTACCAAAGATAATAAATTAACCTAAAATATAAATTATATGTTTTACATTATTTGTAACATCTAAGTTATGATAAATCTTACAAGTATATGTGCTTTGTCAGGAAGTAAGTTTTCGGCAGTTTCAAAATCAAGTTCATTTCTTATGGGCAGAGGAACTGTCCAATCGTTAAATCGGATATTATTACTTCCAGAAGAAGTAAGGGCTGCAATTGCTAATTGAAGAGTTTTTTGCTCTTCTTTTATTTCATTCAATGATAGATTGACAAGCTGAATTTCTTTAAATGTATTTATTAACAAGTTTGTGATTGCATCTAATTTTTCTTCTTGGAGGTTTACATTAGAATCATATATAAACTCGGAAGGAATAATATGGAATCCATCATTTGGTGGAACTATAAAATAAAAATACATTTAATTACATAAATTACTATAAATAGAATAAATACAATATTAATTTCATTAACCATTGTAATTCAATAATTTAAATTTATATAGCTTTTAAGGCTAGGAAATCCACAAGTGATAAGGAAACATACCAAATCATCGTAAGCTACACAACATTTTTTTCCAACTGGGTTTGTTTATTTAAACTTTTATTGCATAGCAACCGCAATAAAAAATATTAGGTTGGCCTTCTATTATATTTTTTCCAACGTCACATTTGAAAGTGACATTTTCACCACTCATTTTAGAAATGAAAGTTGACTTTCCATCACTAGTGATGAAAGTACATTTTATTTATTTGAATCCATAGAAACTGCACGAGTAAATGAAATTATTTATTTCAAATGTGACGTTGGAAAAAACAAATGATTATTTATTTATTGATCAATTTTAATTTAGATATGCCGTAATTGTGACGTTGGAAAAAATAGTATGTTCAACTCGTTATGAAAGTGACTTTTCCTCACTCGTAGGTATATATATATATATATATATCCTACGCGTGAGGAAAAGAGTCACTTTCATAATTTGTTGAACAATATACTATTTACATTTCATATAAATAATGAACTATTTTAAGAGGGCTACACACGATTCAATTTGGTCAGATCCAACCACCCGATTTGGTTGCGTTGGGTACTCGGTTGGGTCGTGTGGAGGCTTTCTCCTGACCAAATTGGATCATGTGGAGAGTTGTTGCATGGTCGACCTGACCACTCCACAATTTTTAAAACAAAACTTTTTGATGAAAGATTTAAAACTATGCAAACCTATTAAAATAACAAAAGGTTCTAAAGCTTGCGGATTCCCTGACCTTAATGATATGAAGGCAATTTTTTAACCAATAATGTAAAAACTTAACTCACCCTCTTTCGATAAGTTCTCACCCTCACTCGCACCCTGCTCATCACTTTCCAAATTTGATGTGTACTCTAATTTTTTTAGAATAGCACTTGCTTGATCATAACTAGTTATCGTTTTTTTATATTTAGCCTCCAATTCTAAAAAACTATGTTTGCTTGTTGGTGGAGCACAATGTTTAATCATTTTCAGTGTTTTAGATTGGCTCAAATTTTTCGGATACATGTACTTTGATTTCGATTCATCTATTGCCCATGAAGAAGGAACACAATCTGTTGTGTTTTCTTGAGTCCAAACGATAACATCCCAAGTTGCCATCGTTTTTAATTCTAAATAAAAAGAATAAACTTTTACTCTAAAATATTAAAAAATATTGGGTAGCCATGGCCATGGTGTTAAATTAATTAATTAGTATGAAATAAAATAATAACACTTACATCTTAACATTATGAACTTCATTAAATTAAAATATTGTGTTGATAGAGAACGATGATGATCAAAATGGGAGAGGAAAGAAAATGTGCCCAATATGTATACAAATTTTGTCATTACAAATTACATTATATTAGTTTGATTAGAAATATGTTAGTATATGAAACAAATAAAATAATTATCACCCACCTTAACACTGAAAGAAGTCATTTTGGTAAAGAAAATAAATATTAAATTTGATAAAAATGGTGATCAATAACAATGCTTTTTAAAGAACAATTCGGTCACAACGAAGAAAAAGTAATGACCAAGAGGTTTTAATTGAAGTATACTTAACAAACAACAAATGTGGTTATAAAAGGGTTGGTTAGCTTAATGATGATTTGGAAAACTTGTTAAATAACGATACACAAGATGATTCCTTGTTTCTAGTTTTATTAAATTAATAATAAAGTTGGAAACAAGGAATCATTTCAATAATTTATATAATAATAAGTGGATATAATACAAAATTAATGAAGTAAAGATACTGCAATAGTCATGTCGTTTACTTTAAACAACATACATTTGGAAAAAACTTCATCAATATTAATTTGAAATAAAAATGTACTCTTATCTGCAACTCTACTTATATAAAAATTTGAAGATGAAGAATTTTTTACTTTATAAAACTTATCGTTTGATTGAAAAATATATCCAGAAAGTTTAAATGTATTATTTTCAGTGTCATTTAAAATAGTTATTATTTCCATCACTTTTTCAGTTTTAAGTACAACAAATTTGTCACTGATTGAATTCGGCTTAAGAAAAAAATTTTTTAAAACCAAACTTTCAATTATTTCTTCCTTACGCTTAATATCTCTAATTGCATCATTAAAAAAATGTATATTGAAAGTTGCAGCAAAATTTTCTGATAGTCTACAACATACTTGCTGTAATGGTGCGTTGGGTGTCCTTATCATTTTCTTTAATTTTCCCAAATAATTTTCAAAGGCAAAACAACTAATACTATCAATAGTAAGTGAGGAGTTGATAGCATCTTCAACCAAATGGCAAATACTATGAACATTATATGACACTTCCCCTTCTCCATAGATTTTAATAAAGCCGGAGAAAAACTTTTTAATATAGATTAAAGCATCATTGCCATATTTTTTCATTAAATATTTTGAGGAAACAATTCTTAAAGCAGAATGGAAATAAATAAAGTTTTTATAGATCTTTTTAGAAACAAACTCTCTTAAAACAATAGGTCCGGTGTACAAAAGAAATAATCTGAACTCGGTAGCTTTCCATCGATCAAGTTCGTATAGAGTACGAGGTTTCCTTTGAAACTCAATTGGAATACTAGTTTTCATACTTTCCAAATACGAATTAATGTTTTTAATTTTAGAGCTACTTAAACTGTTGTTATTACGAACTTTAATCCATAAATTAAGAAGTTTTTTCATTACACCTAAACATGCCATATGCATGTAATCTAGAGTTACTCCGCTTATTATATCAAAATCGTTGATAAGTAAAAGAGGTGATATTCCAGTATGGTGTTGTTTATTATTTTGATTGACAAAACTGGTGTGTGTTCTAATTTCAGTCGAAATATTAGGAAAACATATTTTCTTTTCAGAGATTGCACGTGTACCTTTTTCACAACATCTTTCACAACTATAGTAACCTGTATGTGATTTAATGCATTTTATAAATGCTCTAGCAGGAGCATCACAAATAAACGATTTAATTTTAATGTAATGAATCTGATCTCTATAAAAAAATCCATTATTGTGCAAATGGTTAATTTCTTGTATAAAAGAATTAAGAAAAATTTCTGGAGAAGAGGGTTTACTGTCACCACAAAAAATCGCAACAGCAAAAGGTGTACTACAAAATTTTTCGGAAAAAATAGATGCCAAAATTGGCCAAAATTGTAACGAATTACTTTTAAAAATTGGGATTCCATCTATATTTATAAGAATATTAATAATGTTATTTTCAAAAGTAAGGTTATTAAATTTTGCAAAAAATTCTTCAAAACAATTTTCTAAATTAAAATAAACAAATTGTCCATCTGTTCCTTTTAATGTTTTCATTTGTTCCACATCATATTTATTTCTAGTACCTAACAATGTTTTACTACTCAGAGGTAATTCTGGGTGATAATTATTTAAAATTTGAAGCAAAGAATCTAATTGGTTATGTTTTAAATTATAATCAAGAGCCCATGATTTTAGCTTAATATTCAAAGCATTTGATTTTTTTGTAGAAGTATTATCAACAAAAACTGTGTGTTTTAAGGAGTGTAAGCTATTTTCAGAAAGGGAATTATCAGAATCACAAGAAAAACATTCTTTAGAACTTTCCGAAATATTTAAGGTTTCATTATTATAATTATTAGGAATAGCAGGTGATTTAACAGAAGTTTGAGACTCAGTTAAAATGTGTGAGGTATAAGGAACACAATTTTCAGCAACTTTCTTTCTTTTTAATGCTAAATCAGATATTTCAAGCATTTTCGCTGCTTTTCTTTTCACAAATATATGTTTTGCAGCTGGAGTTTTCAAAACTTTAGACATCTGAAATTATTTAAGAAGTTAACAAAAAACATTAGATTTTATAAAATTGAAGTATAAATAAAGTAAACCATCTTAATATTAAGATATAGGCAACAATTTGATGATTTACGATTAATGGGTGGATTCAATCTTACAAAACCGTAAG
The DNA here is from genome assembly GCA_963971135.1 of Stenus bimaculatus. Classification (NCBI taxonomy): domain Eukaryota; kingdom Metazoa; phylum Arthropoda; class Insecta; order Coleoptera; family Staphylinidae; genus Stenus; species Stenus bimaculatus. Next base: position 15,021,346 of record OZ020187.1, read on the forward strand.
TCCTTTACAGGAAATATCTGTAACGCTTGTTATATGGATTGAAACTAACGGTTTCCAAGCAGTGGCGTAGCTACAATGAGGCAGAGGAGGCAGTCGATTCCGGGCCCATCGAGGTCCAAGCCCGCAGCCCATTGGCAATAAAAATAAACATTTTTTGATAAATTTTTGGTTTTAGCCGATATTTTTAATTTACTTTTTTGTCAAGATTTCCTCACGGTGTGCGCGATATACTAAGCAGCAGCGCCAAATGTGTGTATTGCCTGGTAGAATATTCATAGCTCACGGGTTAATGTTGAGTCCATACACCACCGCGCACTTTTTTAAGGAACCCATACAATAGTCCTGCCTCCGGGCCCAAAATTTTTAGCTACGCCACTGTTTCCTAGGTTGCCTTTTGATCTTATTTAAAGGAATCGATAAATAAGACCAGTTAAAATGTAGGAATCGAAATGGTACATATATTGCTCGTTGCGAGAAATATATTTACCATTTCTAAATTATATCCAATGTGTACGAGCAGCTCGTACACATTGGATATAATTTATAGCGTTTTCGGATTAACTGCACTGACATGCACTGAGTGTATTTCTATCTCGGTTTATAGTGTTCGACTTAATAGAGATAGAAATACACTCAGTGCCTGTCAGTGCATACCAGTGCAGTTAATCCGAAAACGCTATTAGACTAGGGTTTTGGAATTAAATGTTGTTTAGGAGCATGCTATGATATATTTTAGAAGATGATAAATCATACATATATTCAATCACATTTATCATTTAATATGATTTAATCCAGTATAGATCCAACAAACAACCATGTGCTTCCATCAAACCTAACCTCAAAATTTTTTAACTTTTTTACTTCTAAACTATATTTTGCTACAGTAACTTACCTTATATTAATTCGATGAAACAAGACCACAAACGTTAAACAATGTGTTGTATCACTTGATATAGAAATAATTCAAAATTATCACACGATAATAATTATGCGCGCCAACACCAAGTTTTTAACTGTCATCTGTCGTATGTCGTATGTCGTATCATGGCTCATAACAGTGTTGCCGTTGCCGCTTGGCCCAAATATTCGATTAAAATGTCTGTTCTCGATTTTATTGTCATTAAAAGTACGATGAATCTATTTTTTTGTATTATTATTTTAAAAAACGTTCATGTAAAATAAAAATAAATTTTAATTTTTAGTGTTTTATGAAAATTAGATTGTTATATTTATTTCCACTTGGCAACACCGTTAGCGAAATGCATACATAATTATTTACTGCTTATTTTTATAATAAGTTATTTTAAAGTCTAAAGACAGAAATACACGTATAACAACGTATGTACAATCTTTTCATCTGTAAACGAGGAAATAAAAGAAATGCAAACCTCGAATGAGAGGCACGAATTTGAATAAGTTTAGTTGCATTTAAAAAACAAAAGTTATTAGGTGCCGTAACACGTATCACTAATAAATTGAACACTCTGTATATTCATAATATGTTTAAATGATAGCTTGTTTATATTGAATAAACTTTTGTTTCAACTATTTTTTGAAATTCATTACGGTTCAAAAAATATTAAGGTGTTTCCGTTTTTTTGGACCACCCTGTAGACGATAAATACCTATCTTCAGTAAAAAAAATTTTATGTGGGCAACCAATAATTAAATATTATTTTGTAGGTCCCTAATCCCTAAAGAAACTTCTGTTAACATAACTACTCATTTTCTTCAAAGTAATATTATAGGAATGTCATGAATCCTATAATTTTCTTTTTGCTATAATATTGTAAAAAAATATTCTAATAAACTGTGTTTAAAGCTTATTCATAACATTGTAAGCACATTAAAACCATATATTTAACACAATATTGTAATCATTTTATCACCACAATATGTTAGTACAATATTTTCTGAAGGACGAGGCTCCAATTATAACACAATATTCAAACAACTACATTGTGACAATATCACTGTAATATTATCTTAAAAATATCGTTGTTTGCATTCGTATACAATATTGTCACAACATTTTTTCGTAATGTACAATATTCGCATATTCCCACAATATAACCACGATCAAACTACAATATTCGTTTCTATAAAAAATATAATAAGTAGCCCCATTTTTGCTGTATCTATTAAACCCCATTAATCGTTCACAGATTTTTTTAAAAATAATATATTTTTTAAAATTTTTAATACCCAGGTAATAGACAATACTTTATAGTTTTTAAACAAAATACTTATTTTTAGAAAGAAAATATCCCTATTTCTTAGCCTTTTCTGCTCTTTCAAATACCAAAAAGTTATTTAAAATTAGTAGTAACGAAGAACATCTTGGTTGCCTCAACGGCTTACGCAGTATATCTCTGATATGGATTATCGCTGGTCATAGGTATCTTACGGCATCATTTATAATAACTAATAAAAAAACTTATGCAGAGGTAATATATTTAGTTTTTATTATTCTGAAAATCACAGTAAACTTAAACCAACAAAAAATATAAAAAAATTGTGTCTTTGTAATTGGTAATAATCAATAATCATTATGATGCAATTCTTTGCAAAGCTGTAAGTTCCTACAGAAAATATTTGCAAGGTAACCATAGGCCATTACAACCCATAGGCCATATAATAAAATCTTTGCAGTTATTACTTGTAAGTACTTACAGTTTTGCATAGAATCGACCCATAAAAGATTAATTGTGTAAAATACATTAGGTACTACATCAATTTTTAAAGACTTTTTTCTAAATCAGAAAACAAATCTATATTTAAAACTCTGATTCTATTCACGCGATTTCTGGGTAAATATTAAAAAGTCAGAATTTATGCAATATTTATAAGTAGGTATAAGTATTTTTTTCGAAACGAAAACATCCAGTTGTTGAAAAGAGCCTTATATACCAAACACCATAGATGGTTATTAAAATATTTGGAAGGAAAAAAATCAAAAATTTAAAAACAGTGAAAATATCAATGTAAAAATTGCTAAGTTCATGTTTGAGCTTGTCTGGTTTTAGAAGACTGATTAACACCATAGATGGTGTTTGGTATATAAGGCTCTTTTCCTTTTGTCATTAGGTATAAGTATATTATTTTTAATTTAAAAAATCCATTTTAGCAAGAAAGGACATATTCATATTCTTATATGCAAGCTGCTCATATATCAGTGGATACTTTCTTTTTAATATCTGCTATGGTTGTTTCATATACTTACTTCAAAAATATTAATTTAAAACAAATAAAACTTAATCAAGCTTACTATTTTTACATCGTCAGAATAATTAGGTAAACATAAAAATAATAAAATAAACCTCGAAATTAACACTTCACCTACATCTTTTAGACTGGCTCCAGCACTATACATGGTATATATATTTAGTATTACACTTATTAGAAGAATTGGTTCTGGACCAATATATAAGTTCACAATTGAAGAAGAAAGATCGAAATGTATAGAATGGTGGTGGACTTTTTTTACATTTACACAAAACTATGTTAACTGGGACAAAATGGTAAATATTAAATTTGTCATATTACAGAGGTCAAGAGTTTTAATGAATTGTCATTTAATAATTTAATAATTATAACTAAAACATTTAATAATACAATAATAGTACATATTATTGCTAATATTTTTTGCAATTTAAGAAAAATTGTATTGTTGATATACTTAAATTTTGTTTTTAGTGTATTATTCCAACTTGGTATATTAATGCAGATTTTCAAATGCACTTATTAGTTCCATTTATCATTATACCACTGGGAGATCTTATTAGGAATAATAGAAGAAAGCTGGTTTATGTTATTATGTCTTTAATTATAATAATCACTTTTATTGTGGCACTGGCCATAAATGTAATCACACTGACCAGAAGGTGTGTTCAATTTAATTAAAGGTTGCACCACTTCTCATTAAACCTTAAGTGACACTTACTTTTTTATGTGACATTTTCTAGTAGTAGTTATGTTAGTTTTTGAATTTATAAGTGTTACTTAAGAAGATACTCGGCGAAATGTTTGAAAAGCGTACTTTTCGCTAGTAAACATTGTTTTTTGGGCATTTGTAATCAAAAATTTAACAAAAACGATGCCTAGTGCCATTCAAATTGAATTTAGTTTTCATACAGAATTTTTGTTTTTCATGTAGAGTGTATGATAGGGGCGTACTTTTTGTACAATGATAAAAAAATGCGTGTAACCGTCAAATGTCAAAACTATTATTGCATAATTTGTTATTATTTTACTATTTGATGGCGAATAAGCGATGGTTAGTGTCAGTTTTTTTTTTAGCTCGATGGCTGCTGATTGGAAGAGGTACTATACCATTTATAGTATGATTTCATACAAATGAAAATAGAATTCACATTCTACGAAAACTGATTTTACACAAATGAAAACAGATTTCACATAAATGAAAACTGATTTCAATAAAATGAAAACAAAATTCGCATTAATGAAAATTAACTTATCCTTCGCGAATTTTAATTTCAAATTAAAAAGAACAGATTTTGAATTCATGTTCTATAATCTTCTATAATACTAAAACCGTAAGAAACGGGGAAGGTGTTTTTTTTCGTGTCGAGTTGATATTTTGCAGGTCGACGGAGGAGAAAATTTTAAGAAAAAAATTAAATTGTCCCAATTCGATCGGACCGCCCCGAAAAAAGTTATTCCGCCCCGAACGAAAAATCGAATTCATCCCCTCACTGTCCGAAATTCACACCGAAAATCGCATCAAATTTTAGTATGTTAAGGAGGACCCGATTCTGAAGACGGCGGTTTTGACACGTCCGGACCTATCTATTAAGGGGGCGGAGACATCTCCCCTTTTGTATTTTTACCCGAAATTCGGGCGTTTTTTGCGCGGAGCCGCGAAAAGGGTAGCTTTTTTCGCCAGATTTTAAAAACTTCGGTGGAATCGTGAAGAGGGATGGGGATTTTAAGGGGGGTTCGAATTTAAAATTTTTCCAAGTACTCTAACACTCTAAAAAAATTCTCGAAAATGCTCGTTTTTTCTTGCTTTATTTCCGGTTTTCGCCGGCCTCAACTTTGAAATATCGCACCCCGTCCGGTTTTAAAAGGAAGCGACGAAGTTTGGCCCCTTTTATTCTCACATCCTGGGGATGGACCGTGGCCATTTTTAAGTCTCTAGGTACAGTGTACAGATTTAGCGTTTTTTCGGGCGGTGAAAGTACCACATCTATACGAGTCTCATCTTGAGATCCACCGATGCGAAAAAATCGCGGCTTTTTGATTCGTTATCGGCATTCCATTTATTGTTGTATAGGCGGGTGTCCGTTTTCATATCTCATTTTTTATGTACTTTTGGCGATCTCCAAATCGCGCATCGTTTTTCGTTCTTTTTCGACGAGAACCTTGAAAATTCGTAACTTTTGATAGGGGTCGGCTATTAAGGTCAAATATTTTTTATTTTGCTTATTACATTCATATTTATGAGCAGAAAAATCAACACCGCAAAATTTTAACCCTTTCCGTCAGAAAAAAATCGAACGTAAAATGTTCAAAAAAATGCGCCAATACTACTACTACTACTACTACCACTGTAGCCCAAAATTTTAAAAAATCATTAAATTTCTCTACACTGCCTTATAAAAGAATAATTTCTACAACGGATAGCGTGTAGGAAATTTTTATTTGCGAAGGGGTTCGGAAGTTATGCCTAAATCAACTTGAAATTTTGAATTTTGGGGTGAGTGGCTCCCGTCGGGCCATTTTTTAACCGATTTTCAATTTTAAATCAACTTCCCGAATCAAAATCGCCCACGCATAGGGTTTTTTGAAATTCCAAAAAATAACGAAAAACTAATTTTTTTAAAATCGCATTTAAAAAAGTCGTAATTTTTGACGCGTTTCGGTCTATCCAACCCCTCAAATTTTATTTTGCCCCAACGTAATGTACATTTTCTGAAAGCTTTCAATGTCACTTCGTTGTCTCTTATCGTTATCGAATTAGGGCCGAAAATGTAGCAAAAACATGCAAAATCTCCGTTTGGAGCCAAAATTGCGGTCTGAAATTTTTCACTTTTCACAAAATAATTAATATCTTCGTAACTATTTGAACCACCAGGACGATTATTAGCTTAAAATTCGCACCGTCATCTCCCCCACCAAATTCCGTAAAAATTTTAATTTTCGGTTTAAAATTGCGTCGTCTAGAGCCGTCTTTGTACCAAAATTTTGCGATTTTTTTCCAAAAAAACTGTTTAGTCGATTTTAACCAAATATTTTTTAAAACGCGTCTATCCATCGTGTTTACCTTTGGTAAAAATTTGAAATCGCTAACTTTTATAGTTTTTGAGAAAAACAATAAAAATCGATTTCCGTGAAAAAATTCAAGCCCTTAGCCTTAAAAATATAGGAAAACATTTTTTTCGAATTTTTTTCGAATTTTTTTTTAAAATTGACATCGCAAGTGAAAGATAATAGAAAATGGATGAAATGTAGGTGGTGACTTGCCCTCTTCACCCCCCAAAAAAAAATTTATACCCCAAAAACCCAAAAAAATCAAAATATTTTAGGTAATGTACCTTAAAAAATAACTACATTTTAAAAAAATTAATAAGATAATAACGATAATTTTTAGAAACTTATCTGTACGAATTATTGTTCTTTAATTTTAATTATTAAGCGAAATATGAATTTTTAACAATACACATTTACTCATTTGTAAGAATGCCATATTTTATATAAAAATTCATATCTTGAATTTTTTTAATTTTTTTTTCTCATTTCTTTATACTGCAACCTAAAATTATTAACTTTCAAATTTTTAATTTGAAACGCTGCACCCTTGTATTTCACCTAAATAGAAAATGTAGATCTTACGAAAACCTTTACATTTTATTATATCAAACTTTGAATCTATATCTATATTATTATCAAACATTTAATCCGAAAAAACTAAAACACAAAAAATTTAATCCCAATGTTATTTACTAAAGGATTATTTTTTTTAAACGGGGATAATTATTTATTCTTCTCCACCTGGATAATTTTAATGGAATATAAAGAAATTTAGCAGACTTAGGATACATTATACATATAGACACAAAAATAGTAAATAACAATAATTCTTTCAAACTAATAGATTGAAGATTGGTTTAAAAACTATATAAATAAAATGCCTCGTGGTAAATATAATAAAATTTCGGCTAATGACAGAGCCAGGATATTGAAAGCTTATGAAGAAGACAAAGATTGGAGAGCTTTGGGTATAAATGTGCGTACAGCATACGAATGGTTTAAAAATACTCAACTTCTTCCTAAAAATAAAGGTGGCAATGCTTCTTCAAAGAAAACTCCTATAATAGAAGAGGCGTTAGTAAGATGGATTTAGGTCGTGTTTGCCACAACACTATAAAAAAACTGGCTGGATGGTAAACTATTTTCTGTAAAAGCTCTGAGACCACACATTGGGAATATGAATTCGGAGCAAAATAAAGAAAAGCGCAGATATTATGTTGATCGAATTTTGCAAAGCAGGACAAATGGTCGTACCTTAATTTGGATTGACGAAACCAATTTTAATCTGTATTGGCGAAGAAAGGAAGGTAGGTCAAAAATTGGCCAAAGAGCTCCGACCAGTAAAGGAAGTAATCATTAGCTAGGTTTACACGTACAGACAAGAACCGCAGACCTCGTCGACAGGCCAGGATTGCAGGCGAGATCCGCAGACGTGGAGCGTCCGCTCCCGGCCTTTGTTATAAATTTGTTACAGGATCTAGGTTCGCGGGCCAGATCTTTCGATTGGACTGTGCGGATGAAATCCGCTTGTGTAAACATAAAAACCCGCGGATCTGGCCTGGCCTCTGGTACGTTGGAAAGTTTGACGGACCACGGGACGGATCTCTCCACGTCCATTTACTTGTAGTGTTTCTTGCAAAATACAAGCGTATATGAAAAATGTCTCTTTCGAAAAGACACTTAAATAACGCTACTGCTTGCTCTCTCATTTTTACCTTTCTTGAATTTGACGAAAAACGTCAACGAAGAATGTGGGTTAAAGAGTGGCGAAAAGATAGAGAAAGATTTGGGCATATTCCGCTTTTAAGAGAACTTCAAGAAAATGATCCGGATGACTTCAAGAATTATCTGAGAATGGATACTATAACTTTTAATAATTTATTAAGAATGGTGGGCCCATTCATTACAAGACAAGAAACAGTAATGCGAAATAGCATTACAGCAGAAGAAAGATTAGCAGCTACCCTACGATTTCTGGCTACTGGTAGATCTTTCAAGGATCTGGAATTTAGTACGGGCATCTCCAAATCATCCCTCTGTCATTTAATTCCAGAAACTTGTCAAGTAATTTACAATGCACTAAGAAAAGATTTTTTAAAGGTAAGAACAATATTCAAAATACATTTATTTCAAAAATACTCATGTTTATATACAAAAACTTTTGTGATTCAAATTTAGTAATCTGGATTATTATAAAAATCTGTAAGACCCGAGTGATAACTGTTTCGCGATTCACAGCTGGAAGTAGAAGGTTCGGTAGGCACATGGGTGGATATTTCTGTTGCAGGACATGCTAATACATCATTGGCGACGAACAATTGTACCTTTTCATAAATGCTGGTATTTTCAGTCAACGTTTTGAGCAATCCTTTACTTAAAACATTATGTATAAGTTGTTCAGCAAAAATTGCCTGTGTTGGGTCCATGCGTTGCAACTTTTTTCCAATGCTTACACCAACTGCTTCGTACTCACTTTGTTCAGCACTGTTTGCTTTTTCCAAAGCATTCTGACAGACTTCCATAAATTGAAGTTTTCTTTGATTTGCCGTTATTTTTCTCTTGCGGGGTGCTGGGGATGTAAAATAACTTTCTTTTCTTTTACCTCCTGATGATTCCTGGAATGAATTGAAAGGTCATACAAATAACAATAGTTCAAATTTCAGTTTCCAACTACAACTCAAGAATGGCTGCAAATTTCTAATGAATTTGAAGAAAAATGGCAGTTCATAAATTGTGGGGGAGCTTTAGATGGGAAACATGTTCGAATTGTACAACCAAAAAACTCGGGAGCACAGTACTACAATTATAAAAATTTTTACAGCATTGTGCTTATGGCTTTAGTTAATGCCAATTATGAATTTATATTTGTTGATGTTGGAAAAAACGGAAGATTGTCTGATGGTGGAGTACTTGAATACACTAGTTTCTGGAGGAAATTAGTAAACGGTCAACTGAATTTGCCCGACAAAGAAATGACGAAAACTAAACGTAATTTTGTCTTTGTGGGAGATGATGCCTTCAGCTTACATAAGCATCTGTTAAAGCCATATCCTTAAAAGGGTTTAACGCACCAGAAACGCATATTCAATTATCGACTAAGCAGAGCAAGAAACGTGGTTGAAAATGTTTTCGGATTAATTTCAACAAGGTTTAGAGTTTTGCACACTTGTATAAACATGGCTCCCGAAAAAGTAAGTTATGTAATACTAGCAATATGTGCATTACATAATTATTTAAAAAAATCAAGTCATACATATGTATCTTCAAAAACTTTCGATACCGAGGATACGTCTACATGCGAAGTTGAAAACGGCGAGTGGAGATCAGAAGAGATTCCATTGCAATGCTTAAATCGGGCTGGCAAAAGTACACCAGAAAACATAGCAAAAGAATGTAGATTGTCTTATACGGATTTTTTTAATAACGAAGGAACTGTACCATGGCAGGAGGAAATGATACAGAAGGGAAAGGCATAATAAACAAAAAAATTCTTAGCTTATTATGTAAAGTTAAAGTAATAAAAACTTACTGTACTATTAATTATTTCTGATTCATTAATTGCTTCATATTCATCATCATCAATAGTTTTATGATTTGCTCCATCGTTAGCTCCATTATAATCAATATCATTTTCAATATTAGAAGGACTTTCGTCATCATCAATATTGTCGATGCTTACAGTGGGCTCCTCTTGATCAATGGTAAATATTAATTCTTGATAATACCAAAGATTAGGGGAGTATAAATCTTCAGTCGCTGCACCACTTTTTTGTGAAGCTGAAATTTTTTTCATTTCCTTTCTAAATGAGCTGCGCAAATTTTGAATTTTTTTCAATACTAAGTCCGTGTCGGCTTCTGGATTTACATTTTCACGACAAAACTTTACAAGTTCGTCATAACCTGTTTTTTTTAAATTTTTATTTTTATATTCAGCCGATTTTATTTTCCAAAGACATGGGAAACGTTTATAAATCGCAATAAAATCGCGTACGTTCTGTTTTGACCATTCCATTTTATTCTTTCGGATATTCAAAATATTAACTAAACTTATACAACAGTAACAGACTACAACGTTTCGTTGTGTGTAAATAGCCTCACAGATTTTGCCTTACAGGCCGGATAACAGTCCCGGCCTGCCAGACCTGGTCGGTTATAATAGCATTTACACGCATAGACCCCGTCTGCAGATCTGGAGCGTCCGCTCCAAAACCGTCAAAAATCCCGTACGTGTAAACCTAGCTAATGACTACCACACGTATCTTATCGTTCAAGCACAGACGTGGTTTCTATAAATGATGATTGTAAGGTATGGTTGCGAAATTTAATTGGAATTTGTGCTGCTGAAGGAATCCAAAATCCAACTTTCATAATTGATAATGCACCAGTACATAGTAATCTTGAAAGTGTCCGTAGACCAAACGAAGATGTGGAAATTGTGCGTCTTGCTCCTTACTCCTACCTTTTAAATCCCATCGAGTTGCTTTGGAGCTCATTTAAATCATCGGTCTAACGACACCTACAAGACAGAATGCAGGAAGTCTTAATTATGTTCGACCTAATAACCAAGCACATACTATATCAGAATTTAAAATCCGTATTTTAGAAGAGATTGCAAATCTTGCAATTGAAGAGATTTCGCCTCAACATCACCTGCGATATACAAATCATGTTGAGAGATATTACGGTGCATCCATGCGACAACAAGATTTACTTGAAATTTAAAACCATATATTGTATTATAGTTTTAATTAATATAAAAATATTTCAACTCAGCATTCATTTATGCATATGTGAAATTAATTTTCAAAATTTAAATTTCTGTTTTCATTAGTTTCAAATTGAAATTCGTCAGTGAAAAATTATTTTTCATTATTGTGAATTCTGTTTTCATTTGTGTGAACTCAGTTTTTGTTTGTGTGAAATCTGTATTCATTAGTGTGATTTCATAATTCATAAATTTGAAATTAGTTTTCGTTTGTGTGAATTCCGATTTTGGTAGTGTAAATTCTGATTTCGTTTGTATGAAATCATACTTTAAAAGGTAGTTAAAAGTTAGTTTTCACATTTGACAGTAGACCTTATATTAAACTTTTACCACGCTTTTAAATAAGTGGTGCATAATCAACCCGAAATTTTTAAAATAATATATCTACTTTTATCTATATTTCAGTCTTTACGGCACACATACACATATTCCGGGATTTATGCTTGGAATATTGTTAGGTATAATTTTAGCTAATAACGAGCTAACAAATTTTAATATCAGTAAGGTAAGTAATAATTACGTACTGAGTATGGGAATAGCGACCGTAATAATAATAATAAGACAGTTATTAGTCGGTTATTCGGACCTTTTATTCAATTGCTTATACTGTATTTACACGTTCGCGCGAGTGGCGAGGTGAGTAATGAGGCGAATGTGTAATGGTACGTACACATCTCAACACGTACACGAACGAGGGAAGGTCAGGCAATGCTTTTTCTCCTATCTATTTGGTGCGACGCAGAAACAGATAGGAGAAGAAGCATTGCCTCACCTTGCCTCGTTCGCGTAGGTGCTCAGATGTGTACGCGGCAAAAGCGGTACGCACGTCATTCGCCTCACACCTCGCCTCGCTATTCGTGTTGCTCGCCTTGGAAACGGTTTTTCCGGCACGAATCAAAGGAACTACGAGTGACGAGGCAAACTTTGTGTGTACCGCTTACAAATTCGCGTTGAGTTTAGAATAAGCGCCGAGGCGGATTAAGATCGAGATTGACCCCGCAAATGAAAGATATTTCAAAAAATTATTGAAGGTGGAAGATCAGTTTAGGTCTAGGTCTTCCGTTAGTACTAATTTATAGAAAACTGAATATTTGCCATAGGTACATCGCGAGAGACACTCGACGAAACACTTTGCGAGTGAGTTAGCGGTCATTCGTGTCAGCAAACTGACGCGAATGTTTCGTAGAATCTTTTGGCCATTGACGAGACGAGTAGCGACCGCGAGTGTGTAAATGCAGTATTACAATTTTTATAACATTGTTGACTTTTCACTACTATGTAATGGCATGTAATCTTGCTCGATGAAGCTGATGGTCGCACGTGGAAAAACATTAGTGAAAATTAATTGTTTTAAGTAACCATACGATTGTAAAAAACATTGTCTTTGTTAAATGTTAAACTAATTATAGTATGTTCTGTAATTTGTCAATTTGTTTTTAGTTCGGAAGAAGCTGCCAAAAGATAGAATGCAAACTGTGGAATACAAGGGATGCAAATCTGACGCGTATATAGCCACCAGCGGGGTACCCCAAAGTTCAAACCTTGGTCCACTATTATTCTTACTCTTCATTAATGACGTTGCAAACGCGATAGATTCGCAAATATTAGTTTATGCAGATGATATTAAACTCTTTAGAACTGTAAGATCTGAAGAAGACTGTGACCTACTACAGTGTGACCTGAATACGCTCTCGAATTATTGCATACAAAATAAACTATCCCTTAACGTATCAAAATGTTGCGTTATGACATACAGCCGGTAAATCAATTCAATTAATAGACCCTACACCATAGATAACCTAGCCTTAAACAGAGTCGTGCAATTTAAAGACTTAGGTGTTTTATTTGACACCAAGCTCACATTTAATCTTCAAATTCTGCAGCTCGCGAAAGACTGCTTCAATTCCCTCGGTTTCATAATAAGAAACGTTAAATTATTCAGTAGTATTGACACACTTCAAACCTTATTCAGAGCATTTATACTGAGCAAGCATGACTACTGTTCGGTAGTATGGGAACCTGGCTACTAACATTATATAAACATCTTGGAAAAAATACAGAAAAGATTTCTTCGTCATATGTATTTAATTGAAGAGGGAATCTACCTAGACTGGAACCTTTCATACACTGCACTTTTGAATAAATTCTCCATGATTACTATTCATGACCGACACAGGGTGACAGATGTATGTTTCCTCTACAAATTGGTGCATAGCTTAGTAGATGACAGTAATCTCCTATACTCCTTGGATTTTCATGTTCCTCGTATATCTTCAAGGAACTGTCTGACATTTTCTTTTTCAACTTCAACACCTAGAACTCGGCACTTTTTCAACTCACCAATTTACAGAATGATTCGAAACTACCATACATTTCAATATAATGCGGATATCTTTGATGGCAACATCGTAAATTATAAGAGGAAGGTTACGGAGTGCTTTTATTGAACTCACTTAAATACAGAGCTCGTCAATCTTAATTAACACCTTATTCTTGTTATTTTCTATGTTTAACTTATTTTAACTTACATTATTATAATATTTTCCCTGTAAATGGATTTTTATCTGTTGGATGAATAAAGTTTATTATTATTATTATCATAGCAGCGAAACGTGAAACGTCAACAATGTTATAAAAACTGTAAGCAACTGAATAGAAGTTCCGATTAACAGACTAATCACTGTCTTATTATTTTAATTAAAGTTATTAATTATTACTGAGTATATTTTTAATCAAATGTTGTAGGCAAAAAACATTTTCATGTGGACCTTTAGTATAGCAGGATTGTTGACAATAGTTTGTTTCTCGAACGATATAATATTTCCAGAATCAGATATTCATCGAGTGGTTTGTTTTTCATTTTTTACATTTCTTTGGTGTTTATTTTTGTCATGGATTATTTTTGCTTGTTGTACAAAAAGAGGCGGTTTGTTTGTGGTCTTTAAGAAAAGTCAACATATTTCTAAATTTCTTAACTTTTAGGTATAATAAACAGGTTTTTGTCTTGTGGAGTTTTTCAAGTATTAAACAAATTGAACTATTCCATGTACCTTGTCCACATATTAGCAATCGAAGTATCACTTGGGATGACTACAGGTTTTATTTTATTTTCAAGATATGAAATGGTAATTTAAATGAATAATATTTTAAACTAATGGTTATACCACTTTTATTTAAAATCTACAGATATAAGCATGTATTCAGCGACCGTGATGAAAATTTTAGAGACGTCTTTAAAGTTAATCACGTCTTTAAGAAAATATTTCTTATGAAGAAATATTTTTTAATCACGTGATTAACGATAACGACATCTCTAAATTTTTTATCACGGTCACTGAATACACGCTATTGTCTTTAGACTGTTCAAAATATTATTTGAAGTTGGAAAAAATTCCTAGAAAATAGATTAGTTCATACTTAATTGATTAAATAAAAATTGTTTCCTTATAATAGTTTATAAAAAAACATATTTTATTATTTGGAGTTTTCAAAAATGGTGAAAAAATTTTCTCTGTTGAATGACGTCACTATGACGTCATCATCTTTTTTTTTAAATTTGATGAGGTGGCGATACACTTTTTGGTATTGTTGTAAAACACTCTTAAAAGTATTGTTTTATGCTATAAAAGCCAACTCAACTCATTTAAAAAATTGATTACGGTATATCGACATCATTTCAACCGAGAAAATTCTCTTTTAAGTTCAAAATAAAGGTTTTTAAAAACAATGCGACACGTCTTTAACCGTTTTTGAAAATTCCAAATAATTAGATGTCATTATTAATTTTCTGCATTACTTTAAATTAATCCTCTAAAGTCTTTATAATGGTTTAATTATCAAAAGCTCCAAAATAAGATACCCATTCAATACTATATTCAGTTTGGGACAACCTATCCTAAATGAATATTTTAATTTAAAAAAAGCATATCTTTTATTCAAATAATATATTACAGAGTTATTTCTTTGCTGGAGACATGTTATATACAATTTTAGCATCGTGTGTATTAACCCTTTCTGTAGAGGCACCTAGTCGACAAATTGGAAATTTTATTCTTAATACAGGTATGATGGGTAAGAATAAGAAACCACAAAATTGTATAACTTTATTTTTTAGATAGAAAAAAGGAACAAGGAAGTGTAGAAAAACTAAGCCCAAGAACAAATCCGTAAAATTCTTATAATCTACTATAATACACCACTTATAAATATTATAAATTATAATTATTTGCTATATTACAGTAAAAATTGAATTAAAGATTTTTGTTTTGACAGAAACAGCTGATCCAAGTGAGGTAAAAAATTATTTATTTTGTTTATAATTTACATAAAACCCCATGATTTAATGATTTTAGCTCACGAAACTAATAAAACAGGTAATTTTCGCTTTTTATTAGCGTTAATGTATAATTTAAACGTAATTTTTCTTTTTGACGTAACCTCACTTCAGTAGTTTAAAAACTTCCACCAGAGGGTGAGCGAAATTCCGAAATCGCGAATAATTATACTTCATTTTTTAACTAGGAAGAGGAGATTTATATTTCCCGCGCTAAAATGTCAAAAATTAATTCCCTGATTGGTTAAAAGTCAGCAAGATTTACACCGGATAATTATTTTGGATGATTTTTGACAGATAAGCTGAAAATATTAATCATAAAATTTGAATTACTAATGATTAACATGTATAAATGTGTATTCAGGGCAAAGAAATGGGGAATGTAATTATGTTTCTGTAAAAATTTTATCATTTAAAAGCCAAAATAACCTAAAGTTCCTGTCAAAATCGGTTTAGTTATTTTTCTAGTAAATTTTATAGTTGTCCTTCCCCATCACTCCTCCTAGTTAAAAAATAAAGTATAGTGTACAACAGAAGTTGTTGATTAAATATTAATTTTTGTGAATTTCTATTTCTATAATGGACCTTTTTACAGGGTGTGTCGATTTTTTCCCGTTGTGCCAATTCTTCGACTTTTTTATTTGGTTATTGTTCCTTCTGTTTCATAAATATAAGTTTTTATTAAGATTACTTTGCGTAAATCTTTATTTTGTTTCAACATTTGACATTTGTAGTAAAATTAGGGAGCGACTTCTACGTTTTTTTTTTCTTAAACACAAAACCTTAATACCTAAAACAAATTTTAAATTTGGGTATTTCTTTAAAATTCTTGATTTGTTAAAGTTGTCAAATACATAATATGAATGATTATGATTAAACATTAACTTTGGGAAAAAATATTTGCTACGCCATTTGAATACTATACTGCTTCAGTTTCAAGATAGAGGGTGGGTTGCACGAACAAGTTTAAGTTGTTAAAACTAGTTTTAAACTGACAAGTATGACAGAAAATAGATGCAAAAAAATCATACTTGTCTGTTTGAGCTTGGTTTTAGTTAAAACCGAGTTTAAACCTACCCAGAGTGACTTACAATAAATTTATGTCAACCTCACTTTCTACAGGACCGTATTTAGCTACAAGTATTATTCTCCTCCATCGGCGCCAACACTGAGATGATTTCTTTTAAGTATTTTCTTAGGAGGCCCAAATGCTAAGTTTTCTATTTCATTCTCGGTATCGGTGCTCGAGATTTATAGAAAATTAAACAATTAATATTTCTCCTATTATGGATTTAATATTCTGTCAAACTGACAATCGTGGGCCAAAATTTCTGAATACGGTTCTGAAAAATACAACGACCAATCAAATTCGTTTCTCCGTGTAACCCTTTGTCAGTCACTCTATCTTGAAACTGGATGGAGTATTGGGACTTCTAATTACGTATAGAGGGCGCTATAAATGGAGGATATTCGGTACTTGTCAGTATCAAAAATTGTATTTAAAATGGATTATTGATACCTTATAGCTACATATTCAACAAAACTCAAATAGATTTATTATTGAAAGTTTCATTAAAGCTTAAAAAACATGTAGCAAAGCGTTCAATCAAAAGAGGAAGTACCGAATATATTAGCTCATATTTTTCCCACCAGATGGCGAGCGGAATCTAAAAATTCCCAATAGTGGACTTTCATTTTAGATTTTTAGTTGTACCAACCTGCTTATTTGGTTTGATATTCAAACCACCATCATTTTAGATCAGTCTGTACAGTCGATTGCAAAAACGGTGGACAAAAACAGTTTCCTGTAATTATGATTTCCCAAAAAATTATCATGTAAGTAGATCTTTATTGACAACCATTAAAATTCAAGATGATTCAAGAACTTGAAAGCTATCAAAATTATTGAAAACATAATGTATGAAATTATTTTTAAAATAATTTTAATAAATGAAGGAACCAAAGTGAATATTATAGCAGATTCAAATAATGTTTTAGAATAAGGAAAATGTTTGCATTTTCTTCATTTGAAAATAACCACAATTACTGAGAGTTTCATTTCCCATAATTTAATCAAGACGTGCTGAAAGTATGTTTTACACACCTAACATTTTCATGTCCACTTTTTTTTGCAATGTACTGTCGTTCATTAATTCATTAATTCAAAACGTTTGATCCAATTTACAAAGTTCTGCAATACTAATACTAAAGAATAAAATGAATAAAATTAACTTAAAAATAATTCACAAGGAAAGGCAGATTCTTCATTCTTCTAACATCAACAAATAACGTGCAGAAAAAGTCAACCTTTGCAATGTATCAGCATTCGATCAATTCCGCCGTATCTACTATAGTTGGTACGACGCTGACACACTTCAAAAGAGTACTTATCCCGAAGATTCCATGATGCTACAAGAGATAGTAGCGATGTAGAATCAATTTTATCATTCAGATGTCTGTATATAAATAACAGGTCGCTGCATGATAATGTCATGGATCTGCTCGAATCTTATTTCAGTTGGAGGTATGCGGTATGGGCAGTTTATAAGCTATAAACCTCAGAAATTTCCGTTGAAGTGGCTCTAACTTGTTAATGTACTCAGGTTGGTAAGGGGACCAGATTATAACTGCATATTCCAACTGAGATCTGACGAGACTATTATAGAGAGTGGAAATTGGTTTTATAGAAGTAAAAGCAATTATCTGCTTTCTAATAAATTCCAACATTTGTAAACTTTTGTTTACAACTTTGGAAATATGAGGAGCGAAAGAGAGAGACTGCTCCAAAATCCTCCTAATAAATCCATAACAGTGGAAATTCTTTCTAGGACTATTCCGGCAATGCTGTTTTCTTGAAGAAGAGGAGAACTCGTCTTGTGGAAAGTTATCTCTTGCACCATTCGCAAAACCGATCTAAATCCTGCTGAATACTTTGTGAATCTCCAAGGCATGATATTGGGGCAAAGATTTTTATATCATCTGCAAACAATAATACAAGGCAAAAATGAAAGCATCGGATAACGTCATTATTAATGAATAGGTTAAACAAAAGAGGTCTTAGATAGGATTCTTGGGGAACCCCAGAGCCTTATTGCTTGCGAAAGATGTTCTTTGATCTTCACCATCTGAGTTCTGTCTTAAAGATAAGAAGAAATTCAATGAAGAAAGGAATCACCGAAACCATAATCTTCTTCAAGCTTGAAAAGCAGATCAATGTCCACTTTATCAAATGCCTTTTTAAAGTCAGTATAAATTGAGTCAACTTGGGTAAAATTTTCCACGGATTTGTTGATGAAGTTGGTGTAAAGCAACAGTTTAGTAGAAATTGACCATCCTTTACAAAACCCGTGTTGCTCATCTATAATAGAATTTTTGAAAATTTGATTCAAATAATCACTAAAAATATTTTCAACAACTCGGGTATTGGTGACAAGATGGAAATGGGTCTGTAATTTGTGACATCTCACCTGATTAAAATTTTAGTGATACAAAAGCATTCTTCCATAATGAAGGAAATTTACCCTCTTTCAAAGATTTATTAAATAACAACCACAGAGGTCGTAAATTATAACGAGAATAATTGTATACCGATCCAAAGTAAGCGGCGAAGAGATTAGCAGTTTCAGTGGGATTGATTGAATGTTCACTACCGTACCACATCGAGTAAGGAATGTTATTACACGGGTGTTTCGAATTTACATAATTTCAAAAATACTTTATGTTGTCACCAACTGACAATTGTGATTCTTTGGTGCCCGGCGCATTCACCACTTTTGTCAAGCAACCAGGGTTTGGTGTCCGCAACCGAGTTGCTTGCAGGGGTAACTATTATTAGGAGTTGGTAGTTGCACAGTTTTTAGGAGTTTTGAACTAGTAAAACTAGAGTGCTAAATTAAACGAGTAAGAGTTAAGGTGAGTTTATGCTCAACTAACCAGTAACAATTAGCCACTAACAATTAAAAAGATAAATGCATTCAATTGCATTTGACTGTTTATACTGCCACTAACAACTAACTAACAATTAATTAATTAATTAACAATTAGCCACTAATGGTCCAGAGGTGGAAGTTTGTAACTCTAACGAGTTCATCTCGGTTCACTCGATATTTTATGTCTCTCTCTTACGCACAAAAACGTTCATAATGTGGAATCGAGACAGAAACTGTAACCGTAGAAATGCAGTAAACAATACACCGTTCTCGGCACGTTAGGATTTATAAACTTCCACCTCAAGTTTCGAATTTATAATTAGGAGTTGCTAGTGGTTAGTGAACCTAGAAATACGCATGCTTAATCTTTAAAGTTGACAGTGACTGTTTAAATTTTTGCCTCTGGGGAATATTATAATATCATATAATGGATAGTGAAACCTTGAATGGAAGTGATTTGGAAGTGATTTGGAAGTTCTGAGGACTTCGTGAAACTTTAACAACCCTTTGATAATCAAATCGACAATTTGAAATATCGCATGGAATATGTCAAATTTCTTAAGCTTAGTATTGTTAGTGGTAATTGTTAGTGGTTAGTTGTTAGTTGAGCATAAACTCACCTTTATTTTGCAAAGGGACAGCTCTCTTATAAAACGACTTTTACTAAGATGTTTTTCTTCCAATCATCTCCTTTAAACATCCTTCAATCGTAAACACCCTGTACATAAAATATTTAATTTAATTTCTGATAAATATTTTATTTAAAAATTATACGTTTTATGTAAAATTTACATTTTGTGGGTTACATTACGTTACATCAATTGACCTTTAATGTGCGTCGATATATACATACAGGGTGAGGATAAAGTTCGACATCGACCATTTATTTTTGAAATAAAGCATTTTTGAAAAAAATGTTTCAAATAAAAGTTTTACTATTCTTAGAGACGCATTCTTTAAGAATATTTCCATGATCTTGGCCAGTAAGGTGAAGGTCAAGCAATACTCAACTTTTTTTTTTAAATGACAACCTCAATTTTTTTTGCATAATATTATAGCTTCTTTGTATTGGTTTACAGGCCATATTTTTTTTATTTTTTTTAGATAAATAGTTTAGAAATTACAAGAGTTTAAATTTTCAATAAAAAGAGTTCGGCAACGTCCATTTACTTTCGAAATGCAGCGTTTTTGAAAAAAATGTTTCAAATAAGATTTCTACTATTTTTAGTGGCACATTACGTAGTAATATTACCATGGCCTTGAAGTTCAGGTCCAAGGTCAGTCCATGATGGACTCAGAATCACCCCATTAGATTGGTTTGTCATATTTCGACCAACCGTATTCGAATGACATCTTAGATCGTTTTTTTAATTTATTATGATAAACAGTAATTAAAAAAACTTGTACAGAGTACAGGTCATCACAATTACATAAGATGAGGTGATTTAAGGATATGGCTTAATAACATAAATTCAAGTGTTTCACAAAGTAATATAAATTATAAATTATTAACCAGTAATTAAAATAAATGTATATAATTCAACAAATATAACAAATTCGAAAATGTATATAATTTAAAGAAAAGTAAGTAATAATAACTAAGTTGGTAAAAGTCTATTGCTTAAGATGTATTCCCTGGACGTCAATTTGAAGGAGCTAATCGTTCTTGAATCCTTGATGTTGTTGGGAAGTCATTCGCAGCTTGGTGTTTTAATCTTCTGCGACCACCATTTCTGGTATTTGTGTGTAGGTGAAAGTGTGTAAAGTGGTCATGAATAGTTTGAATTAGATTGATTTCCGTTACAATTAGGTAATTTTTGATTTTAAATATTAGTTTGTAGGTTTCATCTTCTACAATTTCACCGATTTTTAGTATATTTATTTTTTCATAGACTATGGAAGTGGGAGTAAGAAACTTCATATTATAGAGGTTTTTTGTAAGTTTATTTTGGGTCCTCTGAAGTTGATCAAGGTTCGTCATATTTGCTGAACCCCAAAAAGGAGCAAGATGTATCAGATGAGGATAAACAAGCAAATTGTATATTGAGCAAATAATTAATTCTTTTGAAGTGGTATGAAAGACTTCTGAGTTTTGTGTTCAGATTATCGATGTCCTCACTGAGTTAAGATTGTTATCTATATGTAAACCCAGATATTTAATACTGCTAACCTCTTTTATTTTTTATTATTTATAAGGACTGTTTCATTTGTTGTATTGCACGGCTTATTAGTTATTGTCAGATTTTAAGTCCTCAAGGGTTTGGTTTTGAGTGCCTTTGTAGAGATAGCTTTCCCAGAAGTCTGATTGAGTTGATGTCATTTATGTATAATAAGAAGAGGAGCGGTCCAAAGGAAGAACCTTGGGGTACCACTGTTTCTAGCGTGAGGAAGGGTGCTGTCTTTATTATTTATTCTTACGAATTGCTTCCTGTCCTTGATGTAAGATGTAAGTTTCCAGTATATTGTAGAACTTGTGAGTTATTTCAAGATTTTTAATTTTGCATAGGAGTTTGGTGTGGTTTACTAGGTCAAATGCTTTTTTAAAAGTCCAGAAACATTCCACGATCGAGGTTCCCTTGGTCCAGATTAGTGTTGAGAAATTCTACGATATTAGTTATTGCCGAGGTAGTGCTCTCCTGTCTTAAGAAACCGTGTTGTACTTCAAATTTATACTCAATATTATCAAGGTATTCATGGAGACTCAGGATGATGATTTTCTCAAAAATTTAGCAAACGTTGGAAGAATTGCTATAGGTCTGTAGTTGTCAGGACTGGACTTGCTACCATTTTTGAAAATCGGAGTAGATTTTGCAATTTTGAGCTCTTCTGGAAAATTACCTTTTTGATTTGGGTATATTGATAATATTGACGATGCGTGGTGCCAGGATTTGGTTAAGTTTTTTGACTGTGGATGGTTTAAGATTATCTAGACCTGGTGCTGAGTCAGAGTTAAGTTCAGATATTAAGCTGCCCAAGTAGAAAGTTAATATTGGTGCAATATCGATTTTCAATATTCCAATATTATACCTGTCGCGGCAAGTTGTTAATTTAAAAAATGAATAAATTTGTATTTTGTATAATTAAAAACAAGTTATCAAGATATATAAAAAAAGAATGTATTATTGACATATTATTATTATGAAAGAAGAATTGTCACAGAATTGTAAATCAGAATATTGTTATAATAAACTTATGTTAAACTTTGGTGTTAATTCTACATTGTATTAAGCAAGAGTTGCATCTATTTATCTTGTGAGCAAGAATGCAAATAAAAATAAAATATCTAATTTATTATGTTCAAAAAGCAGAGTAGCTCCTTTAAAAGTAACTTCATTGCCAAGGTTGGGATTATGTGCAGCTCTGCTTTTATCACAACTTTCAAAAGAAATTAAAAAATATTTACAAATTGAAATTAATCAATGTTATTATTGGTCTGATTCAATGATTACATTATCTTGGATTCAATCTGAACCAACAAAATTTTGTAGCTAATCGTGTTTCTATTATCCAAGAATTTACAAAAATTAATGAATGGAAATATGTTCCCACAAAAATGAATCCAGCGGACTTAATTACAAGAGGTTTATTACCTAATGAACTCACAAACCTTTCTATATGGTGGAATGGTCCCAGTTGGTTAATACAAGAAAAAGAAAATTGGCCATTTTATCAGATTACTTCTCATAAAAGGTTACCTGAAGAAAATTCTATAAAAAATATTTTATTATTAAAAACAGTAAAGAATATATTTGAAGATCGATTTTAAAATTTTTGGCATCTACAAAGTAACTGCTTTATGCATAAGATTTATAAAAAATTGTCAAAAACCATTTTAAAAACAAATAGGACTTCTTCAAGTGAATGAATTAAATGATGCATTAGAAAAATTGCTAATAATTGCTCAAACACAAGAATATATAAAATGAATAAAATTAAACAAAGATCATTCAAATAAAAGTTGTCTTAAGAAATTACAACCATTTATTGATAAGAAGGGATTGCTAAGAATAGGAGGAAGAATAAATGAAGCTTATTTACCATTCACACAAAAACATCCAATAATTCTTCCCAATAAACATTCATTCACTTTATTAATTATGGAACAAGAACACATTAAAAATCTTCATTGTGGACTACAAAGTCTTTTATATAACGTAAGACTCAATTATTGGCCCATAAAAGGTAGAAATATTGCAAGAAAAATAGTTCATAAATGTGTGATTTGTTTTAAAGCAAAACCAAAATGTTTAGAACCAATCATGGGAAATTTACCCAAAGAAAGATCAATTCCATGTAGACTATTTTTAAGAATTTTTGTTGATTATGCCGGACCAATTTTAATAAAGGACAAATTACATCGAGGAACTAAATTAATTAAATCTTACATTTGTTTAATTGCATGTTTAGTTACGAAAGCTGTACATTTAGAACTTGTTAGTGATTTATTGCATCCTTAAGAAGATTTGTATCTAGGCGTGGTTTATGTATTGAAATTATGTCTGATAATGGTACGAACTTTCGAGGTGCACAAGCAGAATTAAAAGAATTATATTTATTTCTGAATGAAGAAAGAAACAAAGAAGCAATTGTTACTACATGTGTTCAAATGGGTATTAAATGGAAATTTATGCCTCCAGGTTCTCCACATTTTGGTGGAATATGGGAAAGTAGTATTCGTATGATGAAATACCATATTAAATGAACAGTAGGAAATAGAAAACTTCATTATGAAGATTTTTATACGATTTTGACACAAGTAGAAGCTTGTTTAAATTCTCGTCCGTTATGTATGATTGGAAATAATCCTAATGATTCACTACCTCTTACACCAGCACATTTTTAAATTGGCGATTCTTTACAGGCATTACCAGACCCTGCAGTAGTGGATATTAAAGAAAATAGGTTAAATCGATTTCAACTTCAACAAGAAATTAGAATCTTCAAGTAGGTGATATTGTTTTAATATCCGCAGAAAGTTTATCACCATTGGTTTGGAATATGGGAAGAATTACAGAACTTCATGCAGGAAGAGATGGTATTGTTATTGTAAGGGTTGCTACAATGAAAACATCAAAAGGTTTTCTGAAAAGAGCTGTAAGAAAACTGTGTAAATTACCTATTGACACAGATGTGGTGTGTCAAGGTGAGGAGAATGTCGCGGCAAGTTGTTAATTTAAAAAATGAATAAATTTGTATTTTGTATAATTAAAAACAAGTTATCAAGATATATAAAAAAAGAATGTATTATTGACATATTATTATTATGAAAGAAGAATTGTCACAGAATTGTAAATCAGAATATTGTTATAATAAACTTATGTTAAACTTTGGTGTTAATTCTACATTGTATTAAGCAAGAGTTCTGAAGTATTTAGTATCAAAATATAAATAGAAAAAATTAGTTTTACTTGTAAAGTAAAAACAGTACCTATACATATAGAGTTTCTATATGTGCACAGCGTTATTTGTGAACGCCAATTTACATTGATACAATATTGAATACCATCATGACATTCAATGTTAATACAATGTTTAATCAATATTGCTAAGTAAAAATCTGTTCAATATTGTTAATACAATTTTTATTCAATATTATCAATAACTACAATTTCATTAATTTAAGGTTAAAAATAGACAAACAATAACTTAAGAACATTCTTCCTTTGTTATTTCTTTATACAAACGCATTAATTTAACCACATACACTAGAACTAGGTGTTCATTAATTTTCATATCAAAATCGTCTTGTCCTTCAATTGAACTTTTTACTAGACATTAAAATAAAAATGAAAGCCATATTAACTTACACGAAGAGTTCATGTTCCTGGTCGTCTGCAATCTAACAAATAAATGTTGTAGAAGTATTTCCTGACTTAACTTTACTTGTTTACACAGAACGAACACCGAACACAAGTTTTGAGGTTAGGTAACATTTTGTTTTGAGTTATGACTTTAAGAGCCAAAGCCATGTTATGACGTGCATTTAGCGCAAACGTTAAAAAAATCACCACAAATACACTCTGGATACTTTAAATACGTTCTTCTTCTATACTTTAGTATTAAAAAATGAACTTAGCAACTACACGATAAACGAGTCTAACGATAATGGCGTGGTTTCTTGATTTCATCATATTTACCAACATAAATAATTGTAGATTTTTCAATATTGTATGAAAAAATATTATCAATATTCGCTCAATATTGGTTTTAAAACTCCAGTTCAATATTGAAAAACATCATCATTCCAATATTAAAGTACGTTGATACTTCAATATTGTATGAAGAAATATTATCAATATTCGCTCAATATTGGTTTTTAAACTCCAGTTCAATATTGAAAAACATCATCATTCCAATATTAAAGTAAGTTGATCTTCAATATTGTAATGTTCGTTTAAAAACAATATTAATACAATATCTGTCTAAACTTGAATTTCTATTGTATACTATATCGGGTGGCCCAGATTTTACTTCCCAGGAAATATCTCAGTTATTTGAAGAGATATAAGTATAAATCAAAAAGTGCTTTGAACGGCAGCACTTATACCTCATAAATTCATACTAAAAAATTATTGGTATTCTCCACTCTTAAGACGCCATCATCAATTTTTTTTTCTTTAATGGGACACCCTATTTTTTATAATTGATATTGCATCTACAATTTTTTTTAGAAACAGTGATATGCTACACTTAGTATTTTAAATACATTTTGTGAATAAAAAAAATAAAATATTGCAAAATGCAAAATTATTTATTTAGTTTTTTTAACAAAATTTGAAATTTACAGTTAGGTTTAGTTAGATTAGGTTAAGTTAGTTTAGATTTAAAAAAATTTCTTAAAAACAACTAAATAAACAATTTTGCATACTACTTCGATCAATATTTTAATTTTTTTTATACACAAAATGTACTTAAAATACTAAGTGTAGCGTATCACTGTTTCTAGAATAAATTGTAGATGCAATATCAATTATAAAAAATAGGGTTTATCATTAAATAAAAAAAAAATTGATGATGGCACCTTAAGAGTGGTATATACCAATCATTTTTTTAGAATGAATTTATGAGCTATAAGTACTGCCGTTCAAAGCACTTTTTGATTTACACTTTTATCTCTTCAAATAACTGAGATATTTCCTGTGAAGTAAAATCTGGGCTACCCTGTATATCAATATAAAACCGATTTAAAATCAAGATACCTTTCTATATGGGTGGTGATTTCATTTGGGTTTCTAGGACGAAAATAGGCTGAGGTTAATGGTGCATTATTATTATTCAAAGAACTGTTAACGTTGGGTAAATCCTCTGTTATTTTTTTCGCTATGTTAATAAAATAATTATTCATGTATTGGGCAATATCTCCGGGTATAGTTAAATTGTTATCGTCTTGAAAGATAATACAGTTTATTGAATTTTGCTTATATCCTTCCATTTCATTAGATTATTTATTGTGTTCCAAGTATTATTTGAGGAATTGGTTTGGTTAAATAGATTTTCATAATGCTTGATTTTATTGTTTCTTATTTCCTTTTTAACGATTTTTGTGCTTCTTTGAATTTTGTTTTAATTTAAAACGCTTTTCCTCAGGGCACATTATCATAAGTTTGTAATATTTATTATGATCTTTCATTAATTTTAATATTTTGTCACTGAACCATCATATTATTTGTTGATTTCTTGTTTTTAATTTTTGTATTATTGTTTATTGAATCTTGAAGGGTTGAAGTGAGGAGTTCAAACTTGTTGATTCAGCAGGGTTTCCCAATGATATAGGTAGTTGGTCTTTTTGATACAGTAGATACAGTAGTTTCGACGGTTTGGTGTTTTGCATGTTAACAACAAGATGAAGTAACTTTTATGGTCCGATATTGGGTTATCAAAGGTTTTTACATTAAACTTGATATTATCAGAGTCAGTTAAGATATGATCAATGAATGAGGTGTATCCACTAGGGTTTCGTCTAGTCAACTAAGTTGACTCGCTATTTATTACTCTGTAACCGTTTCCTTCAACAGTATTTATGTAGTTTTGCATATTTGTATTACTCATATTCAAGTCGATATTGAAGTCACCTATAATGATGCTGTTTTGGTGTATTAAGATGTGTTGTTCAAATGCTGTTAGGAAGTTTAGAGGTTGGTTGTTTGTAAATAGCTCCAATGTGTAGCTTTGAGTCAGTAAGTTTAATGATGAGGAAATTGTTATTGTCAAGGTCATGAGACTCACTAAAGTGAATGAGAGATCTTTGATTATATAGATGGTTATAGTTTGGTTCTGGCCTGGTTTTTTACCCCACCTCTTTCTATCGGTTTAAATGGGGAAGAAAGAATCGAAGGAGCTGTCAAATTTTTGGTTGACCACTAACCAACCAAAGAAGCCATTCGAAATCGCTACTATTTTTGTTAAAAAAGTAACTTAAATAAAATAAAAATAAAGGATTTTTGATGGAAATTTACTTTATTAAATTTTACTACAAATAATGACTTATTAACTACGAGTAGAGACTAACTATGTTACATATGTAATAACAAAAAAAAGTAATCATTTTTATTCCGGTTTTAATTTAAGTTAGAAAAAACATCCAGTATATAATTTATTTAGCAAATAGAATTGAGCAAGATATTTATTTGAATGAATTAATCCTTCAATTTCTGCCTTGTGTCCCTTTTGCAAAAGTACCTGTATTTCTTGTTTTATTTTGGAATCTTTAGCAAAATACGGTCTGTTTAACATATCTTTTAATTTTTTGACGTCTGTGGCCGTAAGTGGTTGTACTTTGACATCTAATAATTGCATGTCTGATGGATGAAGCCCTATCCATCTCATATTTGGTACGGCCAATTGCTTCGACATAAAACACGTCGACTAAAATATAAAAAAATGCATCATTAAATCTACAAAAGATAGCTGAGTTCTTGGAAATAATAAATCATTTGATTGGTAAAGTGCATCCTTCAGGACCATTTAGAAAAATGAAAATAACCAAATTTGGTTATTTTCTTTTTCGAATTGTTAAGGTTGTTGTCAACAGCCAATAAAATCATTTAATTTTTGTCACATGTTTGACTTATAACCAATCATATCCATAGATATTATATCAAATGTCATTATAGTCGGAATAAGTCTCCCTCACATTTTAAAGGGAATAATTTTCCAATTTCCATTTTAAAATTTGTTAATTAAACCAACCAAATATAATCTATTCAAATACCATTTAAAATCTAAAATAATTCGATGGTTTTTTCTTAACCTATGAAAATAAATGTTTAATAACTCCTATAGCACAAATATAATGAACATTTACCCTATAAGAACAAAGAAAAGCGGGTACTAATACCCCGCACGCTGTCGATCATATGGAAAATTGCATTTCCATTTTCACAAAAAATTGGTGTTTTTCTCTGATTTAATATTGCATATTCGCACGGTCGCAAAGGGCTCAAACGGTCATGTGATCTTGTAGTAAAAAAATATGATTTTTCGTGTTTTCATACTGCATGACAATGATAAGAATTAAAGTTTGTGTCATAAAACCCCCATAAAAAAATTGGCATGCGGCCCGCGTTGGCTCGACGGTCGAAAAATTATCAAAAGTTTTGTGAAAATTTTAAGCGATTTGACGTGATCTTAAACAACACCAAAATAAGTAAGTGTTAATTTTATAGTGTAAAATGTCCTAAATTTAAATGGCATGCATGCCGAGGAATCCCATCACATTATAAATAATAAGAAAAGTTGCAAAAAAAATTAGAAATTTCGGTCATATTAATTTGCATGCCTTTTTGTATTTCGCAAAAGAATGTCGTTTTAAGCTAAAATAAACAATGGCATGCAGATTGTTAGATCCCAACATTAAAAAAATTGAAAAAATTGTGCAAAAACTAATTAAGTCGGTTAAAAATATATAATGTATGTTCCGTGATATCATTTAGCATGCCATTTCGTATTTAAAAATCAAATAGGTTTATGGGTAAATAAAATATCGCTATGTGCTATATCCTAATAACAATGCAAAAAAAATAAAAAATAAGTGCAAAATTTGGAAAACAATCGTTCGTAAATTGTTCAAAAATCAATTTACTCATGAATTTGACAGCAACGCACTCTTAATTCTCTATTCAATAAATTTTACCGATACAATTTAAGCTCTAGTGTTTTCTTCTTGATTTCTGACAGATATTGGATATTGATGACGGGTTCACAGAAAAGGACGACGAAGTATTGGATGATGCGGAAATATTTTAATTTTAGAGTTTTTGAATTATTGCTTAATTTTGTTGCAAGTTTTTAATAATAAAAATTTAATCTCATGGGTATGTTTTCCTCATATAACATAGGTAGGTTTTTTGTTGAATCAGTAGTTTTTTATGTACTCAAGAGTGTGCCATCTTTTTTATGTGCTGAAACTTAACCGAAGTATTAAAAAATTACCACTTCCGGTACCTCTTTTTGAACTGTTTGTCCCTCATAAAACTTAGCTCAAGATTTGTGAGAGTCGATGAAGTGTTAAGCAAATTGATAAAAAAATGTGCTGCCACCCCCAAACCTAACAGGAACCGAGGCAGCAACCCTCAAAGTGGGAATCATTTTCACAAACTGGCAACCACTTTTACTGACTTCTCGTAAAAGTAGTTGCATACATTTTTTTTAACTTATTTTGATTTTTTTTCAATGTTACGTTCCAGCAATATGCATGCCATTTTGTATTTGAGCTTAAAGTAACATTATTTTGCATTACAAATAAGGCATGCAAAATAATATAACCAAAATTTACAATTTTTTTTGCAACTTTTCCGATGCATGCCTCAGCTTTAGGACCTCCTAATCTGCATGCGAATTATTTTATACAGCAAAGCATTACATTAATAACCCATAGTTAAAATGGCATGCAATAAGAAATCACGTCAAATCGCTTAAAATTTTCACAACACTTTTGATAATTTTTCGACCGTTGAGCCAACGAGGGCCGCATGCCAATTTTTTTATGGGGGTTTTATAACACAAACTTTAATTCTTTTCATTTGCATGCAGTATGAAAATACGAAAAATCATATTTTTTTACTACAAGATCACATGACCGTTTGAGCCCTTTGCGACCGTGCGAATCGCATGCCTACGATTTTCAAGACTTAAATTTATTTTAACTATCTTTTGCTAAAAGGGCATGCAATATTAAATCAGAGAAAAACACCAATTTTTTGTGAAAATGGAAATGCAATTTTCCATTTGATCGACAGCGAGCGGGGGATTAGTACCCGCTTTTCTTTGTTCTTATAGGGTAAATATTCTCTCCTCCAAAAGGCATGCTGTATGAAATCGGAGACGAAAAATGTCGCGAGCTCCCGGTCTATTGGTTTTTTGTCAGTAAAATCTCGTCTACTTTCCAGGATTTTCTTTTGAGCACTTCTTTTTGGGACACCCTGTATAGATATACGGTTCACCCGTTCACTTTTGAAGAAGCGATACGCGATACTAGAGGTGAAAATAAGCTAAATGACAAAACATCTAGTAGAAGCGGCGCCGGCGGCGACACTAGAGGCTTATTCGTTTCAGCATAATATTATGTGAATCGTGGTATGGTGGTTAGTAGATGGTAAGTGTTTTTGACATCTGACATCATCTCACTTACCATTCCCACTTAATATAAGTACACGGAGCATGGTTGGTGGTTTGACATACCACCACATACCACGATCACTTACCACGTCACGCGAAAATGAATAGTATGTAAAATTCACTTACTACTCAACTTACCACTACCAAACGAATAAGCCTAATTAATGGGGGATAAAACTTTTCAAGGTGTTGCATATAATTCGTTACTTCATTGAGGGGGGAACACAAAATGGCACTGCTGCCACGTGTAGACCGAACGCCACAATAAAAAAAATTACAAAATTTTAATTTTTTTTAATATCTAGTATCATAAAACTTCAGTATTCTGATTATTCCTCGCGACAGGGGAGGGTTAGGGCTATAAAAAAATGCCCCCAAACCTGACAGGAACCGAGGCAGCAACCTCTAAAGTGGGAATCATTTTCAAAAATAAGCAACCACTTTTACGAGACGTCAGTAATAAGCAACCACTTTTACGAGACGTCAGTAAAAGTGGTTGCAAATTTTTGAAAATCGAATTTGTGGGATCTCTTATTTTCCTGCTGCCACTGACTGACAGCACCGCATTTTTTTATACCCCTGACCCTCCCCTTTCGCGAGAAGAAATCATAATCCTGAATTTTATGATACTACTGATATTAAAAAAAGATAAAAATTTTGAAAAAAAAATTTTATAGTGGCGTTCGGTCTACACGTGGCAGCATTGCCATTTTGTGTTCCCCCCTCAATATCGTAACGAATTATATGTACGACCTTGAAAAGTTTTATCACACTAGACTTAGTGTCGCCCCCGCTTAGACTAATCGTCTTAGTAAAACTTTCTTTATAAGGGAGTTACAGACCTTTGACGGTGCTGGTAAAAAATAAGTTTTTAGCCATTTAATTCCAAACGGTTAACATTATAATTTTCATATTTGAATTATATACCAAGCACTTATATCCTTACAACTTTTATTATAATTTTTTTTAGAGTTTTTGGTCGCTTCTAAAGGGTAATTTGGAAGGGGGTTGAAGATAAAAATTGTCTAAACTTTTCGGGAGTTAAATATCAATTTACTTTCAAAATAATTCTGTATTTAGTTTCAAAGAAAAATGTATTTTTATTCTAACTCGATAAGATGCACCGGCGTTTACAAAATAAAAGACAAAACAAAATTATAAATTTTTTTCGAAATTATCACCCTGATGTTGTCGATCTGTGCCCCCATCCTGGGTCTAGGTTCTAGATTTATACCAAATTTGAAGAGTATAGTCTCAACGGTTTGGAAATAAATGCATAAAAACATTAAATACTCATCTTTTGCAAGCACCTTCAAAGGGCCGTAGCTCCCTTATAAAGAAAGTTTTTACTAAGGTGGTTTCTTGACAATCGGCTTGTTTTTACCTAAAGTATTATCTCTTAAAAATTTAACTGGTGAAAAACACCCTGTATATGCAAACATATTAAAATAGAGGAGATCCGAAGTTGGTTAAATTAAATAAAGTAGCGCGTTTTTATATTTAGGATATTAATCTCATTTTAAATTTATGACCAAAAAAACAAAAATGTGATTATGGAAAATAATTTATATTTGCCAAAACATTACTGCTACATCAATGAAATTTGGAACTTTAAATTATTTACTATTCTGAATTGGATAACGTCAAAAAATGTTTCTTTGCCTCCTAGATTCAAATCCGCGATATTCAACTTTTTCATTTCTCATGCCCGCCATATTAGATTTTTAGGTTATCAGATAATAAATAATAATACATTTACAGATTGCTAATTAACAATCATATGTTCTCCATGGTTACCATAAAAATATCTCCTCAAAATTGATCTAATAATACCGAAAATAATAGTCTCCCTCATAATACGTAGGGAGGTTTTTTTGTTGAATCAGTAGTTTTTTATGTAGTCAAGAGTGTGGCATCTTTTTTATGTGCTGAAACTTGACAGAAGCATTAGAAAATGACCACTTTCGGTACCTCTTTCGGAACTGTTTGTCACTCATAACTCTCATAAGACATAGCTCAACATTTGTACCAGTCGATGAAGAGTGTTCGGGGAATTGTTTTCAAAAATAGGCAACCACTTTTACTGACGTTTCGTAAAAGTGGTGCGCGAATTCTGGGAAGCCGTTTTTTATGCAACATACTTATTCCAACATATTTTTAAAAATATATTCAAACAAGATAAAATGTATATATACCAAATATTTGCTTCAAAATATACTTTAAATATTTCGAAATTAGGTATATTTCTAAAATATTATTTCAATATAGTTTTTAAAATATATTCTAACAGGATAAAATGTATACAGGGTGTTCCATTTAAAAGGAGTCACCCTAAATAAATCTCAAAAAAATAATTAATTGTAAAAATGCCGAGACAGGTTATAATTCCCTATAATTTTTTTTGCGATAAATTACGTTTTACTTTTCTCTTTTATCGTGTCCTGTAAATGACTAAATTAAAATAGGGCCAAAAGAAATCATATTTTTATTTTCAGGATAAACAGACCTTTAAATTGATGCGTCACTCGACCCACATTCCTATTTAAAAAAACTGAAAGGGTGGCTCCCTTTTGCAACCCCCAGGTTGTAATTACCATTGTTATTTTGTCGGAAAAAGATGTCCCCCTGAAGGTAAAAATCGACCTGTCACAGCATTTTTACAATTAATTATTTTTTTTAAGAGTTATTTAGGGTGGCTCCTTTTAAATGGAACACCCTGTACCCTGTATAAAGGAAATATTTGCTTCAAAATACACTTTAAATATTTCAAAATTATATTTCTAAAATATTATTTTTAAATGGGAAATATTCTAGGAATATTTAATATTCTATAAATATTATTAGGAAATTTTGTGCTATAGGGAAAAGTGACTACAGGAATAGGAAATTTAGGCGATTTTAAATGACGCTACAAAATTGATTAACTTACATATTTTAATAAAAATCTTTTAAATAACGCTAATTTTAAAAATAACTCACAAGTGATCCATATTTGTAGGTAAGCAGTATATCTATTCCATAGGGATCTGCATCTGCTAACATAAATACTGGAATTTTGAGGATACAAGTTAAAATGCGGGTAAGTAATCTCGTCGAAATATCCGGATAACCTTTTCCCTAAAATAATAATATTTGTTATGAGTAAGGAATAAATAATTACCTCATATCATAATTAGTAAAATTTGGCTGAATTAAGATACATATACTTACAGTTACAAGAAGAAATTTACAAAAGAATTTATTATAAATATCTTCATCCAAAAGTTTTTGAAAAACCGCTTCTTTTTCAACTACTAATATAAATTTGGCCTGTGATTGAATATTCTTGATGTCTCTTAAATCGTTTGGAATTAATGTACCTAAAATACAAACATCTTTTAAAATGTAATAAATTCGAGAAATGAAACTGGGAACTTTATTTTTTATACTCGATTTACTAGTATTTTATGAATCTAATAAACTCATCTATTATTTAACTATGTGTACCAGGTGTAAAATAAACATGGATCACCTTTATAATTTCTTTATTTACGAAAATAAAAATTTTAAATTTGACCAAGTTGACCGTTTCAAAAAACCAATTTTATGCAGTATTATTTCCAATTTGACTTACGTATCGTAAATAACATCAAATTTTATTTTTATAAATGCAACACCCGATTTTTTGTTCATCGTTTATTTGCGATTTCGGAATTGTAAGCGCCCTCTGGATCTAGCGTTTTGAACTAAATCGGTGAGTACTTGTCAGTAATATTAGGTACGTACGCTGATCGTATGTATTTTCGCAGTTTTCGTTTGTGTGACTTTAACTAGTCAAATTTTGAATTTTATTTAAATAATAACAATGACTCACCAATAATCACCTGATTCGACGTTAGTGGCGTCGCTTACAGGTACCTAGGCAATATCGCGAAAAACAATTTCAGAAAAAAAAAGTATGTTTATGATACTTTTTTTAGTACAAAAAAATATGAAAATATAAAAAATGGTTTTTACCCTACATGAATATGGGGTACCAAAATAATTGTTATACTTCTAAATGCACTGGCAAAATATAATATGTACGTTGCCAAAATCTTCTTTTTTACTGTTATGATACTTTTATTTACTTCCACAATATATTTTTAACTGCTAAAATAATTTTTATACTGCGAATGAATTATTTGTACTGCAAAAATATGTTTTCTTTTCTAAAATAATCTTTTTTGCTGCTACAATATTTATTTTACTTCTAGGTGCTATCGTCCAATGTTCAATTTTCTACAACCCAAATAATTTTCCGACCATATCAGAAAAATAAGAACAGGTAAAACAAAAATTTATTTTGACCCAGCTGATATTACTTGTTTTATTATTAAAATTAACTTTTGTGTAAATTTTAAATAAAATAGGTAGAATTTTTATTCGTTTCGATCAGTTGCTTCCGGTAAAACAACGCCACCTACAATTAGGTACGTTTAACCAAAAATATTCGAGTAACTTCAATGTCAACACAGGTTATGTTATGACTTTTGAGTTTCTACTACAAAATATTAATAATGGTTGCTGAATCGTCGTGGTCGTCGGAAAAATAGCGTACGCAACTCGCAAGAAAGTGAGGTATAAATTCACTATAGGGTGTGGGCGTATTTTATTCAAAAAAGTTTGTCGTTACCATAGTTTAGCATATCATCAAATGTCAAAACAATGAAGGAGAAAGGAATAATAACCCTGTTGAAGTTATAATTATTATTTATTATAAAAACTAAACTAAAACTAACCATCGTCAGCTATTCGCCATCAAAAGAAACACTAACACTCCTCTAGCCCATACTAAGATTTTGCTATTATTTCAATATTTTCCATTATTTTACAAATTTAATTTAATGTGACTATTTGAATCTGAATGAATGGTGATAATTGGTGACAGCAGCTGACACTAAATATTTTTAAATATTTGTCGCCAAGATACCTTACGCGTGTGTGGACACGCCCACACCCTATAGTGAATTTCAACCGAAAGTGAATTTCATGTTCGTGTGATATCCCCTCTCGGCTAGCGCCTCATTCCGCTATTTTCACACTCGCACAGAAAAATACAAATTATAAATGTGAGTGTCAAAATTTTAAAAATCAAATTAAAGTTTTTTTAGTTCAGCGAGATGCGGCCAACGGAACTATTCTAACCAACTCGTGACGTAATGGGCGATTAAAAAGCATTTACGCGCGTTAAAACGTCTCACTTTTTAATAGTCCTTATTACCTCACTTGATGGTTAAATAACTAATATTAGAAACCACAATTTTAATTAGATATGAATCAGGTACTTATTTACACTATACCTATTTAGAATGATTTAAAAAATTTACATTAAAAAAAGTTTCGGTAAAACCGGAAGTGATATTGTAAACAATATTAATACTTAAAATGTCTTTTCTTAAACCATACAGTATAGTCAAATTTCAATTTTTTTATAAATAAAGAAACTGCAGAGATGACCCCATCTTTCGCTTACACTAAAAGTAGGTGGAGCATCATCCAATTGGTGAAAAAAAGAGGTAACTCCAACAATCACACATACGCCACGTTTTGTCAAAACTTATAAAAATAGAGGTACCCCCTTTTCAGCAAACCGTCCTTGCAACTCGTCCAATGAAAATGGGATTTTATTGGTCGAGTTGCAAGGATAGTACTAACTTGCCCTACTAACTCGACCGTTATTCACTTTACTAATGAAAACTAGGCTTTAAAATAAGTACTATCCGAATGGGTACCCGCCCCGCTGATAGACGCCAGTCCACGTAAACGGGTATTAATACTTGACCCTGTTGACTTACCCCGTTTGTTAGAGAAACTAATAGTTTCATTGGATTTCCAGTGGATTTTTAAGTCACCGTATACGAGACCTTTGCTGCAAGACAAAACTCCCAAATCCCATTGAGGTACACCCAACATACAACTAATGGTATCTACTCCTACATTTATTTGGTCTTGATTCTTTACAAAACTTACTACATCATAAAAAAGTTGTCTGAAAAATACACATAAGTAATATTATTAGTAGTAGTAACATTTACTCTATGAAAATTATGGTAGTCCCTCTTGAGCTTAGCTGGAGACCGTTAATTTATTATGACTATAATTACGCTTACCTTTTTGTACACATCGAATCTGATGATACCAGATTATAAATTTTAATTAGTAAATAAATCATCAAACAAAATTTGTGCTCGCTCCCTTTGTAGTTCTTCACGATTAAAGTAATTGTACTAGTTTCCTTTGGCTTTAGTTGCAACCTAAAATTAAAGTCTTTTAATATTTTACATAGACTTAAATTTAACCACGATTGTTTAATCATTTCTGTGTTATTAGATGAATGGAAATGTTTTGCAATCATTTGTATCAGTAATAATGGGAGAAAGATGATACCGATTTCCGATTTAAATTCAATTGGTCGTGGTATGTTAGGTATTTACTATATTTAAGATAACAAAATCATTTAGTATCATTGCCAAAACCGTCTACCTTCTAGAAAGCAAGATGTTGTCCAAAAATTTTGATGATTCAACTGATGTTACCAAGGAAACCCTTATTTTGTTGAATTTTGTTTTAACGCTTTTTTCTGTACTTTTGATAATAATTAAACCGAAATAGTGAACTCTTCTAAAGAAGAAATGGTAAATATGCTGTAAGCGCTTGATGAAGCTGAAAGAAATCCGCTTCTAGCTATCAGAAGAGATCTTAAAAACGAAATTCAACAAAATAGGGGTTTCCTTGGTAACATCAGTTGCTAAATTTTCAAAACATAGTGAGATTTAGAAAACCAAAATTGATAATTCAAAGTTTCAATTTTATTTGTGTTGTAAAACAATAAAAACTGATATTTTAAGATAACAACATTATTAAAAAAGGAAAATAGAGAAAGACACAAATAAGTTTTAGGTAAATTAAAAAAAAAACCTCAAAAAATTCATCAAGAGTGCTATTTTGTCTATTTTTCTCTGTTTCTCAGTTTGAATATTAATATCTACTAAACCATTGATAAGCGACCATACAAACATTATATCAGTAGAAAGCTTGTAAAAAATTCCATCGATTGATGGTAAAATATACAGGGTGTTCCATTTGAAAATTTCGTTTAATTGTTCAATTTGCGTTTCATAAGGAACCCTGATAAAAAATTATCACAAACTTAAATTTGACATGATAGTTGTAAAATAAACGATGTTGAAAATTTTTTGACAAAATTTCAATAAAAATGTTCGTCTGTTTCAGAGCAGTGATTTTTCAAAAATTGATCTTTTTTTGCCCTTAATGTAAATTATCAGCAAAACGAGTGATGATAGACCCATTAAAATTTATACACAGTAAAATTATTTTTTGATAAGGAATCCAAAAATTGTCATAAAATACTGGGTGTTCCATTTAAAAAAACATAACACTGCTCCGCCATCTTGGAATGAACACCCGGTATATTACTAAGATAATTTTAAAATGTGCGCTTAAGAGGATAGTCGGCAAAATGTTTGAAATGCGTACTCCTCGCTAGTAAAAATTGATTTTTTGGTGTTTGTAATAAAAAATTTAACAAAAACGCTCTTGTTTTGCCTTGAAATTGAATTTATTTATCATATAGAATTTTTTTTTTTGATGTATATAGTCTGTTATAAGGGAGTAATTTTGAAAAAATGATAAAAACGCATTTTTTATAAAATTACGCACCTATAATTTATTAAACTTAAACAACAAAAATTCTATATGAAAAATAAATTCAATTTGAAGGCAATACAAGAGCGTTTCTGTTAATTTTTTTATTACAAACACCTGAAAATCAATTTTTACTAGCGAGGAGTACGCATTTCAAACATTTTGACTATCCTCTTAAAGGTATTGTATATTCTATTGAAAACCGCATGTCGATATCTTTTTTCATTTTAGAGTAATGTAACTTCCTCGCAGCGCTGGGACACCCTGTATATTATGGAATTGCCTTTCGTTATAAATTATAATTATTAATTATACATTACCTATCCTCCTCAAAAAATGTATTTTTCCAATCTCCCATTCTACGGACTTTCAACACCAACTTCTCATTTTTTTCCAAACTTTGGTTCAATCCTTGAAAAATGCCCCTAATTGATGTTAAAACATTATCCTTAATGGCGTCACTAGACTTCGGTAAATTAATCGTATCATTAGACAGTAATGAGCTATCCTGGAGCACATTCCATTGAAGATCTACTCTAGCCGCGGATGAAAATAATTCATTAGTTTCTGTAGAAGGCATTGAATTTATTTCTGTACCATGGTTGTGTTCATGATATGAATTTTGTGAAAATATTATGTACTCATCAGCATCCATATTTTCATACCAAATTTTACATAGGTTATAAAAGTCTAAGATGAGCTTACATACATCAATAAACGCATTTCTCAAATTCAACGAATTTTCGTTATATTGATACGGTTTGGTAAAGTCAACCGTTTGAGGTGTGGTACTTCCAACAAGAGAAATTGATGAAGTAAAAAATGGGCCAGAATTATCCAAATCTGTTTCTTCTGTTTGGGTGCATTTTGCTTCTGCTTGGATGCACCTTGATTCAGTTTCTAGAGATGCCAAAGAATTTGTAGGTGTTAATAATACACTTTGGCAAAGATTTGTATTGGAATGGTATGATGTGTATACGAAACCAGAATCTTTGTTTCCATTTTTGGCCACAGAAATATCGCTAATCTTATTTTTTACATTAAAGTTAGGTGAAAACAATTTGTAACCTGATGTTACTTCAAAAGGTTTTCCAATATACTTGATCTTAGGGGTGAATTTGGGTCCCGAAATTGGAGCTTTTAAAATAATCGAACTACTGGCGTTCACCGTTTTTATTTTAGACGTTGCTGAAT
Organism: Stenus bimaculatus; assembly: GCA_963971135.1. Taxonomy (NCBI): domain Eukaryota; kingdom Metazoa; phylum Arthropoda; class Insecta; order Coleoptera; family Staphylinidae; genus Stenus; species Stenus bimaculatus. The sequence continues at coordinate 15,061,142 of OZ020187.1, forward strand.
ATAATGGCGTTTTATTGTTTTGTGCAGGAGTACCAACAAAGGTAAAAGTTTTAACTGCATTTTGGTTTTCGATTTGGTTCATTAAAAGTTGCTCAGTACTTACTTCCGCCATTTTGTTTTCATTTCTCCCACCATTTTGTTTGTTTTCAAATACCTTTACAGGACTTATGGAATTATTCGAATTTCTGTCGTGGATTTTCTTATTAGACGAATCTTTATTTCCAATATTATCCAATAATTTTATACCAATTATTTTCGAAGAATTATTTTTAATTGTTTCGGTAAAATATTCAGATTTAGTGATCTTCTCGAATGTTCTTTTTAAATCATGTTTTATATCTTTTGTTGTACTGGATTTCTGAAGGTACTTATCAGAAGGAGGATATTGTTGTTTTTCCCCACTTTTCTTTAAATACTTGGTTTTCTTAAAAAAATCCATTAAGCTGGGCGAATTTTCCAAAGTTTTACCCATATTTCTAAAAAGAAGCACAATAACACTCTGAAATATTGCAAATATAAATATTTCCACAAATTGCGATTAGAATTGCGACTTTTAATACTTTTTAGAGAGAAAAATGCATTCACGGCATATATAAACTAATTCGGATTCGAAGTCGTTCATTTGTTTTTATCGTGCAGTGTCGCCAACAGCCACCTACAAGAAATGAAATTAGAGAGTACAATCTCGTGAAAAAATAGATAATCGATATACAATTTAAAACTTTTAAGCTAGACTTAATAAATAATCGAAAATTTACATATAAATTAAATTAATAAATACGATTTTTTGTTTTGACAGGTTTTTGTTGTTTTGATTACATAAGTAATTTTAAAATTTCTAAATCGACTCACTCTTTACTCTACTCAGTTCTTTCAATGGTCGTCTTGTCGTTTTACGTCAAATTTCTGTTTATAAAAAGTGAGGTTAAGTTTCATTGCATTATTTATTTATAAATAAATTGCAGAGGATGTAAATTAAACATTATTATTTCTAAAATTTATACTTTATTTATTTCAATATATTTCTTAAATAGAAAGCAAGTTAAACATAGTTTAAACTTTGTAGGCATACACCTTTTGTTTACTGATCGATTAATACAAAAAGTAGACTAGGATTCTGGTGATATGCCTTATAGCGTTTTCGGCTTAAGTGCACTTGGTGCGAACTTGCATTGCCCCAGTTTATCATCCAGGGCACCTCTAGTGCAACTCCACCAAACCAGTGCACGTTATAAGCCGAACACCTTTTAGTGAACCGGTGCTGAATTTATCATAACTTAACAAGTCACTAAAGTCTCAAAAAAAGAATTCATGAATATGGACGACCCAAGGAATATTACTCAACAAACTCAAGAACTATATATCCATGAAACTTAATTTTTGGGACTTTTTTTTAAATTTTTCCAGCTTAAATGAAAAATTTATCGTCATCCAAAGAAGAGATGATAAAATATTTGGGAACATTTCCATTTTTGTAATTTTTTTTATTTTTTGAGCTTTGTTATTATCGTTATTATCTTGGAATAAGTCCGCCATATTTGCACTAAAACCAGCACGAGCTCTTGGAGCCGGTGCGAGAAAAGCTGCACTCAGTGCACAACTGGTGCACTTTTCGCTTTAAGTCGAACACTCGGCACCGAGAAAATGCGAGTTGAAATTATAAGCCGAACACTCGAAATGCACTCAGTGCAACGCAGTGCAGGCCAGTGCAAGTAAGCCGAAAACGCTATTATTTGTGTAGAGTAACAAAATTAACCTGCAATTACAATTTCTTGTTACTAACTACCCAGTTACATTAGGCTGGTTTGGCAGCCGCTGCTAGCAGTGTAGTGTGAACCTATCGCTGAAGCTGGTAAATAGCCACCGAATGATTTATCAACCGCTGCCAAATTAGCATATGTTCAAATTTTAAACTATTTACGTTTTTTTTTTCTTTTAATAACAGTTGCTATGAAATATGCTTATAAACTTCATTTAGCACTAGTAGTCCGGGAGCCAACAATAGAAAAAAAATGTATATTAAATAGTACAAATCCAAATCTGAAATGAAAAATAATTACAAAAATAATAAGACTAAACAATTTATTCATGACCACCACACACCATTTTGATTGCAGAAAAACTTACCTATGATTTGGATCTTGAGTGAGATTTAGAATTCTCCCTCTTATTAGACTTGGAACGAGAACGTGATCTTCCCCTTAAACTTTTACTGTCAGGTCTTGACCTGCTGCGGCTGGCTGATTGTTTTCTGTAAGAGCGGGATCTGTTACGAAGACGGGATCTTGATCGTGAATGTCCCCTAATAAAAAAATAAGATAATCTTTAGACAAATCGATACAATTGTTTTATATGGTATGATTTAACTTTGGTTCCACTTATAAATCGCTATCATCCGTAAAAAACCAGACAAGTAAAAAAACATAATAGTCCGGGAGCCAACAATAGAAAAAAAATGTATTAAATAGTACCAGTACAAACCCACAAAATCTTAATTAATAGCACATGTCGATCGTAAAAATTTATTCGCCATACAAATTCGATGTCTAGTGGTTTTAATATTTCCCAAAGAAAATGCTTGGAAAATATACAATTTTCAAATCATTCTACACCGTCTGGTATTTGTTTTAGTTTACTTAAATAAGGAAAAAGTGCAACGGAAAATAGTCGCCATACATTTTGGGTGGGTACCGAGGACTCTTGGACTGTTCGATTATGTCTTTTTATTGACCACTTTTAGAATTTCATTACAGCGTCTGGCATTTTGATAGTTTCATAGATTTAGATCCAAAAACCGATATTATATATTAGTCATACATTTTTCTTGGCTAGAAGACTCCTCGTCTCTGCACGTTTTCTTTAAAAACACCGGTAGTTTTGTATTATGGTACACCGTATGGCCTTGAATTTAAACCTTTTGTATAATACAATAATTGCAGTTGTACATATAGCAGAGAAATTCTATGGATATTACTTCAAAATACTAATAATAATGTAATTAAAATAAAAAGGAAGTTGGGCATGAGTTAGATCAATACTATATTATAGGTACCTTTTATTGCCTATTATAATAAATATTAATTATTCAACACGACTACTTTCCTATCTTGAATTTAAAATCGAATTGTTTGAAAAAAATACTGGCGATAATTAAGAAAAAATCGCCTAGAAATCGTTATTTTTATTTGATGGTCCTAAAATATTTTGTTACAATTAAATAAAATTATGCAAACCCATAGATTTTGGGGAGGGGGGCGGAGAGGAACCCTAACTATCATAATTTTGGAGATAAAAAGAACTCTTTATCAACAATAGGTTCATATATCATCAAAATCTTAATTTGTAGAATATGTACATCGCAAAAATTGATTCGCCAGACAAATTCGCTGGCTAGTGGTTATATAATCTTTCAAAGAAATTGTTTGGAAAATCTAAAATTTTAAATCATCTTGCACCATCTGGTATTTGATTTAAATTACTTAAACAAAAAAAAATCCAACCAAAAATAGTCGCCATACATATTAGCTGGGTACAAATGACTCTAGAGCTGTTCGAATTTGAAAGTGACATATTATACAAAAGTACCGATATTTCGGGCTAAAACTCACAGTTTTTTAACCAACTAAATTGTATGACGATCACATTACCTTGTGTTTTAGACAAAAATCTATGAAATTATCAAACTGCCAGATGGCCTAACAAAATTATAAAAATAGCCAAAAAAAAAAAGCGGCAACACAACAATAAAAAACGAACTTTAGACTAATCTATAATGACTGTATCCTCCCAAAATGTATGGCGAATAGTTTCCATTGGCCTTTTTTCTGTTCAAGTGATGTTAAATCAAATAATAATAATAATTTATTTGTATGTTAAGAAAATTACAAGAATTTGTACATAAGGTCAATAAAAGTAATGAGTTTAATACTAAAAACTACATAAAACTAAATAACTTTTATTTTTACAGCTATACAATGGTGTCATTGCAATATTCATCTTCACTATAGTAGGCTTTATTTATGAGTAAGTTTTGTACAGTCGATTTAAATTTGTTAACCTCTAGTATTTTTATTGATTCCGGTAGTTTATTGAACATTCTGTATGCGTGATAGAGAGAGCTGTTCTGGTATCTATTAAGCCTAACGTATGGCGTCCAAAGGTTATTTTTACACCTTGTGTCAAACGAGTGATTTTGAGCTAGTGTTCTATGTGTATTTATTGAATTTTTGATGTGTAAAAGGCACTGTAGTATATATAGTGAAGGTACTGTTAATATTCTGTGTGTGATAAAGCTTTCATGACAATCATCCCTGTATCCAAGACCGAAAACGATTCTGATAGCTTTCCTTTGTGCCTTAAATACCAGATCTTGTGTGCAGGAATGACCCCATACAACGATACCATAACTAATATGACTGTGACATAAAGCGTAATACGCATTTTTTAAAACAGTGTGGGACCCTTTTTTTGCTAGGCTTCTTAAAGCAAATATGCTACCCGATAATTTTTTGGAAAGTTGTTCACAATGATCTTTCCACAACAGTTTGCAGTCAATCGTTATACCGATATATTTGACAGTATTTGCAAAACTTACATCGATTGTATCTGTTTGTTTTAGTGTGAGTAACGTGTTTTGAATTTTATTACTATTTAATTTTAATTTGTTGCTACAAAAAGAGCATTGAGGTCTTTCTCCCTTACTGATATTGTGGTATCATCCGCATATAAATATGTTCTGCCCATACTTATATGATATGCCAGATCATTAATATATATCAGGAAAAGTAGGGGGCCTAGGATCGATCCTTGTGGCACCCCTCTGTTGATAACAATAGGATCAGAAAGAATTCCCTCATGCAGGACATGTTGGTTTCTGTCTTTTAAGTAGGACATCAACATTCGGCAGCTGTTAGGATGCATGCCATAACTACACAGCTTTTGCAATAATATTGAGTGGTCTATGCAGTCGAAAGCCTTACTCAAGTCTAGGAGACTAAGAAAGCTAAACTCTCCTTTATCAAAGCTTTCCACTGCATCGTCCATCGCTGACATCAGTGCATCAGTTGTTGACTTGTTTGCTCGAAAACCGTATTGTAATTCATAGAATTATCATCAAAATAGGCCTGTATCTGCGAGAACAGAACTTTCTTAAGAACTTTCGATATGATCGGAAGCAGAGATATGGGGCGGAAATTATTTGGATCTTCTGGAGAACCGTTTTTATGAATTGGAATAACTACGGCTTTTTTTAAGATATCAGGAAATATACTATCTCTTATGCAAAGGTTAATTAAATATGTGAGTGGTGACAAAATAGGATCAAAAGTTGATTTAAATATTTTCGAAGTCATTCCAAAAATATCACGTGCTTTAGAATTTTTTATAGATACAATCATGGTACGAACAGAAGAAATAGATACCTCCCTAAATTCAAAATGGCCATTCTGAGTGTTATTACAGTTTTTATTCAAGTAGGTAATTGCGGTAGTATTGCTAACTGGTATGGTTTCTACTATGTCATATAGAATTTTTGAGAAAAAATCATTAAATTCATTTGCATTTATTGGTGAAGTAACTGTTTTTTTGTTTTTGTTTATGGATTCTGGTCTGTTGTTAATTACTTCCCATACAGCTTTAGATTTATTATTTGCATTTTTATTAAAGTTATTGTTTGAGTTTATTTTTGCATCTGTAATAGCCTTTCTGTACTCAAGACGGAATCTATTTCTTCTTTCTAGCAGATGGTGCAAGATGATTTTAAATTGTAGATTTTCAAAACAATTTCTTCCGGAAATTTTAAAATCGCTAGCCAGGAAATATGTCTGGCGAATCAATTTTTGGCAAATAGATGTTCTACAAATTAAGATTTTGGGGTTTGTAATGGTTCTGTTTAATACACTTTTTCTATTTGACTCCCGGACTATTATCCATTCTTTGGGACATCGTTTAAGACGTATACACCACCTTTTAATATTGGCAAATATGAGAAAATGTTCTTAAAATGGTGTTTAAGTAAATAATATTTTATTATCTTATTTTTATAATAAATAACATTATCTACAATAATATTTTTTGTTATATATTAACTAAAATCCATCCTCAGAATCATTGTTGATCATATTTTTATTAAAATAAAAAAATAACCAACGATGTGTACGATTATACAAAGAAAATAATACCTTAACTTAAAATCCAAAAAAATAATTAAATATATGTTCAGTGTTCTTCAAAAACAGATATGTACCCACTTTTTATTTTTAATACTTTACTTTAATGTCTACCTCATGATAAACTCCAAAATTAAATAGTTGCCATACAGTGCGAAATCATTTTTAGATATTAAAGAAAAGGTGTCATATTACTACCTTTCTAATAACATTAGTATCCATCCTACACGTATGACTATCGATAATACATGATTTATGTAGAAAAAATAATGTATTATTAAAAAATTAGACGGTACGATATTATACAAAAGTACCGATCTTTCAAACTAAAGCGCGAAGAGAGGGAGTGTTTTCTAGCCAACAAAAATGTATGACTCTTATATAATTTCGGTTTTTGGATATAAATCTATGAAACTATCAAATTGCTAGACAGTGTAATGAAATTCAAAAATAACAAGACATAATCGACCAGTCCAAGAGTCCTAGGTACCCACCCAAAATGTATGGCGACTATTTTCCGGTGGACATTTTCTTTATTTAAGTAAACTAATACAAATGCCAGATGGTGTACAATGATTTGAAAATTGTATATTTTCCAAACATTTTCTTTGGGAAATATTAAAACCACTAGCCATCGAATTTGTATGGCGAATAAATTTTTACTATCGGCATGTGCTATTAATTAAGATTTTGTGGGTTTGTACTGGTACTATTTAATACATTTTTTTCTATTGTTGGCTCCCGGACTATAGTGTTGGGCTATGATTTTTGTCCCTGCTTTATTGTTGCTTTTATTGGCAAAAGAACGTTGGAAAATTACTGAGTTAGTTATTTGAGTAGATTGCAAACGTTAAGTTGCAAAGCCTAAGCAAGTTAGGAGGGGAAGCATCGCATCGCGGTGGGTTTGAGTAGGTAAAGAGAGTGGTAGAGATTGAGCGGAGTAGCGTCGTCATGCGTTTAAGGTGAAAGTGAGAAACCTAGGGTTACGGCGAAGCTAGGCCAGGAGAGCCTTAAAGTTATTCTGAGTAAGCGTACCTAGATTAAGGAATAAATTAGGTTGCAGTAGCAACGCAGAGCTAAGCTTGAAGAGAAAACTAGTCCTGGTCAAGGGTGGAGCGAGCCAGAGTGTCCAGGGCAGTGCTAGGTTGAGGCACAGTGATTATGGGAGGTAGCTAGGCTTTCACGTATGAGGTAGCTTAATCTAAGGCGAATAGTTTCGCAGTGATTAAGATTGTTAAGGAAAAAGTCGAGGTCTGTATGTAATGGTGAGTCAAGGTATTGGATGTTAACGACAATTATTTTGTGAGTAAAAATTAGATCCTACACTAGTCGACTAGTCTCAATAATTTTTGCTGGGGACACAGATTGTACTCAATTATGTAGTAAAATAAATTTTTCAGCCTCTACCAGCAATCGGCCCCTAATGTAACTGGGACTCTAGTAACAGCAATATTTTAAATACTGAGAGGGGTGCACAAAAAACGGCCAACGATGTAGCTTCGTTATTTCTTATCCAATTTTAATAAGTTATATGTCAAATTAAATGGTTTGAAGAACACTACTATCAGATAAAAGATTAATTTTATTTTTGTAAACATCAGAGGAGGTGGATGCAACTTTTCTTTTTCAAATAGCAACATATATTTTTCATAAAATATATTAAAAAGAGAGGTATCTTCGAATAACAAAAAATATATTATATATTTATTCGAAGATACCTCTCTTTTTAATATATTTTATTATATATCGAATAACTATATACTTTAATGGATTATTTTATTATTAATATATATTTTTCAATTGAAAAAAATCATTAACAAAAATAATCTAACCCAATTATACCAATAATTTTATTTAAAATTAATTTTTTAAATTTTTTTTTCTTATTTTCTTTTATTATTATTAATTTTTTTTAAATTTAATTCAATTGTTTTTTTTTTGTTTTTAAGTTTTCAGGTTTTTATTTTTTTAAGTTTTGTTTTTTAATTTATTAATAATTTTTAATTTATTAATAATTTTTAATTTATTAATAATTTTTAATTTATTAATAATTTTTTAATTTATTAATAATAAATTAAAAAACAAAACTTAAAGAAATAAAAAAACTGTAAACTCAAAAACAAAAATTAAATTAAATTAAAAAATATTAATGATAATAAAAAAAATTAAAAATTAATATGAAAAAAAAAATTTAAAAAGTTAATTTAAAAAAATTATTGGTATAACTGGTTTAGATTATTTTTGTTAATGATTTATTTCAATTGAAAAAAATATGTTGCCATTTGAAAAAGAAAAGTTGCCTCGTACTCCTCTGATGTTTTCAAAAATAAAATTAATCTTTTATTATCTGATAGTAATATTCTTCAAACCATTTAATTTGACATATCACTTATTAAAATCGGATAAGAAATAACGAAGCTACATGTTGGTTCTTTTTTGTGCAACCCTCTGTATAGTAATCCCCACTTTACGCTGTTAACTGGTTTCTTAAATATAGAGTACCAAGTGAAATAGCACTGTGCAAATTACTTACATTACATCTGAGAATTTTTTTGTGTTTTCAATGGTGACACGTTAATCGTTAAGAGCTTGGGAGACGCTAGAGTTTTTTTGCCAGAGGAGATTGTCAGACACGTTTAAACCCATGACTAAGTGACTGCCAGAGTGAGGAAAAGCAGAACGGTAGAGTATATACATATACGGCACCAAATGAACAAAACATCCAGAGCGATTCCAGCAATTAACGTTCTATCACCTTAAAGTTCAAGCAGTCTCTGATACTTCGATATCCGATTCGAACAATTTTCGGTTCTAGCAGTTTAAGTTCTACCGTTTTCTCATTGCAGCAATTAAAGTTCTAAAGGACTTGGGACACGCTAGAGTTTTTTTGCCAGAGATTGTCAAAGACCTGTAAACCCATGACAAAGTGATATCTGGCAAAAAACCGTAGTGTGTCCCAAGCCCTTTAGAACTTTAATTGCTGCAATGAGAAAATGGTAGAACCTTAACTGCTTCAACCGAAAATTGTTCAAATCGGAAACTGCTGGAACTGTAAGTTGATAGAACGTTAATTGCTGGAATCGCTCTGGATGTTTCATTCCCTTGGTGCAGTATCCAAATATACTATGAGTCAAATTCGTTTATTTACGGACAGCTATTTTGATACAATAGGGAATCAATAAAAAAAGTATGATACATGTATAAATCAGGTTAGGTAATTAAGTTTAAATATCTTAAATGGACTGTTTAAACTTAACGTAAGGACAATTATAAATGTTAACATCATCACAAATCGTATTAATAATTTTACAACATCTGGTTAATGGGCAGTTTAGCCCGAACACAGTACTGTTGTGATGTTCCATGTAGAGTAAAATATGCATAGGAAGTAAGGGAAGTGTTCCTCTTCGCTTACTACCGATACATAATTTATATGTTTATAATAACAGCAAGATTAAGATCGTTGAAGAATCGATCAAAGAGTTGAATATTCTAAATACAAAGCAAACTGTATGAAGTAATAAGAGCTCTATCAGAAGAAAAATGCGCTGAACATTTATTTATTTATTTATTTACATGCAATGCAATAGATCAACAAAATTTATTCAATCAACATGTTGTTGGTGTAAGAATAATTTTGTTGTGCATAAAAACTAAAAAAAAAATAAAAATACTTAAAAAAAGAAACCAATAACTCAACAACACAAACGTAATAAAATTAGTAAGTATAAAATTATAAACAGTGAATATATAGTATAATAAAAAGAACACAATCTTTAAACTAGATGAATCTATTTTAAATAATTATTTTCATTCCGGTAAATGTAAAATATAGTTTTTAATATTTGTTGTAAATTTTTTAATTGAACTGGAATTTTGAATATCTGATGGCAATTTATTAAATTGTTTAACAGCATTAAATAGACAATCATTTCTACCTTTATTAGTTTTTATCGAATTTAGATGAATTTGATAGGACGTTTTTGTGTTAAATTTATGAAATTCTTTATTAGTTTTAAGCACTAAGTTTGTTTTAATCAGATTACTTTTAATTTTGAAAATAAGTTTACAATTTTCTAATAATATTGTATTACTTATATTAAAAATTTGAGTATTAAAGTAAACTTCTCTTGTTGGTGTTAAAAAAGGTAAGTTAAACAATGTTTTAATACTTTTTGACATCAATCTTTGATTCAATCATTGTTTATTAATAATGAGTTACCTTGTGACCAAATTGGTAATCCATAAATAATATTACTATGTATATATGCATAAAATAATAAATAAGCAATTCTTTTCGGAAATGGTCCACATCTTCTAATAGCACCAATCAACGGTATAATTTTTTGTTTTATATTATCCACATGTTGATAAAAATTTAATTTCACATCTAAAGTTATGCCTATTTAGGCTGATTGATTCAGCTAGCTTAATTTTTTTATTATTAATTATAATATTTAAATCAATTATTGATTTGTTTTTTTGTTTAAAAACTAAAATTTCCGTTTTGTCGGTATTTATAGTAAGCTTATTACCCAATAACCAATTATTAAATTTTATCAAATCATTATTAATTAATTCCTCTAAAATACTTTTCGTTTTACCACTATATAATAAGACAGTGTCGTCAGCAATCATAACATATTTTCCAAAAAGATTTACATATTGTATATTCTGAACGTAAATTAAATATAACAGAGGACCAAGTATTGATCCTTGGGGGTTGGGGGGGGGACACCTATATTAATTTCACATGGATCACTAACATAATTATTAAATTTTTTTTTGAATTATTCTTTTTTTCAAATAAGTTGTCATTAAATCATGTGTTTTTCCCCTTATGCCCAATCTATACAATTGATTTAATAATATGTCTTAATCAACAGTGTCAAATGCTTTTTTTAAATCAACAAATACTGCTGCAACATAATTGTCTTTATCTAACTGTTGAACTGTTTTCTTGAAAACCAAATTGAAATTTATCTAATTGAGAAGTATTTTTAATAAAATTAATTAACCTAGATTTGATTACTAATTCGAAAATTTTGGAAAAATTGGATAATAATGAAATCGGCCTATAATTAGAAGGATCTATTTTAGAACCAGATTTATGTATTGGAATTATTACTGCTCTTTTTAAATAATCCGGAAAAATGCCATCCAAAATATATTTATTAATTATTTTTACAATTACTGGTATTAATGGCATTTGTAATTTTTTTATAATTTTTGCATTTATATTAAAAGGTCCACATGAAGTATGCATTTTTAAATTTCTAATAATTTCCAAGATTTCATTTTCATTAGTTTCTTCAAAGAAAATAGTTTTATTATTAAAAGGTAGATTATACAGATTATTTTTAGCATTTACAATTTTATTTGCCAGTTCAGTGCCTATATTTGCAAAATATTCATTAAATTTATTTATTTTGTCAATTGATACAAAATTATCAATAGTTTTTGGAATTCTATATGATAATTTATTATTATTAATAATTTCATTTAAATTTTGCCATAATCTTTTAGGGCTTCCATTAGCATTTTCTATTAATTTAATGTTATAATTTTTTTTCTCTTTTCTAATCATTGATTTAATTTCTTTACATAGTACATTATACTTATGTAATACATTAAAAGAACAATTTTTAGATTTTTTAATTTTAAAAAGTTTATTTCTCTGTTTAATTTTTTTAATTATTTCAATTGTCAACCAGTTATTATCACATCTAACTCTGTATTTGAATTCCTTTGTATTTTTACTAATAACAGTTTTAATTATATAATCTAAACTTTCAAAATTATTAGGATTATTCTTATAGATCTCATTATAAATATCTATTTCAGCTTGTTTATAGTTGACAATTTTAAATAATTTTAATTCCATTTTAGATAAAGAAGCTGTAATTTTTTTTAAGTTTAAAAAAATTAAGTTATGGTCACTAATAGAATTTTGCTCAATTTTAATTTCATGGTTAAGTTCAAAGTAATTTGATATAATATGATCAATGATTGAACCTTCTTTGTCTTTTTTAAACCTTGTGATAAATTTTGTGTTAATTTGATTCAAGATTTTAAAACCATTACTATCAATAATTTCCAAATATGATTTTTTTATAAAAGAATTTTCAAGTAAATTAACATTCATGTCTCCAATTATAATTGCTTTTAAATTATCTGTTAAAAGTTTATCTAAATAGTGGAAAAAATCTTGTTTTGAATTATTTGGAGGATTGTAAAGAGCAATAAATTTAAGTTTAGGAATTGTATTTCAAAAATAATTGTATTGTAAACATTATTATTACTTTCAATTATTTGATGTTGAAAAATATTTTTAATAAAAATAGCTACACCACCACCTTGTTTAGTGTCTCTACAATTAAATATTGAATTATAATTTGGAATATTGAAATACTTTACTTCTAATTTTTTTAGCCAAATTTCTGTTAAAATAACAATATCAGGTTTATTATTATTTATAATCTTGATAAATCCCAGCATTTGGTATGCCTCTTTGTTTATGCGATTGATGTGCTCGCTAAATCGTTTACACTTGAACACATTAAGGATAACTTCATTTAGAGCACACCAGTCACACAAAGCAGAAAAGCAGACAAATCCTGTTGAAGAAGTACATAGTCATTGTCAGATTTTACTGTCATAAACTTTAAGATCATCCGCAAAGAGAAGGAATTTTGAGTACTTAAGAAAATAGTCGGCCAAATGTTTGAAAAGTGTACTTTTCGGTACTAAAAATTGAGTTTTGGGCATTTGTAATCAAAAATTTAACAAAAGCGTTATTGATTCAAATTAAATTTAGTTTTCATATAGAATATTTGTTTTTCATGTATAGTCTATTATAAGGGCGTACTTTTGAAAAAATGCGTTTTCATCATTTTTCCAAAACTACGCCACTATAATATAATTATATTTGAAAAACAAAAATTCTATATGGAAACTAAACTCAATTTGAAAGGCAAACAATAGCGTTTTTGTTAAATTTTTGAGTACAAATGCACAAAAATCAATTTTAACTAGCAAAAAGTACGCTTTTCAAACATTTTGCCGACTATCTTCTTAAGGGGTAACACTACACGAGCGGATGGAAAAATAAAAAAATATATTTTTGGTTAAAAAGTTACCTTATTGTCTCAACAATAAGTGACTTACTAAGTTAAAGAGGTTATTTTTTTTAATTTTCCAAAACTATTTTTTACAGGTTCGCATTTTTTCTAACTAATTATTTTGAAGTAGTCATTCACGAAAATCATCATGCCATACCGTTTCGACGATTCTAAATAGTCGCCACACTGCCGAAAATAAGTCGATTTTTTTTACCACATCCAAAACGATTTTTTACAGCCTATATTTTTTTTACCAGATATACAGGGTGTCCCACGATTTAGTTTACAGACAATATCTCCGTTATTTGAAAAGATACAAAATCCAATCAACATAATCTTTTAATGGCATCAAATTGGCCTTCCATTTTTATTGGCTTTGACCACCCTTAAGAAGCCATCATCAACTTTTTTTTTTCAAATGGCAGCTCCTACTTTTTTTAACAAAAATTGAATCTCAACTTTATACTGAATACGACTCACTTAAAAAAATTGTATAAAATTAATTTTATTTTTTATTTTATAGTTAGAGAAGAACTAAAATTAATTATAATAAATGTTCAAAATTGGCTTCTGCATGCACATTGCACACAAGCAGAATAAAAATGGAAGGCCAATTTGATGCCATTAAAAGATTATGTTGGTTGGATTTTGTATCTTTTCAAATAACGGAGATATGGCCTGTAAACTAAATCGTGGGACACCCTGTATTATAAAATAAGAAATATAAATGTGATTACGCCATACCAGTGGTAAGGGTCAAATAAGTACAATGTGATTACAAAATTGTTGGATTTTTACGGAATTGAAATGATTTTTTACAGTATGGCACAATTCAAGGTGTAAAAACCGTAAATAAAATTTTTCAAATCTATATGTTGGGGCAATTTCTATTTTTCTCTTTTTTGAAATTAAAGTTAATTTTAATTTACAACTTTTGAAGTTTTAAAATAATGATTATTTATACAGGGTGTTTCTAAAATGATGGTCACGGGCTCATGTGCTTATACTACAAGAAAAATAAGACAAAAAGTATGTACAAACATTTTTCCAAAACTCAACTGTTACCGAGATACAGGGTGTTAAAATTTCTTTTAATTTTCACTTTTTATTTATTTTCTCTTGATTGGCTGGATGAATATTGAATATTAGTAAAAATTTTAAGGCGAGTACTTCTCATAGGTAGTCATCATTGGCTTGTACTTCTGTCTTAATTTTAGATTCCAGTGGAGTAGAAACAGTTTAAGGTGTTTCCTTTTTTTAATTTATTTGATACGTCACTGCAAAATTTTACAATTTTCTTTGAATTTTTTAAACCTTCGTTCAATCTACCAAAAGAAAGTATACCTGTTAATTTTTTGTAGGAGTAGTGGTATTTCAGTAATTTCAAATTTTATGGTCTAGTGACCTTACAAAAATCAAATAAGTTTTCAAAATTTTAAAAAAATTTGAATTAAATAAACTTGATAATTTCTAGTAAGGTTTTAGTTTGTGTTTTAAATAAATGAATAAGTCAGAAATACTTTATTTAAATTTAATAAAAAATGAAACTGGGCATCCATTTTCAACATTTTTCTAAAATTTAAAATTAGATGTTTCTGACATGTTTTTTTATTGAATGTCATACTAAGAGTTTTTAATTTTAATTTTCCTAATTTGAATTTAATTTGTTTCAAATTTTGAAAATTGGTTTGATTTTAAAAAAGAAGGTACTGGATTATAAATCACCAAATTAGTAGAATACCATTTACATTTAATGGATATGAATCGTCAGTAAATTAAAATAATTAAATCAGCAAATTAAAATAATTAGATAAAAAACAGTGTTCTTAAAATTTAGGTTATAACATGTGACACTTACATTCATCTTCAAATTCTTTGAGTGTCTAGAAACATTTAGTGATTAAAAATTGTTTTATTTGTTTTTTTGAAAGTATTAAAGACCTTTATATTTTTCATGGGTTTTGGCTAAATATGTTAAATTTTAATACAATTGTATTTCGGTGATTTTTGATACAGTGCTGTTGAATGTTGTGGGATAAATAGATTTGTTTTATTTCTTGTGTGATGTTCATGATTATCACAATTTTTTTCAAATTCATTAAAATATTGATACACATATGTGGCACATTTATAAATATAGATACATACAACAGTCATAATATTATTAGTCTTAAAGGTCTCTCGGCATGAGTCTAGATATCCTAAATTGAATATGAGCCTAATAATTCGTTTTTGTGTAACAAAGATTCTGTCAATACTCACAGCCTTTTCCCATATAATTATAATAAATTGTCTTTATTTTTCCCAATTTTCACAAAAAGTAAATAAACAGAAATACAGTAAAAGAAAATTAGAATTCAATGTAGATTATTTTTACTTTCTACGAATGGGAAAACCACAAGGCGGAGTTCAGACAGAGTCTGCTCTTCCACTCAACCTTGGCGATAGGATAAATAATTATAACGCTGTACGCTGTAAATACATCCAGTTTTAACAAAACAAATAAAAATTATATCAGTTTAGCTCACCCAGTATAGGCCTACAGGGTGTCCCAAAATTCGACCGACAACGATTAACTGGAGATAGTAGATCTAAAAATAAGTTGAAATGACCCTATTTATCTATATACAAAAATTAACCCCTGAGCAGTTATAAGCCTCCAAAATTGATTTTTTAATATAGAATTTTTTTTATTCCAGCCAAAGCAGTAAAGATTTTTTAACGAAATTTTGTATACGTGCTTTTGAATACTGGATGCTCAATTAGTAGAACTTTGACTAATCCTCGATTTTTTAAAATAGTGTTGGATGGAAAAAGAAAGCATAAAACAACTTTTTAGGTATTTAAAAATTTGATTAAAAACTTATTTGCTTTTGCGGAAAAATTCAAATGTAAGATTTTTTTCTCCTTATGAATTTTGCGTAGGTTGGGACTTGGGAATATTGTATATTTCATTTTATACATACACGTCTATAACTTATTTATTTATGAAAATAAAAATTTGAAATTTGACTATGTTGTATAGTTCAAGACAATACATTTTAGTCACTTAAAATTTTTTCAATATCACTTCCGGTAATACCGACATCAAATTTATTTTTTTAAATGTAATACCTAATTTTTTGTTCATAATTTAAGACTATTATAGAAAAGCAGTATGTTTGATGTTTGTGATACCTTTTTAATTTTGAAAAATCCCGAGTACTAAAAATATGAAAAACTGGCTCAGGTAATTTGATTAAACCCTACATATGAGATACCAAAATAATCGTATTAAAATCTTCCTTTTGAAAAACCAAGTGACCCGCCATCTTTCCATTAACAAAAAGAGTTATTTGTAAAAACGTTACTCAAAAAAGTTCATAAATTAATAACTCAAAAACTGCTTAAATAATTTTGCCAAATACAATTTTCCTTAGGTATGTATTTGTATTATTATATTATAAACATACTCTTTTTATAAAATAATTTCATATTTTGAAAAAAAATGGGTGTTACATTTAAAAAAATAAAGTTGATATCACTTCAGGTAAAACCAGAAGTCATATTGAAAAAAATTTTAGTGCCTACAATGTGTTTTCTTGAATCATATAACATAGTCAAATTTAAAATTTTTATTATCATAAATAATGAAGTTATTAAAGGTGACCCGTGTTTCGTTTCCACCCGGTATACAGGGTGTTCGTTTTATTAGTGATAAGGCACCTAATTTTTGTTTTATAAATGAAACAACCTGTATATTTTTATTCTTTAATGTTAAGATCGGCAATAAAGATAAGTTATTAATAACTTTTTATAAATATTAAAGAGTTCTAACAAAAGCCAATCCTTTTTTTAAGTTTAAGTAAAATAAATTTAAAATTTCTACTTTTGTTTAAACAATTTTTTAAATTCAATAAACTAACCTAACCTATTTTTTTTAAATTAAAAACAAAGTTTAACAGTGGCGGACTGGCTCTTTAAAAGTTACCGGGGAAAATTTCAGCGGCCCCACGCCCCACACAGAACCGTATCTAGGTTCGATGACGCCCGAGGTTAGACATATTGTAAATTTTGTTTCGACTACACAAACATGAAATTTTATCATTTTCGATGGGGGGTCTACTGAAGCAAAAGGGTCGCCGCAGGCGAATTTTTTTAAGGTTTCCAAGGCCATCCATTTTATCTCAGAATTCTCAGGTTTCTATATTTAATTAGTTAAAAATATGTGCACTGTACTGTTAATCTGATAAAAATTGCGCCGCAGGCGAAAATTTTCAAATTTTCAAGGTCATGCATTTTCATCAGGGGAGGCTGTAGAAGGTAGAAAGATCTTTCTTCGTATTAAATGGCTTTTTACGGTACAGAAAATCAAAGTTTTGTAAATAATTTCATTGTATTTACAGACCAAAAAGTATTTTTGGTTTTTACCATTAAAATCAATTTACATTTGGCGCTCCTATAGCTTAATTATGGAGCCTTGACTTACTAAAAATATCCGATATTACGTTAAGATTTTGGCGCCCATAAAGATGGGCGCCTCTTGCGTGATCATAGGATGGCCAACCCTAACTTGCGCGAATTAAGCAAACACATATATGTATAAATGAAATTCACAAACAAAATCTAAATTTTAGTTTGTCATAGATTATCACGCCAAGATTTTTCGCCTGTGTTTTTATTGTTAGTTTTGAAGAACCTAGCTTTATATTTAATTTACCTGAATTGACAACACGATTTTTAATATGTTTAGGCCCGAATACGATGACTTCCGGTTATTGGCATTCAGATGTAATTGATGGTTTTCCGACCATACACATATATTATTTAAGTCCTCGTTTATTTTATTTACCGCATTTTCTACATCATTTTCCGGGAAAGAGAAATAAATTTGTGTATCATCCGCATAGAAATGATACTGACAGTGACGGATTGCCTCCTTTAATTTCATTGCGTAAATTGTATACAATAAAGGCCCTACAATTGAACCATGCGGTACAACAGATGTATTTTTAACGGATGAAAAACGATTGTCTAATCTGACTCTTTGGCGCCTATTACATAGATTATTCTTAAAAAAGACTAATCGAAGTTGCGTCTAATCCGAAAGATGACAAAATTGCCAGTAGCAATTGGTGATCCAAAGTATCAAAAGCTTTTGTAAAGTCTAGCAGTATTAAAACTGTTACTTTCTTGTTATCTAGGTTGAATACTATATGGTCTAAGATACAATTTAGTGCTGTTTGGCAGCTATGCCCTTTACGAAAACCGGATTGCTCTTCTGGCAAGAGTTTATATTGTTCGAGAAAACTACGCAATTGAAAGTCAATGACTTTTTCGATTATTTTGGATAGTACGGGTAGTATGCTTATTGGTCTAAGATCTTTAAGCACTTGAGGATTAGGTATTTTTGGAATTGGAATCACTATTGCATCTTTCCAGAGCTGCAGGAAATCGCCTGTAAGGATACAAGTATTGACAATATGTGTGATAATGTCAAGAATGTAGGGGCAGCACATTTTAATCATAGTAATTGAGATTCCGTCACTTCCCACAGCTTTGGTAGTAATTGAATTTATGATTGATAAAACATCGAAAGTGTTCACAGGTACAATAGAAATTTTTTTTGTTGGGTTACCCATGCCGTAATAGGTTATGGTACCTTGGAGGTTATTATTTGTTTTAGGAATAGATGTTAGTAGGTAGTCGTTGATTTTCTCTACATCTTTTAGGTTTTGAGGAATTTTTTTTTGGTTTCTGATGTGATAATTACTTCCGATTTTAAGATTTTCCAAACTTTACGCGAATTAGAATTTTTTAGTTGAAAGTTAAGATATGCCGTTTTTTGTTGCAAGATTGGCAGTGTTTCGCATTTCGTTATAGATCTCCTGATTTGCCTTAGTATTGGATTTTTTGTATTTGTTTAGTGCTTTGTCGCGTAACCGTTGCATCTCACGGATGTTGTAGGTTAGCCAAGGAGCTGGTTTCTTGGTTATACGGGAACAAATTATTGGCGCATGTTTATTGAAAATGCCCAAAATAATATTACCCAAAAACTAGATTTTATCATTCACGTTTTGAAGGTTAATTATAGCGTTCAAGTTAGAATTAGCTAGATCTGCCTGGAATAATTCTTCATTAAAAAATTTAAAAGAGCCATTCCAACCAATCAGAATATCGTCAACGTATCTATTGTAAAACAAGATGTTGACGATATTCTGATTGGTTGGAATGGTGACCATTCAACCTTAATGGCCTTCTTCAATTATGTCAACCAACTCCATCCATCTATAAAATTCACATTAGAAATAGAACAGAATTCATCTATTAACTTCCTGGATCTCAATATTAAACGTGAATTGGACAGTTTGCTTTAAAGTATATACAGAAAACCAACCACTACAGATCACGCTATTCACTCTTCTTCAAGTCATTCCTTACCTCACAAACACGCATTTTTTCATTTTCTTTTACATCGTTTAGTAAATATTCCCTTAAACAATAATGAATATGATAGGGAGTTGAATGTTATCAAACAGCTGGCATTTAACAATGGTTACAATCCCAATTTGATAGTTGATATATTAAATAAGAAATTATGTCAAAAGCTACATAGTGAGGCTTACTCTATTAGAGACTTGGAGGAAACTAAAGAGATTAATCACAATGCAGTATTTACTTATAACAATCAATTTTCTTATCATATTAAAAAGATCTTCAGTGAAATTTGTCCTGAAGTTAGAACAGTGTTTAAGTCCAAGAATAGTTTGAAGGAGGTTTTAGTAAAAAACAAGGATCTTATTCCTTTCTTAAATAAATCGGGGGTTTATAGGTTGAGTTGTGGTGGTTGTAATAAATTTTACATCGGGAAAACAGGTAGAGCGCTGAAAGTTAGGATTAGAGAGCACCTGGTCTCATTACATAGAATTAATAATGATAAATCAGTGTTTGGCTTACACCTTAGATTACACAAACACAATTTCGATATTAATAAAAATGTTAGTCTGTTACATCAACAGAATGCCAGCCAATACTTGGATTCTTTAGAAGAAGTTGAGATTTACTTACATAGTCACTCTGATACAGACAATTTACTCAATGTCGTTTCCACCTTTACATATTCGTCACTTTTTGAATGTTTACATAGATTCTAGCATTAGATGTTTGATAATTTATTGTTTAATGGTCGATTTTAACAATAAATTTTATTGTTAACGAATTTATATCTATATGCAACTTTCATTACAGCAAGTTATAGTTATCTGTGAATTTTGACTTTGATATTGTTACTTTCTGAAGGATGGAGTTAGTAGTCAAAAACTAACCTTCCTGTACCGCCTAAAAATCAACCAGCAATTATGATTAACACGCACCACCACCTCGTGGCCTTACAGTTTTAAAGTGTTGTACGTCGTCCAATTTTTAGGTTTTAGATTTTTAATTCAATTTTAAAGTGTAGTTATCGTCCTTATATAAATTTTAAATATAAATTTAAATTATTGGAAGTATTTTTTGGATATGGAACCTTGAATTTAACCATTTTCGACATCTTATATTTTGACTAATTGGTTTCCTAATGATTATAATTGATTAATTATTGCCAATTCTAATAACTTGCGCCAAAAACTACATATACTGTTCATGTAAGTTGGTTTTTTAGACTATTGTGAGATGATTGTGTGACAAAGTTGTTTTATTTTAGTTTGTTAAAAGCAAATTTATGTGAATTATTCCTCTGAAGATGCAACATTGTAGTTGCGAAATGCATCAGGATACATAGATTATGGTTTAATAAAATTGTAACATCGATTGTTTGGTTTGAAATTAAGTTTTTACCTTTTCCTTCATTAATTGAATAAATGTTTATGTTTCAATCTGGTACAGTAAAGGAAAATTATTAATATTGAGTACTTATTAAAAGTAAAGCAGTTACAGAAATAAAGTATAATCTGTGGTTAAGAGCAAAAGACAGTGTTTAAATCCTTTGCCTATAACAAGATGAGATGTTGCTTCGCTCACCTGCATATTTAGTTTTGCATTTAGGGTGGTTATAACATTGTCAATTAACACTTCATTTTTGACTTCTGGTAACCCATATATGCGGATGGTATTCTGTGTGCTAAGTGCTTCTTTATGCTCGGCAATTATTTTGTTTTTTAGTAGAACATTTTCTTCTTCGAGTGTCTTAAGGTCTTCAGAATTTTTTTCATCTAATAACTTGATGCGCTGGTCCATTTTTTCAGTTACTGTATCGACTAATTTGTTTTGTAATGCGACCGTTATTGCCTCTGTAACACATTTGTTTATTTCCTGTATTGTTTCCCACGTAAGAACCATTTTAGGAAGTTTCTTTTACACAACTACTGTTTACTGTTGTTTACAGAGTGTAACAAAAACTATTGTTTTGTATTAAGATTCACTTATTTGGAATTTTGTTTGGGAGCGACTCAAAACGCGTGTTTACTCTTCTAGCGCCATATTAATATTATAACTATAATTATATTATAACTTATATGTATAGGAATATGCCAGTGCATAGTAGACATATAATAGTGAGGATGTATAGATTACACTTTTTAGTTTTAATATGGCATAATAAGCTAAATTTAATTTTGAGGAGACATGATCAATATGCTTTCCCCAGGATAAATTATTATTAATAATTATGCCTAAAAATTTTGTAAACTCCGACGCATGAGGTAACGTTTGGTCTTGTGGTTTCCTGTTAAAAAATTGCACTAAAGCTGTTTTTGAGTGATTTATTAATAGTTTATTTCTCTGGCACCAATCATCTACGGCGCTATTGACAGTGTTAATTTTTTCTGATATATCATCTAAATTTTTTGCAGCAACTATTATAGTATCATCCGCATAATTGATCATATCTCCACAATTGACAAAATCATTAAGGTCGTTTAAAAATAAATCAAAAATTAGCGGACCCAATGTTGATCCCTGAGCTACCCCATCTGTGACTTCGAAGGAGTTAGATTTCTTGTTGTTCATATGGATGTAGAATTTCCTTTTATCGAGGAATGAAATCAGTAGGTCTAAAACAGAACCACGAAATCCAATACACTCAAGCTTATCTCGCACAAATTTAATGTCAATTGTATCAAAGACAAATCGTATAAGTCCCGCCACGCACAATCCTTTGTCCACTAAAGAACTCACTAACTGCACAAAGCTGACCGTTGCTGTTTCAGTAGATTTATTACTTGTGGCTTAGTATAGTTTTTTCTACGATTTTTGATAGAACACTTAAGACTGTTACAGGTCGGTAATTCGACATGTCTTCTTTGTTGCCTTTCTTATAGATTGGTTACTACACGACCTAGCTTCAGTAATTCAGGAAATTCACCCTTTTGGTAACAAAGATTGATTAGATAGCACAGTGGAGGAATTAAAAAGTCCTTCGTTTCCTTTATTATTTTTGATTGGTTAATTCATCGTGTCCAGATGACTTCTTACTATTCATATTTTCAATGATTTCTTTAACTTCTTCAAATTCTACGGGTTTAAGGAAAAACGAGAAGTTATTTCTAGCAGTCATTGTGCAGGAAGTTGATATGTTGTTCCCAAAATGCTCATTTATTTTTTTGGTGATAACTGTACTAAAATATTCACCAAACAAATTTGCAACTATCTGTGGGATCTTCAACGATTTCGTTGTCATTCTTTATTCGTTGGATTCTCTGTTTATTATTCCTACCAATTTCTTCATTAACTATTTGCCAGATTTTTTGCTCTTTATTTGATGCATTATCAGTTTCTGAAGAATAGAATTTACTTTTCGTATCATTAATAAGTTTCTTGTGTAATTTTTTTTCTAATTTGTATTTCTCTTTTAATTCTTCTGAGCGGTTATGTATCAGAATCGAATGCATTTCCTTGAGATTATTACTTGATGTTATTACTTCAAAGTTGATCCATTTTTTATGTGCATTATTATTTGGTTTCGACTTAATTAAAATTTTCTTTTTGGGACAAGAAATGTCCAGTAAATTTGTAAAGGTGGACATAAATGAATTAAATGCGGTATCTAGGTCTCCTGTGTGAATTTCAGTCCATTCCTCTTTTTCCATAAGACGTTTCAGATGGTTTACATTAACCAATGATAGGTCTCTTCGAAAAATAGGGTTTTGAGGTAATGTTGGGTTTTGAGATGTATTATTGGAGTTAAATGTTATACATATCTTTTGTCCTAAATGGTCGGATATACTGGTGTTTAATATATCACATGTAATCTGTGAAGTTAGTGAAGATATTATCTATTTCTGATTCGCAAATGCCTTTAGTTGTTTTTTGGATCCAAGTTGGTTTATTAAGGAAATTTTTTAAATTAAAACATTTTAGGAGGTCATTAAAAAGACTCGTTTTTTTTTAAATTTGCGGACATATCAATATTGAAATCTCCGGTTAGTATCATAAATTGGCATTTTCTTCTTAGATCACTTAGCAGCGTTGACAATCGATTTAAGAATACATCTATGGACCCTGATGGAAATCTGTAGACCAAAACAATACCTATTGGCGTGTTACAGAATTCTATAACGAGGATACACATTCGATCTCCATTTCTAGACTGATATTTCCACCTCTGTCGTAGTCTTTATAAACCCTGTATAAACGAGCACAATCATAAAATTTGAAACCACTTTTAAAGAGCTGTAGCTCTGTTACGAAGCGTAAGGGTAAGGTTATACACACTGAACATAGTAGTGAAGAATGGTAGTAGAGCAAATACATAAAGGTATAGAGTAGAGCATTAAAGTAAGGAAGTGGTGGTTATACAGACAGGAATGAACATTGAGCAGTTAATTTAAAGAACGCAAATAACATGCGACACGACTACTACTAAACCAACCAACCAATCAGGGACTGCCCCACATTGATCAGAGTGCAGCAGAATCAAACAGTTTTGCTTTTTGAAACATGAGCGATGAGCGATTTGCTCTACTATAACCTCTCGCATTGAAATGCATTGGTTTGATTTTTCATCACTTCTCCACTGCTTGCCTCACTATGTGCATGACTATGACTATCATACTCAACTTCACTGTTTACTTATTATGAATTATGACCATACCCTGATAGGACAGAAGTTTATATGAACTTTTATCATTCTTTTGAAATCTGCTACCCCCTATAAAAGTGGGCCCCACATATTATAAATCTCCCGTATGTTAAGTTAATAAAACAGCAATTATAAAATAATTCATTATTTTAAATAAATCTTGTAGGACTAGCGATACATACCCATTTTTTTGTAGGACACTGTTATATTTGGGCAGAGAATACTAATCTATCATGTGTTATCTTTGTCCTACAGTTAGTAATGAAAAAAGTGTTACTGTGGAATTGACAACTTCAGTGCATAGGAATGGGAAATCATACCATTTAATTTGTAGGACAATGTGGCCATTTAATTATACAAATATTTATCAATCAACAAACAACAGTAAAAAATCAGCTGGTTAGTAATAATTTTTATGACCACATTATTCGGACATGTTAAGAGTGGGGGAAGCCTTCATTCAAACAATCAATTTTGTAGGACAAACGTTTTTTCGTGTTTTTTATTAAATTATCTTTAACTTAAAAACTAACTGTTGGTAATAAAATTTGGACAATCACCCAATCTACATGTTTTACTCGTACGCACTTTATTAGCTACCACTATCGAGAATTTTCGTAGAGAAAAGTTGGGCGTCTCGTCAGAACGAAGCTTCAGCCTCAGCCTGTTAGTAATCATTAATAGAAAACGGCGCTGGACTGTAGACTATAAACATCTGAGGGGATGCCATACCTGTAAAAAATGACTCCCATTTTTCTGTCACTATCTCCCGGTCTAATAACTTTGTCAAATAAACATAATTCCCGGGGGTTATGTTTGACTCTCCCGAGAAGATGTCACATGCGACTTTCATCCGTCTGTCTTTGTCATTTACATGAAAAAATAAGAGTGTCTTGTAATGTCGAATGCGACATCATGTCGAAAATTTCAAAAATAAGCCCCCGGATGTGATCCTTGTAGATCACCACTAGGAACGGACATAGGGTCAGGCTGAATTAAGTATTACACATTGAGACCTTTTCCGTAGGTTTGAGTAAAACCAAGATAGCAATGGATTCCCAATACCAAGGGCTTGTAGTTTAAGGAGGAGGATCGAATGCCTTGCTATAGTCTGTATAAACACTCACGGTTTCGAAATCACTTTCAAAGCCACGTCGTTAATCTTGGTGAATCCATACATTTCGGAAACAATGATGCTACGAAATTTACTAGATATACAGTCTCCAACAAATTTCTAAAGCAATTTAGGAATGTGAGAGATATTACACATAGGACGATAGTTGTTGATATTAGCCTTGTCCCCCAATTTGTAGACTGGTGTAATGTAGGAAATATTCCACTGGGACGGGAATACCCCCTCATTTAAAGATCTATTGAACAACATTGATGAAGGCCTACTTAAAGAAGAAGAACATCTGTTCCGTTCTAGTGCTGGTATTGCATCTAGGCAAGATTTAAGAGTTTCTGGTAATTTGTTTAATTCCTCAAATACATTCAAAGGGTCAATGGATGTACGGTGTAAGTAAACGTTATTGATGACCAGTTTAGGATTGAGGATAGACGTATTGCAGGAACTGTCCGTGTAGTAATTCTTGAAGCTTGCCAGAAACATGTGGCAACATGATAGAAGGATAGAAATGGTTAAGGTCATCAACTATTTTTGTTTACAGTGGCTCTGATAAAATATTTGAGTCCATTAGTATATTTGTATTCCTTTCAATTATAAAAGGAATATAAAAGTGGCTCTGTTAAAGTTTAAGAGATTATCAGTAATAGACCAATTAATTAAATCTAGCCAGGTTGTTTGACTTGAATGTTTTGTGGAAAAGCTTTGTGGACTTAATAAGATTCCTGGTCTGATAACTAATTCAGTGAGGAAAAGTGCTTTCTTTTTTCCTGAACTTCTGAAGTTTTGATATAAATTTATTAAATGATCAATTTATTTTATGATATGATCACTTCTAAATTATTTTATGCTTGATAAAAGAGAAGTTTGGAAAAAAAACTTCATGGGTAATTGTCGTATTTAATTTTTTTCGAGAAAATCGCTCGGAAAGGTCAATTTCAGTTTTTAAAATGCCATCTTTTGGTATATGTGAATATTGCTGACTTCAATGGAGATTTCACAATGACGTCCATTTTTTAAATGGAAACTACTACTTTTCTAAATTTAAATTTTCGTTTTTTTGAAGTAAACTGTTATTTTTTAAATTTATTAACAAATGTATAATTTTTCATATCATATATAAATATTTTTTTATATCAAAAGATTTTAAAAACTAAAACTGACCTATGCGAGCGATTTTCTGAAAAAATTGAGTTATGAATTTTTTTCGAACTTTTTGATCGACCTGTATAAAATTGTAAATCCAAATTAAAAAAAAAATATTTTAGTAAGAGATGTTTCTTTTTAAAAGACCTATCAAACAATACCAAACTCGACCTATGTTGGCGTTTAAAAAATCAAAGTTACTTCCGGTTCCGGATAGTCCCGGGTGGTTCCGGGAAATAATAAGTTCACCAATAAATTCTTTAAATTCACTTTGGTAATAAAAATTTTTATATCAGTCATGTACGATAACGCGTTCTCCGTTCTCGAGATAAATGGGTGGGACGGATGATCTGAATCACCCTGTATACAGAGGGGTGCACAAAAAACGGCCAACGATGTAGCTTCGTTATTTCTTATCCGATTTTAATAAGTGATATGTCAAATTAAATGGTTTGAAAAATACTACTATCAGATAATAAAAGATTAATTTTATTTTTGAAAACATCAGAGGAGGAGCAGGCAACTTTTCTTTTTTAAACGACAACATATTTTTTTCTATCGTAAAAAATCATTAACAAAAATAATCGAAACATACCAATAATTTTTTTTTAAATTGATGTTTTCTTATTTTTAAATTTTTTTTTCTTATTCGACAACACTAAAAATTCCATATTTAAAACAAAAATGCTGGTGGGTTTGTCCGTAACTTTTTTATATTAGTTTTTTTAATTTTTTATGAAACACTGAGGTAATAAAGGTCTAAAGAAACACAATGTTAGTATTTAAAATATAAATGTTCGTTAAACCACTGCTCCTGAAAGATAATTGGAATATTTTAAAAATTGTACCTTTTTGACAATTCATTTATTCCAAATAAATGCTAATTTTCGTTTATTTTATGTTTTTGTATATTCATGCCAGTAAATGTGTAAGTCCCGTGAACTTTAAAAATTTAGTAGTGTCTCAAAATTAAGGTGTTTGATTTTTAGAGCCAATAAAAAAGAAAGAGTACTTATTGAACATGGCGCAAATAACTGGTAAGTATATTACAAATACATAATAATAGTATAAGTAATTATAATACTTAATTACGCAAAATTATTTTAATATTTACTATAAATATGCAAAAACCTTGCTTTTCAAAAAATACAATATGGTATCCTGACGGTAAACTCCAAGCAATTGCACTCCAACAAAAACGAGAACGATATAAAAATTTTGGAAAAGGATGAAAATTTAATAACTTAAATTGTAAATAAAAATTAAAATCTAATTTTTCTAAATCTAACTTGCTTCCTTAATGGTCTTACGAACCAATCATTTTTTTTCGTTTAATTATTACCACAGCAAATTGGTTTTCAATAAAAATGAGATTTTGGAAGATATACAAGGATGCAAGGACTCGTGTATTTACTAACTACTAAAAATAGTAAAAATAAAGTAAAAACTAAAACAACTAATAATAATTCATAAAATCAAAAACTCTTAAAACTATGATGTGAAAATAATATCATCTCATCCACCTAAACTAAATTAATCAAATTTAGTTAAACTTTGAAATAGTTTGATTAATTAATTAAAATATACAGGGTGATTTTTAAGTTGATACTTTTTTTGACAGGATGTAAAACTCAATAAAATAAGTCGATTGGCAAAAGGTTTTGTTAATAAAAGTTTTTAATTAAAAAAGTTAATTATGTAAACTCTATAAATAAAAATAACTGTTCAAAAATAATTATTAAACCCAAAAAGAAACAAACAAACTATCAAACAAAAGAAGAAATTCAAAACAAGATAAATCCTGCTGAAATTAAAACTGGTGTACAAGAATTAAAATTTATCAAAAATGGAGGAATTTTGTTAAAATGTCGAACTGAAAATGAAACTAATAAATTAACAGAAGTACTAGAAAATAAAATAATAATAATGATGAACTAAAAATAATTCATCAAAGAAAATCAAATCATTCTAACAAATGGATCATATATTTTGACGTAAATGGAAGTTTATACAACAAAATTATTAATCAAAAGATATTAATTGGTTGGCAATATCATATTATAAAAGAGGATTTAAATATTTTTAGATGATATAATTGTTGTGGATTTGGACATAAAACAAAATTATGTACCAGAAATAAATCGTGCATGTTTTGTTCAGGAAATCATGAAACACATGATTGCAAATCAAAGATTCCAAAATGTATTAATTGTGAATATGTTAAATTAACTTATACTCCTAATAAAGAATTTAAATGTGATCATGCTGCAAACAGTGAAGAATGTCCAATATTTAAAAAAAAAAATTCAATACACTAAATCCAAAATTGATTACAATATTACTAGAATATGATTGATTTAAAGAAGATATTTAATATGAAACTTGGAGATGAAAAACGAAATGGTGATATTGCAATATATTTAGCAGAAATTTTAAATCAAGAATTTATCTATATAATGAAACGATATTTGATACGAAATTACTTTAATTGTAAGTATAATAATAGGAATCGAATCTTTGAACAATTTTCAAGCTACTTTATTATAAAAGCACTTAAAATTATATTTATAATTATATCAAAAGAAATTTTAAATGAACACAATTTATCATATAAATAATTATAATTTAAAAATTATTTATTTAAATATATGTAGCTTGAAAAATAAATTAGATGAATTAGAAATCATTATAAATAATAATAAACCTGATATTGTTATTTTAACAGAAATTTGGCTAAAAAAATTAGATGTAAAGTATTTCAATATTCCAAATTATAATTCAATATTTAATTGTAGAGACACTAAACGAGGTGGTGGTGTAGCTATTTTTATAAAAAATATTTTTCAACATCAAATAATTGAAAGTAATAACAATCTTTACAATACAATAATTTTTGAAACAGTTAATACAATTCCTAAACTTAAATTTATTGCTCTTTACAATCCACCAAATAATTCAAAACAAGATTTTTTCCACTATTTAGATAAACTTTTAACAGATAATTTAAAAGCAATTATAATTGGAGACATGAATGTTAATTTACTTGAAAATTCTTTTATAAAAAAATCATATTTGGAAATTATTGATAGTAATGGTTTTAAAATCTTGAATCAAATTAACACAAAATTTATCACAAGGTTTAAAAAAGATAAAGAAGGTTCAATCATTGATCATATTATATCAAATTACTTTGAACTTAACCATGAAATTAAAATTGAGCAAAATTCTATTAGTGACCATAACTTAATTTTTTTAAACTTAAAAAAAATTACAGCTTCTTTATCTAAAATGGAATTAAAATTATTTAAAATTGTCAACTATAAACAAGCTGAAATAGATCTTTATAATGAGATCTATAAGAATAATCCTAATAATTTTGAAAGTTTAGATTATATAATTAAAACTGTTATTAGTAAAAATACAAAGGAATTCAAATACAGAGTTAGATGTGATAATAAATGGTTGACAATTGAAATAATTAAAAAAATTAAACAGAGAAATAAACTTTTTAAAATTAAAAAATCCAAAAATTGTTCTTTTAATGTATTAAATAAGTATAATGTACTATGTAAAGAAATTAAATCAATGATTAGAAAAGAGAAAAAAAATTATAACATTAAATTAATAGAAAATGCTAATGGAAGTCCTAAAAGATTATGGCAAAATTTAAATGAAATTATTAATAATAATAAATTATCATATAGAATTCCAAAAACTATTGATAATTTTGTATCAATTGATAAAATAAATAAATTTAATGAATATTTTGCAAATATAGGCACTGAACTGGCAAATAAAATTGTAAATGCTAAAAATAATCTGTATAATCTACCTTTTAATAATAAAACTATTTTCTTTGAAGAAACTAATGAAAATGAAATCTTGGAAATTATTAGAAATTTAAAAATGCATACTTCATGTGGACCTATAAATGCAAAAATTATAAAAAAATTACAAATGCCATTAATATCAGTAATTGTAAAAATAATTAATAAATATATTTTGGATGGCATTTTTCCGGATTATTTAAAAAAAAAAGTAATAATTCCAATACATAAATCTGGTTCTAAAAAAGATCCTTCTAATTATAGACCGATTTCATTATTATCCAATTTTTCCAAAATTTTCGAATTAGTAATCAAATCTAGGTTAATTAATTTTATTAAAAATACTTCTCAATTAGATAAATTTCAATTTGGTTTTCAAGAAAACAGTTCAACTCAGTCAGCATTATTGGAAGTTATTCATTTTATTAATAATTCGTTAGATAAAGACAATTATGTTGCAGGAGTATTTGTTGATTTAAAAAAAGCATTTGACACTGTTGATCAAGACATATTATTAAATCAATTGTATAGATTGGGCATAAGGGGAAAAACACATGATTTAATGACAACTTATTTGAAAAAAAGAATAATTCAAACAAAATTTAATAATTATGTTAGTGATCCATGTGAAATTAATATAGGTGTCCCCCAAGGATCAATACTTGGTCCTCTGTTATATTTAATTTACGTTCAGAATATACAATATGTAAATCTTTTTGGAAAATATGTTATGTTTGCTGACGACACTGTCTTATTATATAGTGGTAAAACGAAAAGTATTTTAGAGGAATTAATTAATAATGATTTGATAAAATTTAATAATTGGTTATTGGGTAATAAGCTTACTATAAATATCGACAAAACGGAAATTTTAGTTTTTAAACAAAAAAACAAATCAATAATTGATTTAAATATTATAATTAATAATAAAAAAATTAAGCTAGCTGAATCAATCAGATATTTAGGCATAAGTTTAGATGTGAAATTAAATTTTTATCAACATGTGGATAATATAAAACAAAAAATTATATCGTTGATTGGTGCTATTAGAAGATGTGGACCATTTCCGAAAAGAATTGCTTATTTATTATTTTATGCATATATACATAGTAATATTATTTATGGATTACCAATTTGGTCACAAGGTAACTCATTATTAATAAACAATGTTCAAAGATTGATGTCAAAAAGTATTAAAACATTGTTTAACTTACCTTTTTTAACACCAACAAGAGAAGTTTACTTTAATACTCAAATTTTTAATATAAGTAATACAATATTATTAGAAAATTGTAAACTTATTTTCAAAATTAAAAGTAATCTGATTAAAACAAACTTAGTGCTTAAAACTAATAAAGAATTTCATAAATTTAACACAAAAACGTCCAATCAAATTCATCTAAATTCGATAAAAACTAATAAAGGTAGAAATGATTGTCTATTTAATGCTGTTAAACAATTTAATAAATTGCCATCAGATATTCAAAATTCCAGTTCAATTAAAAAATTTACAACAAATATTAAAAACTATATTTTACCGTTCCCGGAATGAAAATAATTATTTACAATAGATTCATCTAGTTTAAAGATTGTTTTGAGATTGTGTTCTTTTTATTATACTATATATATTCACTGTTTATAATTTTATACTTACTAATTTTATTACGTTTGTGTTGTTGAGTTTATTGGTTTCTTTTTTTTAAGTATTTTTATTTTTTTTTTTTAGTTTTTATGCACAACAAAATTATTCTTACACCAACAACATGTTGATTGAATAAATTTTGTTGATCTATTGCATTGCATGTAAATAAATAAATAAATAAATGTTCAGCGCATTTTTCTTCTGATAGAGCTCTTATTACTTTATACAGTTTGCTTTGTATTTAGAATATTCAACTCTTTGATCGATTCTTCAACGATCTTAATCTTGCTGTTATTATAAACATATAAATTATGTATCGGTAGTAAGTGAAGAGGAACACTTCCCTTACTTCCTATGCATATTTTACTCTACATGGAACATCACAACAGTACTGTGTACGGGCTAAACTGCCCATTAAGCAGATGTTGTAAAATTATTAATACGATTTGTGATGATGTTAACATTTATAATTGTCCTTACGTTAAGTTTAAACAGTCCATTTAAGATATTTAAACTTAATTACCTAACCTATCATACTTTTTTTATTGATTCCCTATTGTATCAAAATAGCTGTCCGTAAATAAACGAATTTGACTCATAGTATATTTGGATACTGCACCAAGGGAACGAAACATCCAGAGCGATTCCAGCAATTAACGTTCTATCAACTTACAGTTCCAGCAGTTTCCGATACTATCAATTTCCGATTCGAACAATTTTCGGTTGTAGCAGTTAAGCTTCTACAATTTTCTCATTGCAGCAATTAAAGTTCTAAAGGGCTTGGGACACACTACGGTTTTTTGCCAGATATCACTTTGTCATGGGTTTACAGGTCTTTGACAATCTCTGGCAAAAAAACTCTAGCGTGTCCCAAGTCCTTTCGAACTTTAATTGCTGCAATGAGAAAATGGTAGAACTTAAACTGCTAGAACTGAAAATTGTTCGAATCGGATATTGATAGTATCCGAAAATTGTTCGAATCGGATATTGATAGTATCAGAGACTGCTTGAACTTTAAGGTGATAGAACGTTAATTGCTGGAATCGCTCTGGATGTTTTGTTCCCTTGGTGCCGTATATGTATATACTCTACCGCTCTGCTTTTCCTCACTCTGGCAGTCACTTAGTCATGGGTTTAAACGTGTCTGACAATCTCCTCTGGCAAAAAAACTCTAGCGTGTCCCAAGCTCTTAACGATTAACGTGTCACCATTGAAAACACAAAAAAATTCTCAGATGTAATGTAAGTAATTTGCACAGTGCTATTTCACTTGGTACTCTATATTTAAGAAACCAGTTAACAGCGTAAAGTGGGGATTACTATACAGAGGGGTGCACAAAAAAGGGCCAACATGTAGCTACGTTATTTTTTATCCGATTTTAATAAGTGATCTGTCAAATTAAATGGTTTGAAGAATATTACTATCAGATAATAAAAGATTAATTTTATTTTTGAAAACATCAGAGGAGTACGAGGCAACTTTTCTTTTTCAAATGGCAACATATTTTTTTCAATTGAAATAAATCATTAACAAAAATAATCTAAACCAATTATACCAATAATTTTTTTAAATTAACTTTTTAAATTTTTTTTTCTTATTAATTTTTAATTTTTTTTATTATCATTAATATTTTTTAATTTAATTTAATTTTTGTTTTTGAGTTTACAGTTTTTTTATTTCTTTAAGTTTTGTTTTTTAATTTATTATTAATAAATTAAAAAATTATTAATAAATTAAAAATTATTAATACATTAAAAAACAAAACTTAAAAAAATAAAAACCTGAAAACTTAAAAACAAAAAAAAAACAATTGAATTAAATTTAAAAAAAATTAATAATAATAAAAGAAAATAAGAAAAAAAAATTTAAAAAATTAATTTTAAATAAAATTATTGGTATAATTGGGTTAGATTATTTTTGTTAATGATTTTTTTCAATTGAAAAATATATGTTGCTATTTGAAAAAGAAAAGTTGCATCCTCCTCCTCAGATGTTTACAAAAATAAAATTAATCTTTTATCTGATAGTAGTGTTCTTCAAACCATTTAATTTGACATATAACTTATTAAAATTGGATAAGAAATAACGAAGCTACATCGTTGGCCGTTTTTTGTGCACCCCTCTCAGTATTTAAAATATTGCTGTTATTAGAGTCCCAGTTACATTAGGGGCCGATTGCTGGTAGAGACTGAAAAATTGATTTTAGGAAAGAGCTCTCCCCCTGTCGGCGAATTTGTCAAGCTAGTATAGAACGTCTGAAGTAACTTTTTTTATAAAATTATTGATTTCTGTGTTAAAACCAAGTATACGGATAGTAGCCACGTTTTTTTATAAAATTATTGATTTCTGTGTTTTAAAACTTAGACTTATTAGAAAACCAAAATTGATAATGGCAAGTTTCGATTTTATTTTTGTAATAAAACAACAAAAACTACTATTGTAATAAAACAACATTATAAAAAACCAAAATAGAGAAAGACACAAATAAGTCTAAGGCAAATTTAAAAAAATCCTCAAAAAAATTCATCAAGAGAGTTATTTTGTCTATTTTTCACTGTTTCTCAGTTTGGATATTAATATCTCCTAAACCATTGATAAGCAACCATACAAACATTATATCAATAGAAAGCTTGTAAAAAATGCCATCGATTGATAAAATATACAAGGAGTTCCATTTGAAAATTTCGTTTAATTGTTCAATTTGGGTTTCATAAGGCACCCTGATAAAAAATTATCACAATCTTAAATTTGACATGATAGTTGTAGACTAGACGATGTTGAAAATTTTTTGAGAAAATTTCAACCTAAAATGTTCATCTGTTGTAGAGCAGTGATTTTTCAAAAATTAATCTTTTTTTGGCTTAAATGGCAAATATCAGCAAAACGAGTGATGATAGACCCATAAAAGTTTATACAAAGTATAATTATTTTTTTATAAGGAATCCAAAAATGTCATAATATACTGGATGTTCCATTTAAAAAACATAACTTTGGTCCGCCATCTTGTAATGGACACTCGGTATATTACTAAAATATTTTTAAAATATAAAGGTATTGTATATTCTGTTGAAAACCACATCTCGTTATCTTTTTTCATTTTAGAGTAATGCTACTTCGTTGCAGCGCTGGGACACCCTGTATGTATTACCGTTAAAGCATAAAGGCGACCGCGACCCCTGTATTTTCTTGATTTATGCAAATAAAAAATTGAAATTTGTGTAGTCTAGTTACTTTGTTATAATTTTGACATGAATTTGTGTTACTATGAACTTGAAGCAAACAAATTTCCCAGATTTTTAGGCGGGAAATTTGAATTGACCACAATCATTTTAGCTCACCCTGTACAATTAAATGCATATGTATAAAGATTCCATTGAATATTTATTTTTTGTCAAATAATCGCATATTTTAATCATTTATTTTTTTAAATTAAACATTTATTGCACTGGGGCCGTTTTTTGCAATTTTTAAAATATTTCAGAAAAAAGACTTCTCCAGTTTCCCAGAGCTGTAATAGTTTTACTGTAAATTAAGTAGTAACGGTTGGAATAGTTGTTGTCCGATTTGTAATAATACGTGGCCAAATAAAAATAAAATAATTTTTACAGGAAATCTCAAGACTTTTTTGCACAATTATGTAACATTAAACTTTTTACCTTCTCGAATTAAACGTTAAAAAAATTAAAATCGCATTTATTAATGGAATTTAAAACCGATATTTTAGAATTATTACCTTTCTTTTAATTTAAACGTAAATTAAAAATAATGAAATTTTATCTGACAGTAGTTTTATCAGACTTGTCAAAATTTAATTTTAGCATCCACTGTTGCAGAGATAAAAATATTTTTTTTATATTATGTAAAATCTAATGAAACTGTTTATAAGGCATTTTTTTACAGAAATTAAGTATATAATTAATATTAGGTGTAAATTAGTTAATTTTGATAAGTTTTGTAAATTTTTATTTTTACCCAAGAACTCATATGAAAACGATGAGGTTCTTTGAATTGACCGCAATCATTTTAGCTCACCATGTGTATTATACTATAAAAATTTGTACTTCAAATAAAATTAAAAAGCTTATTAAAAACTGTATTTCCATTAAATGGCGATTAAGTCGCAAAACTATACCAAATTTGGGTCCCTAAAGAAAATTAAGGCTTAAATTTTTTCATTTTTAAAATATTCGACAATAATAAAAATTTAAAAATAAATATTATATTCAGCATTTAGCACTGAATTATTCTCATGGTCCAATGTAGTTACAATCTACATATACAGGGTGTTTCTGAACAAGTGTCGAATAATCTAGGAATAGTTCAGAATCACCCTGTATAGTGGTTTTTGGGATCTTTTAGAATCAAAAAAATCTCTTTTATCTAATATTTTCAGAAAACATTTGTAAAATTTTGTATAATCTTTAAAGGAAAATTTTAAAATTGTAACAGAATTTTCTATGGCTTATGGCAGTAGAAATACGTCTTAATTTAAACTTTAAAGTTTGTGGAAAAGAGTAGACAACAATAAAAATCTGTGGTAGGCAATAAAAAAGGGGTCTTGCAATCATAATCACCTAGGGCCCAAAAAGTGGTAGCTTTATGGGGTTTATTTCAAAGTATGAGAGAAAATATCAAGAGAAAAGTTAATTTTTATTTATTTCTTGACTATTGGGGTTGTTCTCGTTGAAATCTCGTCTACTTTCTACGATTTTTTTCTGATCACTACTTTTTGGGATTTGTGACAGTACAGTATATTATTTTCAACTAAGAATTTTTTTATACGCAAGGTTAGGTTAACTTAACCTGTCTTTTTCAAAAATTTTCTGGACCTCTAAAAAGCTGCCCAATCTAGTTTCCATCAATAATTTTAATAAGCAAGTAATAAAAAAATTGGTTGCGGTATTTCTGTCATTTTTTAACTTAAGCTTCAACTGTGCAACCAGTACTTAGAATTTTTAAGTCACACACATTTTCCATTGTGTTTCTGTCAAATTTTGAATTTAAGTTTCTTTAAATTTAAAGTGTCAATGGTGCAATCAGTCCTTATAATAAAAATAATAATACGACAAAATTGTTAAGTAATTGTTTTTCAAAATTTCTTTAGATCATATGTTATTTACGCAATAGACTCAGCGGTCAGTGGTAATCGAAAAGTACAATAGAACGACCAAAGTCGTTAAAAACTAACTTATTGCGCCAGTGTGGCACCCAAAAGTCCCTAAATTGTCGCAGCTGTGGAATGCGGGTGGTTTTACCATACTTTATGACATTTTTTCCAGATTGTAGCTAGTATCTTATGAACATAGTATAACTTTCACTAACACCGAGTACCTACCCTATTTGCTATTTGTTAATTTCAAAATATTGGGAGGAGTTTTGTAAGCA
This sequence comes from Stenus bimaculatus, assembly GCA_963971135.1. Taxonomy (NCBI): domain Eukaryota; kingdom Metazoa; phylum Arthropoda; class Insecta; order Coleoptera; family Staphylinidae; genus Stenus; species Stenus bimaculatus. The sequence continues at coordinate 15,098,612 of OZ020187.1, forward strand.
TTAGGGATAAGTAAAATTGTACGTTCTAAAATGTTAGTCGTAGTTGAGTTTTCGATCATCATTCGAGAATTTCAATTTACTCACGGTTTTGAAGACGATGATCATGTTAATTAGTTAAAGGTTACTACAAATATCACATTTTACTAGAAGCAGGAAATGGTTCAATTTGCTAAGTTCTGTTAGAAGTGTTTATTATGGGTAAGTTTTTACCATTAAATTTATTTCATAAGGATTGGTTTAATATTTAATTAAATATTTTATTTTAAAATTTATTGTATAATTTTATTTAGACTTTAGTATTGTTTTATAACCATTATTCGTAAAAATGTTAATAAATACACTCTAAAATATTTTTGTGTATTTATTTTGTAATAAGTAATAAACATAATCGTCGTTAAGCCGACCCTCATTAGGATTGTTTTTATTTAATATAATGAAATATTGAGAAAACCGTATTCATCTGTTGATAACAGGACGTTGCCCAATTCTTAATAATTATTACCTGCAATAATCGTATAATACTCACCTAGACAGGGGGAAAGACTTCAACTGAGAAAGAATCATAAAATATTTTTAAATGGTATGCCTGGTTATTAGCCCCAACCGATCAGTATCTCATTACGCTTCCGCCGAATTTTTTTTTATTGACTACCTGCAAATACAAGAATCTTCGTGTAAAAAATCGAATGAAATCCGTAATTTTTTTGTCAAATTTGAATGCGATTACGCCCCGACGTCCAGGGGTGCGTCTATAATTTCCGTTAATAAAGTTTTTTAGTATGGCCTACAATTAAGAAGTTATAGTTATATTTTGAAAATGTCACTTTTTGGTTTTTTGAAGATGGCGCCCAAACGATGCAAAATTCAACTGTTTTGTCAACGAATTATTATTGGAGATACAAAAATGTACTACTTTGTCCATTTAACCGACTTTCTATCTCCAATAATAACAAAGATACCCATAGAGTCCAAAGTCAAATGGGACACCCTGTACAATGACATGTTTTACTGACGTTTTAAAAGTCCTTTAAAACGATACCATACTCGACCTATGTTGTCATTTGAAATTTCAAAGTAACTTAAGATTCCGGGCACTTCCGGATTGTTCCGGAAAATAATAAGTGCACCAATGGATTCTTTGGGTTCACTTTGGTAATTAAAATTTTTATTCTATCTATATGCGACAAACTGTTTTCAAGATAAAACGCTGTTACGGGAGAGCCGCGTAGGGGTGAGTATTTTAATAAAAAAAAGTGCTACTATTCACTTACGAAACGAGTTTTTTGTTATGTTTTTTGTATTTTTTCGCTTTTTTGCCTATTTAAAATAAAACATTGTATTTTCAATTTTATTACATTTGTGGTAGTTGGCAGGTTTATTAAATCATCAAATAACCTATAAATCGCTTGGTGACTGCGAAATAAGAGCCGCGTAGCGGCTAGTATTTGAATGAACAAGTGCTACTATCAACTTATGAAACGAGTTTTTATACTATTTTGCGCCTTTTTAGCTATTTAAAATAAAGTATTCTACTTTTCAATTTTAGTAACTTCTCTGGTAGTTGACAAATTTTTAAATTCATATTTTTATCTAAAAATTATAAAATCTGTTTAAATATTTTTTTTTCTTGGTTATTTTTGCGAAAAAAAAAATCGGGATAAAACTAATTGAGACATCAAATAAAAATGTGTTCGAAAAAACGTCGTGTTCCCTATTGAACGAGCCTCGAAAAACCAAAACAAATATGCAGTCACATTTTTTACCAGCCTTGGTTGATTTTTAAAATTTGTATTCAGATAAACCGTAAACCTAAAAAACGAATTTTACAATGGCGCTTTCCTTTCCAGTTCTAGGCAAGCAGACTGACTTTAGAAGCAGATTCTCTTTTATTTCTTGACATTTTTAAAACTGGCCTTTTAAATTTTGTTCAAACGAACCGGTTATACATGTATAACATTGTTTCTTCTTTATTTTTAACTTGTAGGTATTTTTCAAAAATGTAATTCCATATTTTTTTTGAAAAGGGGAATTCCCATTTGTGTTCCTAAAATGTCGGGATCATTCCAATTATATCCTTCAAGTTAACTTCAAGAAGTGTCTGAAACTTCAAATTTTTCCAAGCACCCTAACACTCTGAAAAGAATTTCCAAAGTCTTTTTCTTGCTTTTTTCCGGTTTTTGTCTGCGTCAATTTAAAAAAAAAATCGCACACCGTCCGGTTTTAAAGGGAACCCTTTTATTCTCATTCTGACGCAGTGTACAAATTTAGCGTTTTTTTCGGGCGGCAAAGTCTCATCTCAACATCCACCTATACGAAAAAATCGCGTTTTTTTGATTCGTGATCCGCATTCAATTTATTGTTGCTTTTTTTATATCTCATTTTTTATGTATGTCGGCTATTACGGCTGAATATTTTATATTTTGCTTATTACATTAATATTTATGAGCAAAAAAATCGACCTTTGCTTCAGAAAAATTACATCAAACGCGGCCGGATGGTTCTACCTAGGGTTTATACAAAAACCGACATTTTGAAAAACCGGTTTTCGAATTCCATTTTTGCAAAAAAACGGTTTTAACCGGTTTTCGAATTTTTGTAAAAAAATAGAAACGGGGAAAAAATATTTAAAATTTATATAAAATTATTGTTAAAAAAATAATTTTTATCATGGACTCGAAACGATATCGGTATAAACCGAAAATAACGGTAATTATCAACAAAACCGAAACCGTTACCGAAACGAAATAAATACTATTCTAAAACAAAAACTGGAACGAAATTTAAATAATTTGAAGACATAAAAATAATTCCTGTTGTCCAACTTTATTTAATCATCGGAAGAAATTAATTTGATTTACGAAATTTAATGTTTTATAAATTTTCTTCAATAGCATATTTTCAGTTTCCACAGTTTAAATTTATACCGAACCTAAATTGAACCGAAATTGTACCGGAACCGAACCGGAACTTAACCAAAATCGAATTAAAACTAGTCTATTCTAATAAATTTTTGTTCGACCCTCTGGTTATTAGCTATTAATTTGATTTTTTTAACACCGGTTTTCTTGATTTGAAAACCGGTTTTCGAAGGTGAAAAAATTATATAAAAATCCGGTTTTTCAAAACCGTCAAACCCTAGTTCTTCCCATGGCGCCCACAGTTTCCAAAACTTATTACATTTTTCTACACTGCCTTATAAAAGAATAATTTCTACATCCGGTAGCGCATAGGAAATTTTTATTTTCGAATGGGTTCGGAAGTTATGCCTAAGTAAATTCGAAATCATGAATTTAGGGGTGAGTGGCTCCCGTCGGGCCATTTTAGAAACGGTTTTCAATTTTAAAAGTTCAACAGAAATCGCCCGCGCATAGGGTTTTTTGAATTTCGAGAAAAAAAAACCCTCAAATTCTATTTCATCCCCATGAAATACACCTCAAATCAAATCATTTATTATTCATTTTTGCCATTCCTTACATATAATACATAATACAGTGTTGTATAAACACAAATAATTACATATAAAATGTAAAATGGATATGATCATTTACCATTGAAAAATTCTTGTATGGAATAATAGTTATTTAACCAACGAGTTGGTTAAAAGGGGCGATTAATAATCGAGAAATTTTAAAGCACGAGCGGAACGCGAGTGCGTTAATTTTCGAGATTATTAATCGCTTTGGTTACAATATTTTTTCGTTGATCGGGCATTTGATTAACTAGAAAAAACTATCATTTTTACAAGACTTTTTCGAAATGTCACCATTAAAAAATACGAACCCGATCGATCATAACCGAAGTCGAATTAAACGAACAAAGTCTGATGATTTGATGTGTACATAATCTCACTTTTATAAAATAAATATAAAATGTTTGGCGTACCAATTATTTGAAGTATTAAACAAAAATCATGCATTAATAGGGGTCATTAATGAATGATTTTGTATACATTAAAAATACTCCTTAATAAACGATCAACGAAAAAATGTATTTTTAATTAAAAAAGCCTTGACACTTTTTTTTAAAAAGTTCATAGCTTTTAAAACTCAACAATCGTTATCGTCCCAAAAATTCAACTACTGACCAGGATATTGGCTAACAGGAACCAGATTAAGCAAACTCAATTTACTTAAAAAACATTTATTCAAGAGCGACGTTTCGAGTGACAATTTCACTCTTTATCAAGCTAAAATAGATTTTTATTTAGTTTAGTTTTTTTTATCAAAAAAAAAAAAAAAAAAAAAAAAATGTAGTAACTAAATAAAAATCTATTTTAGCTTGATAAAGAGTGAAATTGTCACTCGAAACGTCGCTCTTGAATAAATGCTTTTTAAGTAAATTGAGTTTGCTTAATCTGGTTCCTGTTAGCCAATATCCTGGTCAGTAGTTCATAGCTTTTGCTTTCTTTTATGGAATTTGGTAAATGATTAAATACAATTGAAGCACTGTACAGTGGTGAACGCTCATACATAGTGGTATTATGTTTAAAAGCGCATATTTTATTCGAATTTCTTGTGGGGTAATTATGATTAAAGTTATTTTTCCCAAATTCATTTAGGTTTTGAAAAACATATAATACACAAGCATATACATACAGGGTGGTGATAAAGTTTGGAACCAAAGTCATAACTTCCGTAAAAAATTTTTTTGTAAAAATCGCTCGGACAGGTCAATTTTTGTTTTAAAAATGCCATCTTTTGGAATGAAAAAAATATTCATGACGTCACTGATAAGTTCACTATGACGTCATCATCAATTTTTTTAAATGGAAACCCCTACTTTTTTTACACATTTTTCATAGACCTTTTTATCATATTAATGATCACATAAAAATATTTAAAAAAATTTCAAACATTTTTGAAAAAAAAATAAATTTACTCAAAAAAAAATTATTAATAGTGAAGTTATCACACTATGACGTCATCATCAATTTTTTTAAATAGAAACCTCTTGCCATATTTTTATTGAGAATTAATAATTTTTTTTTGAGTAAATTTATTTTTTTTTCAAAAATGTTTGAAATTTTTTTAAATATTTTTATGTGATCATTAATATGATAAAAAGGTCTATGAAAAATGTGTAAAAAAAGTAGGGGTTTCCATTTAAAAAAATTGATGATGACGTCATATTGAACTTATCAGTGACGTCAGGAATATTTTTTTCATTCCAAAAGATGGCATTTTTAAAACAAAAATTGACCTGTCCGAGCGATTTTAACAAAAAAAATTTTTACGGAAGTTATGACTTTGGTTCCAAACTTTATCACCACCCTGTATATACAGGGTGGCCCACGACGAGCTAGCCAGGGCATATCTCGAAAACGATTAGTACGATCTAAATGAAATTTGGTACGTTACTATAGTTTCAGACAGGGTCCATTTTAGTATAATAATAATTTACTTCCAGTTTATTGTTTCCGGTTACGTGAAATCAACTTTAAAATATTTAATGGAACACCCTGTATATTAATGCATTTTTAAGAAAATTATTTCAATATAAATTCAACGATACCATACACTCTATGTTTTATTTTAAGGTAATGGGAATATTCTCAGTTTAAAGAAAAATAAAAAATTACTTTATTGTTAAATAAAAATTATTCAAAATACAAAAAAATATGTTCTAACTAATAATTATGAACAACATGTTACCAACAGTACTTACTATAAGAGATGTTCAAATTGACTTCCACCTTCTAGTATGCAATATTCGAATCTTGATCGAAGGTTCCTGGTGCAAGACGCTGTAATCATATTTGGTGTAATTCTTTGACATGCTTCCATGATCCTGTTCTGTAAGTCTTGTATGTCAAGAGGTTGTGTGGTATACACAATTTCTTTTAAGTATCCCCACAGAAAAAAATCTAGGGGTGTAAGATCTGGTGATCTCGCAGGCCAATTTATAGGACCATTACGGCCAATCCAGCGTTCTGGGAAGGTAACATTAAGGTATTCCGTAACTTGACGAGAAAAATGTGGGGGAGCACCATCTTGTTGTCACCATATTTCAGCCATTTCATTTAGTGGAATATCTTCTAGCAATTCTGGAAGTACTTCTTGAAGGAAATTTAAATATCTGGCACCAGTCAATGTACCATGGTAAAAGTAGGGGCCAATAACTCGGTCATTGAATAAACCACACCATACATTTATACTCCAAACTTGCTGGAAATTTGTTTCTTTGACCCAGTGCGGATTTTCGGGTGATCAATAGTGACTGTTGTGGCGGTTAACAGTACCATTGTTATGAAATTTGGATTCATCGCTCCATAAAATATTTTTAAGGAAAAATGGATCATGTTCAAGTTTAATTGATATTTCGGCAATAAAATTTAATCTTCGTTCGAAATCACCCGGTATTAAACCTTGCACTAAATGTATTTTGTAGTGATGATACTTCTGCTTAATCCTAATTCTTGTGAAAGAAGTCTGGTGGATGCATGTGGGTTCACTTGAGCATAAGCCAAAATATTAATGATGTTTGAATTAATTGTCTTCTAGGTGTTGCCGGTTTGCCATTTGGTAGCGAACCATTTCGTAATTTATTTTCGATGTGGGCAAAAGTATTTTCATTTGGAGTTATACGATTTGGATATCGAATTCTATACACATCTCGAGCAAGTCTCTTATTTTTTCGGCATTCGCCATAAACAAGGAGCATGTCAACATATTCATCATAAGTAAAATGAGTAGGCATTTTGGAATAATTTTGAAAAACAACAGAAGGCCACTCGACAATCCAACGCCAACGATATCAAAAATAAGTCAATGCTCATGTGCACAACAGCAACATGAGGCAGTTGGGAATGTAAATTTCATCTTTTATTTATTTTTATTTGTTCACCTACATTTAAATTCCAGATTGGCCAGTTTTTGTTCATAATTGTTAGCTAGAATATTTTTTTTTGTATTTCAAACAATTATCATTTAACAATAAAATATTTTTTATTTTTATTTAAATTGAGGATATTCCTATTACCTTAAAATAAAACATAGAGTGTATGGTATCGTTGAATTTGTATTGAAATAATCTTCGCAAAACTGCATTAATATACAGGGTGTTCCATTAAATATTTTAAAGTTGATGTCAAGTAACCGGAAACAATAAACCGGAAGTAAATTATTATTATACTAAAATGGACCCTGTCTAAAACTAAAGTAATGTACCAAATTTCATTTAGATCGTATTAATCGTTTTCGAGATATGCCCTGGCGAGGTCGTCGTAGGCCACCCTGTAGATATAACCCAGTTACCGTAAAAATGCTTGGTTTTTGAAAATTTCTCTGCACGAATCACGCCTCTTTATGCCGAATATGAGTCTTATAATGCGTTTTTGAATAACAAATACTCTTTTTATTTCAGTTGACCAGCCCCATATAATGATGTTGTATGATAAATATGATTGCACAAGCGCATAATAAACTGACATTAGCCCTACCAGAGACATTACATTTTTAAGTTTTAAGATGACATAAAATGCACTGTTTAATTTTGAGCTGACATTGTTATTGTGGTGGTGCCACGTCAATCTGCTGTCGAGATAAATACCTAAAAATTTAGTATTTACGCAACTACTTATGTTGTTTTCAGGAGGTTTCCGATTAAAAAATTGCATGATTACTGTCTTGTTTGAGTTTAATAGTAATTTATTCCTTTTGCACCACGTGCTCTTACTAAGATTTACGATTTACTGCATTTATTTTATTTTGTAATTCTAAATTAGTATTACCATCCACGATGACTGAAGTGTCATCTGCAAAACTGACAACATATCCTTGTTTTATGAATGAAGGGAGGTCGTTAACATATAACAAAAAAATTAGAGGACCAAGTGTTGACCCTTGCGCTACCCCTTCGTTAACACCGTATATTTCAGAGTTCTGTTTGTTTACCTCAACATAGAGGCTCCTACATCCTACATGATAAAAAGGACTTAATTAATTTTAAAACATTGCCTCTGATACCTAGATTATACAGCTTATCTTCTATAAAACTAATATCAATGGTGTCGAATGCCCTGCTTAGGTCAAAGAATAAGCCAGCTACGAGTTTGCTATTGTCCAACGCATCGGCCACTTTTTGAACAAGTTTTACTGTTGCTGATTCCGTGGAGTGTTGTTTTCTGAAGCCATTTTAATTTGCCACTAGTAACTTCTGCTTATTTATAAACGACCATAGCCGATAACAAATCACTTTTTCATATATTTTTGAGAAAACTTAAAACCGACACTGGCCAATAATTACTAACATCCAGAGGTGGGCTGCCAAATTTTGGACAACCGGCTCGCTATTATTTCGAAGAAAAGAAAACTGTAAATGAGTACATTGTCTTCATTTATTTTTGTATAGTATAAATGTATAAAATATACAGGGTGATGATAAAGTTTGGAACCTAATTCATAACTGCCGTATTTAATTTTTTTAAGAAAATCGCTCGGACAGATCAATTTTAGTTTTTAAAATCCCATCTCTTGGTATAATAAAAATATTAATGACGTCACTGGTGAATTAGCAATGACGTCATCATCGATTTTTTTAAATGAAAACCCCCACTTTTTTCACTGGTTTTTGATATACATTTATGTCACTTAAACGATGATATAAATAAATTGTTGCATTTGTAAACAAATTTTCGTTTAAAATTTTTTTAATATAAACTTAAAATTAATTTGTACTATTAAATTTGAAAAATTTGAATGTTGTATAAGATTTATTTTGGCCGATTTCAATAAATGGCAAATTTAAAATTTTATTTTTTGTAAATTTCCTTACATTTAAATGGAATCAAAAAATTAGTTTTTCAAGACTATTTATTAAATTTTGTTAAATACATTTAAAATTTTACATTTGCATTAGAATGCGCATTATTTAAACATTTACTTTCTTTTGTTATTATTGGTAACTTCAAATTCATTTTAATTTATTTTTATAAAACCTTTTTCGTTAAAATAAAAATTTCCTTTTTTGAATTAAAAAGATTTTTTATTCAAAAATTTGTTTAAAAATTTAATTGTTTTTTATATCATTGTTTAAGTGATATGAATTTCTATCGATAATGAGTAAAAAAAGTGGGGGCTTCCATTTAAAACAATTGCTGATGACGTCATTGTCAAAGCACCAGTGATTTTTTTATATCAAGAGATGGTATTTTAAAAACTAAAATTGACCTGTCCGAGCGATTTTCTCAAAACAATTGAATACGGCAATTATGAATAAGGTTCCAAACTTTATCATCACCCTCTATAATATCGAGTTAAAGTGAATAGTCGAAATATCTCCAAAAGTAAGAGTTTTATACCCAGAATCTGGTCAAATCATTTAAGTTTAAAGGCCTTTAAATTTAAATTTGTTATACAGGGTGTCCAAAAAATGGCAGATAAGCGCCCCAGTACGTTGTTGGGGATCCTTCAGGGATCCCCAGAAAAATAGTTAAAAAAATCCTCGTGATCAATTGACCGAGATATGGAGGGTCAAAGTTTGGAATTTAACTTCTTTATTTTTGTGATTTTTGATAAACCGTCAGTTGTCCTGTAAAGTTTGGCTTCTCTTTAGTCGCTTAGTAATAAATTTAATTTAAATCGCGTATTAATAACTTCACCATTTATTGTCATAACCACTTGTCATAATTTTCAATTTAAAAAAATAAATTGTGAAGTTATTAAAACTCAATTTAAATTAAATTTATTACTAAAAGACTAAAAAGAAGCCAAACTTTACAGACAGGACAATTGGCGGTTTTTCAAAATTCATAAAAATAAAGAATTTGAAGTCCAAACTTTGACCCTCCATATTACGGTCAATTGGTCACGGGGATTTTTTTAACAATTTTTCTGGAGATCCCAGAATGGTCCTCAACATCGTAGTGGAGAGCTTATCCGCCATTTTTTGGACACCCTGTATGGGTTGTAATGGACAATTTCCATGGTTACCTTATTTGTTTCTATTTAAAGGCCTTTAATTTTGACCAGAATCTGCCTATTAGAAAAAAAAAAACGTTTCAAAAAAAATATTTGGTCTTAAAGGGGTCATAGAATGAGAACAGTTAGTTTTCACCTGGAGGGCTTCTTCATGGTCATTCTAACCCTAACTCGGTTTTTTCAAATGGAAACCCATATTTTTTTTATTTGAATTTGAATCCAGCAAAAAAAGAAGACAAAAGGGTTACTAACTGAGTCCGCAACTTTCTTTATTATGTTAATTGTAACATTATCGTGACCCGCACTTTTTTTGTTCGGTAAGTTATGAATTATTTTTGAAATTTCTGTAGAGTTTGTTTATTCTAGAAACATGCTCTTCTCCATCAAAATTGATGTCGTACATTCTTTAGATATATCGCTACCAAAATGATCTTCTAGCTTTGTTTGGGTAATTGTTGAGAAGTAATTAGCGAATTTTTTGGCAACTTCCTGCGGCTCCTTTATTGTGGTGTCGTTATCACTATGTAACTCAATTTTTATCACCTTGGGTTTTCGGTTTAATTCAATATTAACTAGTTCCCATATGGTTTTCGTTTTATTTGTAGCGTTCAGAATTTTCTCGTCATAGTATTGGCGTTTTGTTTCTTCTACTAATCTCTTGTGTACTTTTTTTGTTCTTTGTATGCCTCCTTGGCGGTTACATTATTTGAATGTATCATGAGATAATGCATGTTCTTTAGATTTTGACTTGATTTTTTAATTTCATCATTTACCCATAGTTTCGACTCTTCTCCTTGTTTATTCTTCCTGGTTATTAAAGGGCATGTAAGATCCAAATAGTATATAAATTCATTAATAAATAAGTCGAATGATTTATCTGCGTCTTGAGTTATTAAATTATTCCAGTTATTGTCACTTAGCTTTATATTTAAAAGCCTTAAATTATTCTCATTAAGATCTCTATATTGATTCATTTTCGGCTTGGAGATTTCCTTGTTTGTTATCATTTCCAGATGGATTTCCATAAACTGTCCTTTGTGGTCTGATATATTTAAGTCCATATTTTTAACTTCAAAGCAGTCTTCATGAAAGTTTGTTACCAGATAATCTATTTGAGTGACAGATAGCCCACTTTACGTGTTTTGTATCCGTGTGGGATCATTTAACTTGTTAACTAATTTGTAGGAACTTAAAAGGTCTTGAAAAAATTTTGATTCGACGAGGTTACTGTTCATATTTACGTTAATGTCACCACAAAGTATAATATAATCTGTCAACTGATCTAAATTATCCAGAATGTTAGATAGTCTAAGTATGAACTCCTTTAAGTTCCCCGTGGGCAATACACCGATTGAGATGTTTGATATTTTGAGGATACAGGAAGAAATCTCTACGTGATTTTCGAGACTACCCTTCAACGCTGGTTTATATTCGGACCACTCATAGTTGTCTTCTAATAAGATTATCGATCCTCCATGTTTATTATTTTTTCTTGTGTAGTTGCTTGCCACAGAATAACCATTCAGTTTAAAAATTTCCTTATTTATATCATGGAGCCAAATTTCCGTGAAACATAAAATATTTATAGGCAAAATCTCCGTTTTGACACAAAATTTCGCTCTGAAATTTTTCACTTTTCACAAAATAATTAATATCTTCGAAACTGTAAACACAATAGTCCAAGAGCTGGCGATGAATTTTGGGAAGGTGCTTTAGGCAAGTTCAAATATCGAAAAAATAGTATTTTATGAATAGGAGAATCTTAAACTATCAAAAGTTCGGCGAGTGATTCTGAAGTGGTTTTGAAATAATATTTCGGACACTATTTGGTATTATCCATTATCCTGTCCACATAATTTAAAATTCTAGTAGGTCTATTTTTTGATGATATATCAACTTCTTCGTCCTCGAGAAACGGAGGTAACACATTTAATTTAGAAAAAAGTTCCATTGATAAAGAAATGGCAATTACACCAAACTTTCGCTTTCTAGATTGCAAATCCATTTTAATGTTATCACAGATTACATCCACAATTATTATAACCTAAAAATTTATTCAAATATCACACTCGCGTTCTATCCAAAGGCGTTCATAAAGCGCGTGTAAGGTACTGTCACGTGATCTACCCATCACTCTACCCTCACTCAGAGTTTTAGAACGCACTCCTGATGAAGACGTAGATGGTTCAGAAAGTGTACTTGAAGATTTTTGTAGGTGATTTTTCACCGGCGAGAAGTTAGCAACAAACATTTAACATGTATTTCTCCATAAGAGGTTTTTTAGATATACCTTTTTGTCTATACAACCTACAGATAAACAAAGTATGTCATTAGAAAGCTTGATTCAAGACAATTATAAAGGCATTTTTATGAAAATTACCTTGGAGACTTTTGTTGCTGGATCGATAAAGGGTTAAATCTCGACGAACAAGAATAGTGAGATATACCACGATCATCGCAATTAAATTTCCGATCTTTTAGTATAATTAACTTTTTTGTAAGACGCTTGCACAAAAAGATATTCATCTGTAAACTCATTTTCTTATTATGAAAAACGAGAAATAGTGGGTTTTCTGCTAATTAATCATTAAAACAAAACGGACAAGCATTGTGGTTAACATCGTCGTAATCTACACAGAAAATCTAATCCAGTAAGGTGTCAAACTTGTTTGTAGGATAATTAGAAAAAAATCTACATATGGATGTTAAATTGGCGTCATAACTTGTAAATTGGCATGTAGTGTTTTGTTGGCGAATCGATTCCGACTTAAATCTAGACGGACAAGATAAGTGACACATCCCACTGTAATCCCAATTAAATTTCCTATCTGTATATTTATTTTTTCAATGAGACATTTGTACAAAGAGATATTCACCTGTAAAGTCAAAATTCCGATATTTTTTCCCATAAAATCTGTGTTTTTTCTTAATTTTTCATTAAAACTAGACGGACAAGAATTGTGATTAACACCACCGTAATCCATATGAAAACTGCAATCAATTGAAAGGTCAAAGTATTTGGAGGGATAATTAGAAAAAAATCTACAGTTGATTAGTGATTTAAGGTAGACTTTTGTTTATGGCGTAATTACATACTTAATCGGGACGGACAAGCGAAAGCGATTAAAACTGTTATAATTGTCTTGAATCAAGCTTTCTAATGAAATATTTTGTTTATCTGTAGGTTATATAGACAAAAAGGTAAAAACCTCTAATGGAGAAATACATGTTAAATGTTTGTTGCTGGAAAGTTTGTTGCTAACATCTCGCCGGTTGTTTTTTCATCAAAGCAGAGAAATTTTTGTAAAATTGAGTATGGTACCCTTTTGTTGGGGTTACACTACACAAAAGAATCACTTTGCTAAATTTTAATTTTTTTTCTGTGACGAATTTTTAAAAAGTCTCTGCATTTTTGTAGTCTGTCTTCATTAAAAACAATCACCTTATCACTAGTTTCTATTTTACAAATAACACAACTTAAAATGTTTTGATACATTTTTATTTTTTACTAATACATAAATTAAAGTACTTATGAACTGTACAATGATAACACTCTGAACAACATAAATTAAATTGAAAAGCCATTAAATGAGATAAAAATGAACTCGAAGTTACTTTTCACGTTAATTCAGAAAATTGTTGCGTATAGAAAATCCGGGTCATCTGGTAAACTTGAGTCACATGATCTTTCAATAACCAATTCATTTAAAATCTTTATTCGCGTCAGGGAGTTATTAAAAACTGTTCAATTCGTCTGGCAGTTTGCACATATTTTCCAATAATAATTAATATACAGGGTGTTCCTTTTAAAAGGAGCCACCCAAAATAACTCTCAAAAAAATAATTAATTGTATAAATGCCGTGACAGGTCAATTTTTACCTTCAGGGGGGCATCTTTTTACGACAAAATAAGAATGGTAATTGCAACCCCCATCCCTACGGAGCCACCCTTTTAATTTTTTTAAATGGGAATAGGGGTCGATTGATACATCAATTGAAAGCATTTTTTACCCTGATAGTCAGTCATAATTTTTTTGGAAAATTTTTGATTTCTAACCCACCTAAAAATTAAAAAAAAGTACTTAATAAAGGTACCTATTATTTGTGAACTTTTAAATCACTTTTGGTAAATTGTTAAGTTTTGACCATAAAATAAGTGGTCTAACTTAACAAAAGCTAATTATTTATAATTATTGAAAAATAAATCAGTTTCCATATTTTTTATAATTTTTTTTGCGATAAATTACTTTTTACTTTTCTCTTTTATTGTGTCCTGTAAATGACTTAATTAAAATAAGACCAAAACAAATAATATTTTCAGGATAAACAGACCTTTAAAATGATGCGTCACTCGACCCCCATTCCGATTTAAAAAAATTGAAAGGGTGGCCCCGTAGGGATGGGGGTTGCAATTACCATTCTTATTTTGTCGTAAAAAGATGTCCCCCTAAAGGTAAAAATCGACCTGTCTCGGCATTTTTACAATTAATTATTTTTTTGAGAGTTATTTAGGGTGGCTCCTTTTAAAAGGAACACCCTGTACAAGCTATAAAAATTACAGAATGCCTATAGTATATTTTTGGCGTATAATAATTAAATACATTCAGGGGGCTCTGGTCATACTTTATTTAAAACCGACAAAATAGTCTGGGGTTTTTATACCTGGACTCTATACAGGGTGATTCAGACCACCCGTGCCACCCATTTATCTCGAGAACGCGTTATCGTACAAGGCCGAAATAAAAAAATTTATTACCAAAGCGAACCTAAAGAATCCATTGGTGAACTTTTTTTCCGGAACAACAAGGAACTATCCGGAACCGGAGGTAACTTTGATTTTTTAAATGGCAACATAGGTCGAGTTTGGTATGGTTTGATAGGTCTTTCAAAAACAAATAACTTTTATTAAAATATTTTTTTAATATTTTCCATAGTTTACAATTTATTCGAAAAACAAAAAAAAATGTTAAAAAAAGTAAATAAAAATTATTGCATATTTTGAATAAATTAAAATGATTCAAAATTGCGCTATGTTATCACTTTTTGCGGACAACTAACAACTAATTAGGGATGCCAACCGTTCTCCTTTTGGGAGGACAATCCTCCTTTTGGCTATAATTTCCTCCCATCCCCCCTCTTGCTAAAATGTCCTCCTTAGGTAGAATCAAGGATAAATTATATTTTTTTTTTGAAAATACGTACGTTCTAAGAGTATGACCTCATATATGAAATCAAAAATAGAATCTGACTTTCTTAACTTTTGTAAAACTACTTTAAGCTATTTAGAAGAAATTTGCTTAACAATGAAGAATTGGCGTCATGAATTCGCAATTGATTTTCTCAAATTATGTTAACAGACGAATGAAAATAATAGAAAACAGTCTACAAAAATTGTAGGTTTTATTAAGCAAAATGGAAAATCGAGAAAATACTCTTAAAATAATTTTGAATCGATAAAAATGGTACGAATTTGTTAAAACATTGAAAAATCAAAAAAATATAAAGCGATTTCGAATGGCTTTGGTTCGCCTTTAGTTCTAAGATTGGTATGTCATATTTAGACCAACCGGATTTGAATGACTAATTTTTGATATCATACATATCATTTGGTTCGACCCAATTTAAGGTTTGTTAATCGAAATATGAAGCACGATTAGATCTTTGGTTATTCACCCCACCTCTTTCTATCGGTTCCAACGGGGAAGAAAGAACCGAACAAGTTGTCAAATTTTTGGTTAACCACTAGCCAACCAAAGAAACCATTCGAAATCGCTTATAAATTCAAATAGATAGTTGCAAAATATTTGAATATTTTATATTTAATATGTTGATGAAATTTAAAAAAATCGCACCATAATTTGTAACCACCCCTAACCTAACCTAACCCCCCTCCCCGACCCGTCCTCCTTTTGAAAGAAGAATAGTTGGCAACCCTACAACTAATATACTTTTGCTAGGTGCTGAGTCGATAAGTTCGCCCACGCAATTTAGATTAGAAACTGCACTGCCTATAGGAACAGGTCCAAAACGGAACTCAAATTCATAATTAAACCATGTTAATTTTATCAAATTTATTATTTAGTTTAGTTGATATATGGGGTGTAAACGTAACATGGGTCACCTGTCACTTCTACCTATAATATATTTATTTATAGAAATAAAAATTTGAATATTTTATATGGTTCAGGAAAACACATTTTAGACAATTTTTTTAAATAACTTCCGGTTTTACCGGAAATAGCATCAACTTTATTTTTTAAACACCCCATTTTTATGTTTATAGTTTAAAACAATTTAAAAAAATAAGTAAACTAACTACTATAACCCGAGTAAAAAAATATGAATAAAAGACACAAATGATTTTACCCTATACAGGGTGTTCCGGAATAACTGTGACAATTTTTTATTGCCCGGAAATGCTTCCTTAAAAAGTTATACCACTTAAAAAATTTAAAAAAATAGTTTTTTGTAAATAAAATAAATATTATAAGTATATCAAAGTAGGCGAATTACCACAATATTTTGTTAATTGTAAGTGCAGCCGTTAATATTTTTAGACCAGGAGATGGTGACAGATTTCAAGAGACGATTTTCTCGTTTATGCCTTTGAGAGGACTTGAAGGTATAAAGGTGCTGATAATAATTAGAAACAACTTGAGCGGTCCCCGCGTGACCATCATATGGAAAATTAAATTTTCATTTGCGCAAAAAAATATTTATTTTGAGACGATTTTGTCGCCGCTGCCATATGCATTAACACAAAGTTAAAATACACTCTAGCAGCGGAAAATTATAGGCATAAGGGTTGCAGGTGACAAAAGGGTTGAAATGATGACCAGAAGTTGTCAAGGAAAATGGAAATTTTCGGCGATTTTCTCGTTGCTGCCAATTGAAAGTATGAAAGTTTTCATCATGAAAACCATAAAAACAATGGCATAAGGTCAGCGAATGCCGAAGTGAGGTTAAGTGCCGGAAAATTTTTAGGAAATTTCCAGGGTTTTTAGATGATTTTGTTTCTTATGCCTTTGAAACTATATAAAGTTCATGATAATTTGTATACAGGGTGTCTCTAAAAGGTCTGTACAGAATGATACCACATACTCCTGAGACAAAAATAAGACGATTTAACCAAACTTATCTCTATCCAAAAGTGCTTCGTTAAGACGCCATCGACCTTCAAAGTTCAAATTTTTTTTTTCTATTTTAGTCAATTACCAATAATCCGTTCAAGCGATTAGAATAAAATTTAGCATGTGATTATTTTATGTCAAAAGCTATTATGTGAAAACATGTTTGTCTTTTTGGAAGATATGCAAGTGGTCAAAAGTCGGTCATCAGGAGCCTAAAAGTACTATAACTTTTTAGTGGGATACCAAAAACGCTTGAAACTTTTTTCTCATCTAAACAGTCTAAATTTGAACACATTTTGTCTCTTATAACATTTCTCTATCTGCTTAAGTTTAGTCAGAAAAAAATAATTTTTATTTTGTACTCAACATAACCTACTTTCACCATCATAAAATTGTCTCCAAAAGGTCTGTACAAAATAATACCATATATTCCTGGGACCAAAATAAGATGAATAAAGCAAACTTATCTCCATCCAAAAGTGCTTCGTTAAGACGCCATCAACCTTCAAAGTTCATTTCTTTTTCCATTTCAGTCAATTACCAATAATCCGTTCAAGCGATTAGAATGAAATTTAACATGTGATTATTTTATGTAAAAAGCCATTATGTAAAAACATGTTTGTCTTTTTGGAAGATATGCAAGTGGTCAAAAGTCGGTCATCAGGAGCTTGAAAGTACTATAACTTTTTAGTGGTCTACCAAAAACGCTTGAAACTTTTTTCCACATCTAAACAGTCTAAATTTGAACACATTTTGTCCCTTATAACATTTCTTTATCTGCTTAAGTTTAGTCAGAAAAAAATAATTTTTATTTTGTACACAACATAACCTACTCTCACCATCATAAAATTGTCTCCAAAAGGTCTGTACAAAATAATACCATATATTCCTGAGTCCAAAATAAAATGAATAAACCAAACTTGTCTCCATCCGAAAGTGCTTAGTTAAGACGCCATCGACAGTCAAAATTTATAAATTAATAATAGAACAATTTTACACAACTTATCTCAATGCAAATAGGCTACACCAAAGTTCTTCAGAATATTTATTTCCAAATTAACAAAGATCAATTTGTACAGTATTGACTGTAAAAAATAATTGAAACTATGACGAAGGCTGCTAAAAGTTAATTATCCATAAGCAAATATTTTTTATTTCTTTGACCGGCAGTACGTTCCAAAACCTTTAAAATTTGTTATATCGATTATTACGGCTGAACGTATTGATTTATTCAATAAATCAGTAAATTACATTTATTATCCAAGAAAATAATAACCAAATAAAAATAAAACTAGGTGTAATTCAAGATAATATTATTAACAAAACAATTTTTAAAGTAAATGTTCAAAATGATTTCCATTTTGACGGTAACATGCATTAATACGTCGTAATAAATTGAATTGTACCCTTTGCAGCAATTCAAAATTGTTTCGAATGATAGTCATTCCATTTTGAATTGCTTCCCATAACTCCTCTTCCGTAGCTATAGGCCTGGAATATACCATGCTTTTTAAAGCTCCCCATAGAAAATAATCCATAGGTGTTATGTCGGGTGATCGCGGTGGCCACTTTACAGGAGCATCGTTTCCTCTACCGATCCATCTGTTTGGGTATTGTTGGTTTAAATAATTTCTTACATTTAATGTAAAATGTGGAGGAGCCCCATCATGCATAAACCACATTTCTCTCCGAAGATCCAGGGGAAGATTTTCCAATAGTAGTGGTAAAGTATTTTGTATGTGGTTTAAATAATTATCCCCGTTGAGTCGAAGGGGTAAACGTACGGGCCCAATTAATTCACTTCCAATGATTCCTGCCCACACATTTATTCTAAATTCATGTTGAAAATGCCTTATTCTTATTGCATGTGGATTTTCATCGGCATAAAAGTGTTCATTGTGAAAATTTGTTATACCCCTTCTTGTAAAACAAGCTTCATCTGTGAATAAAATTTTTCCACAAAAATTTAGATTATAAGCTCTCTTGTCTCTTATAAACTGGCAGAATTGAAGACGTTGTTCAAGATCGGGTGGTAAAAGGTCCTGCACCGATTGGTTGTGATATGGGTGAAGCTGCTGCTCTTTCAAAACTATTTACAATGTCTTTACCAACTCCCATTTGAAAACCTAAACACCTGGTACTTAATTTTGGGTTTTCAGCAACTCTTTCCAAAATATCCTCTTCAATTTCAACAGTTCTTATTGTTCGTTTTCGTCCACAATCTGCAGTTTGAGGAGTAAATCGGCCTGTTTCTCGAAGACGTCTCTCAACAGCGGAAAATGTTTGATGATTTGGTATTCTGCGATTTGGAAATCTTTCACGATATTCCCTAACACTTACGCGACCATTTCTATTACAATATCCAAACATCAATAACATATCCGTCATTTCTTCGAAAGTGTATGGAACTGCCATTATAAATAAGGATAATTGTAACAAATTTACCTTAATTTAAATTAAGCATTAACTTTAGTGAAACAAAATAATGACACTTCAATTCCAAAGCCAACTTGTTTTGTACATACCCTCTCAAAACCATTTTAAAATGATAAATGTGCGTTGTACTGAAGAGAAAAATATTTTCATTTAGATTAAGTTTAAGTTTTTATTTTGGTCTCAAGGATATGTAGTATTATTTTGTGCAGACCTTTTGGAAACAATTTTATGATGGTGAATGTTAGTTATGTTGTGTACAAAATCAAAATTATTTTTTTCTAACTAAACTTAAGCAGATAGAGAAATTTTATAAGAGACAAAATGTGTTGAAATTTAGACTGTTTAGATGGAAAAAAAGTTTCAAGCGTTTTTGGTAGACCACTAAAAAATTATAGTACTTTCAAGCTCCTGATGACCGACTTTTGACCACTTGCATATCTTCCAAAAAAAAAATGTTTTTACATAATAGCTTTTTACATAAAATAATCACAGGTTAAATTTCATTCTAATCGCTTGAACGGATTATTGGTAATTGACTAAAATAGAAAAAAAATTGAACTTTGAAGATCGATGGCGTCTTATCGAAGCACTTTTGGATGGAGATAAGTTTGGTTTATTCATTTTATTTTGGTCCCAGGAATATATGGTATTATTTTGTACAGACCTTTTGGAGACAAATTTATGATGGTGAAAGTAGGTTATGTTGTGTACAAAATAAAAATAATTTTTTTCTGACTAAACTTAAGCAGATAGAGAAATGTTATAGGAGACAAAATGTGTTCAAATTTAGACTGTTTAGATGAGAAAAAAGTTTCAAGCGTTTTTGGTAGCCCACTAAAAAGTTATAGTACTTTCAAGCTCCTGATGACCGACTTTTGACCACTTGCATATCTTCCAAAAAAAAAAAAATGTTTTTACATAATAGCTTTTTACATAAAATAATCACATGTTAAATTTTATTCTAATCGCTTGAACGGATTATTGGTAATTAACTAAAATAGAAAAAAAAAATTGAACTTTGAAGGTCGATGGCATCTTAACGAAGCACTTTTGGATAGAGATAAGTTTGGTTAAATCGTCTTATTTTTGTCTCAGGAATATGTGGTATCATTCTGTACAGACCTTTTAGAGACACCCTGTATAATGTCTAATTGGCATAGCGGTTGAAGGTGTCGGAAATGAAGGCATAAGTAATAAAGTTGCAGAAAAACATATGGAAATTATCACCATTTTGTTTTTCATGCCATTTTCCATGTGCCTCAAAAAAGTTATTTTAAACCCGTATAACAAAAGGCATAACCATAGATAATGCCGAACGTGTGATATAACACAAAATAATCGCAAATATTAAGAGGAAAGGGAGTCAAATGTTCAAAATGCAGCGTTTTAATTATTTAGGATTTTTTTAGAGAGTTTTTAATAAAAAATTTTGAAAACCGCGCTGCATTGACCTTAAGTATAAACAATTCTTTCATTTACAATTTTTGCTTTATATGAATCAACTCTAAAGGCCCCCATACACGGTAGAACATGATAACGAACATGCACGCCAGCACAAGTTCGCGAAGTGCATGTTCGCAGCTTAATTTTGCCCACACACACAGGAACTTGTACGTAGATATTTAGTTTCAAAAATATCAGCAATGGATGAAGATAAATTAAATTTAATTGCAGTGGCGTGTGTTTGTGTACTAAAAAAACAACAACAACATAAATTAAATAAAACACTCCAACTCGAAGAAAATGGGCAAAGAATTGGCCTTTGGAGAGGAACAAAAATCCTTTACAAATAATAACAGGTCATAATCCCATAAATGGGGCACATAAACTTCATTCGCACCGGCACCTGATCGTTTGCAATCGTTAATTTTTTTAGTTTCTCGACGAAAACTTCATCTTGATTGTTAATTTTGTAGCATTTGGATCTACTTGTTTAAATTTTTCTAATAATGTTTTGTATGTTTAGAGTATTTTAAAATAAATTTTTACACTGCACTGTCGCAAGTCTCTGGCAAAACGTATATAATCAATAGCCTTCTATCTAGTTTTCGTCGAGAAACTAAAAAAATTATCGATTCCAAAAGATCAAGTGCCGGTGCGGATGAAGTTTATGTGCCCCATTTATGGTATTATGACCTGTTATTATTTGTGAAGGATTTTTGTTCCTCTCCAAAAGCCAATTCTTTGCCCATTTTCTTCGAGTTGGAGTGTTTTATTTAATTTATGTTGTAGTTTTTTTAGTGCACAAACACACGCCAGTGCAATTAAATTTAAGTCATCTTCATCCATTGCTGATATTTTTCAAACTAAATATCCATGTACAAGTTCCTGTGTGTGTGGGCAAATGTAAGCTGCGAACATGCACTTCGCGAACTTGTGCGGGCGTGCATGTTTGTTAGCATGTTCTACCGTGTATGTTTTTCTGCAACTTTATGAATTATTTTTAATATGAAGGCCATTCCTGACACTTATGCCATTTTACATATTAAACATTGACCTCATAAAATAAGTATTGCACTTCATTTTATTGACGAGAAAATCATCTAAAAACCTTGGAAATTTCCACAACATTTTCCGGCACTTAACCTCACTTCGGCATTCGCTGACCTTATGCCATTGTTTTTATGGGCGTTTCATGATAAAAACTTTCATACTTTCAATTGGCAGCAACGAGAAAATCGCCGAAAATTTCCATTTTCCTTGACAACTTCTGATCATCATTTCAACCCTTTGGTCATCTGCAACCCTTATGCCTATAATGCATACGGCAGCGGCGACAAAATCGTCTCAAAATATTTGATATGATGGTCACACGGGGACCGCTCAAATTTTTCCTCATTATTATCAGCACTTTTATACCTTTCAGTCCTCTCAAAGGCATAAACGAGAAAATCGTCACTTGAAATCTGTCACCATCTCCCGGTCTATTTCTAATTCGTGTTTGATAGTTGGTCGTATTGCAATATTAAAAATGCATAGATTTTCAAATCCGAAATTACCTGACATGCATCTTGCATATAGAGCAGGCCAAATATTTAGTACATGATATTTTAGATAAATTAGCCTACTTTGAAGTAGTTTTTTAAATTCATATTTTTAGCTAAAAATTATAAAATTACAAAATCTACTTGCAATAAGAGTATATTTTCTGTAGAACATTCATCAAGGATCATTTTAGTACTTTTAACAAAAGATATGATCAAAAAAAGTTGATGACCCCCCCAAATGTAACACCCCTGAAAATATTTTTAAAACTTTTATTGGTCGTAAATGTGTATCCTTATATGAAAAAACTATCGCCAAAATTTCAAATTAATATCTCTTGTAATATTTATTTTATTATTAAAAAACTATTTCTTTTTAATTTTTGAAGTAGAGTATAACTTTTGAAGGAAGCATTTCCGGGCAATACTTTATAAGTCAAAAATGCTTAGTTTCACTTTCTCTATCATCCCTAAAAAATTGTCAAAGTTATTCCGGAACACCCTGTATATAAGGTACCAATATGATTGTATCTTAATAAAAATCTACTTTTTAAAAACCGAGTGACACTGTATACTTGCATTTACAAAAAAGGGTTATTTGTAAAAAAGTTTCTCGAAAAAGTTCAAAAATTCATATCTCAAAAACTATTAGAATAATTACAGTTTTATTTTGGTATTTGTAATATTTTGGTATTTTCTATCATCTTCATGAAGAAAAAAACGTTTTTTTTTTAATTTTTAAGTTCAAAAAAATTTAAAAAAATATCACAAACATTAATTATTAAAATCTATTTTATACTACGTAAACATATGGGGTGTTACATTAAAAAAATGTTACTCGCGCCGCGCACCGATTTAAAAACTTTTCAATTTAAATTAATAATAATAATAACTTTATTTAATAGCCTTTGGCTAAATTAACAATGTACAACAATTACAGAATAAATAACAAATATTAAAATACTATTTCAATTAAAATATTCAATAAAATAATAACAACAATATACACAGTTTTACATAATAATTGAAAACTATTGTAAATATTACTTATTTATGTTTTTTTTTGTTGCTGCGTTTAAATTGGGCAACTTTTGTTCAAAAACAACGTTTCGTACATCACGAATAACTAATTAAATAAATTTTCTGTGGCATGTTTATGGTACCAATCGATTCATATTTTATGCTTTACCTATGTATCACGAGCTAAACTTCATACTTTGATTGGTTTTTGAGTAAATTAACTGTAAAGTAGGAGCACTTTAAAGGTCTTAAAAAATACTCTTACTGTTAATATAATTAATTTCTTTTGTGATAAATTGGTCATTATAAATATTTTTTAATGCTACCAAAATTTGGTACAAAAATATTAAGTAGTTTATGAGTTATTTATGAGGACGTGGTACCCTTTTTAGCATACTCAAAAAATGACTCTTAAAGAAAATTAGTGTATAAGCATATGTGTTTTCTTGAAGCAGACAACATTTTCAAATTTTTATTAACATAAATAAAGAAATTACATAGGTGATAACTATGATTTTGTTTTCAGATCAGAACACCTAAACTATACGGATAAAATTTTTATATATTTTTGATTTATTATTTAATATAAACTAGATATTTGAAAAAAGTCCAGGTGCCTACTAGTCTCACGAAGACTTTTGTATTTTTTATCGATAATATTTCATTACTCATCTAATAATACGCACTTTACATATCCTTGGATTTTTCCTTTCTGCTGACAGCTGATTTTGTCTACTTATAAGTAGACATGAAATAAGAATTTGCAGACATGATTTATTTTTTAACAAATAATTATTAAGGTGTCAACAAGTTCCAGGTGACGAGTGAAGAGTAGCTATGAACTCCAATTTGAAGCAAATATTTCTAGCGAGTTCCGATTTCCAGCTAAAGAATAATAATTTTAGTATGTTCGACCTTTTAATTATTGTCTTTAAGGAATATTTTGAAGTGATTTAAGCGATAAAATTATATGAGGCTCAATTAAAAAATCTATTTTCATTAACAGTTTTGGTTTATGTATCAACAATTTTATTTTGAAAATTTTGCAAGAAATTTCATATTTATATTTTACTTAGTAAAACTACGCGCTCATATGTCATATCCTCAAATGTAGATACAAGAAAGACAATAATTGTAAATCTAACTTTGTGTAAATTTATAACTTTAAATTTTTATTTATGTGAATTATTTTAGGTACCAGAGCTAATTTTAGAAGATATAAAAATTTTCAAGACAAGGATGAAATGGAAGAGATTTTAAGAGAAAAAATAAAATACTCAAAACCAATAATTAAAACAGCAAAGAAGATTGTAGAAGAAGTGACAACGGCAAAGGATAGTAAACTTAGTTTTATTGTAAAAAAAATTGGACCTGAAGATCAAAACAAAAATTATTTTTTGAATAAACCAAACAATAATAACATCCATGATTTGGACAAGATGATTTTAAAACAAGATAAAGGTAACATACATTATACATACCATTACATCAACTTATTTTTTTTTATTTTAGGACTTACACATCAAAATTTGGTTCATAAACAAAAACAACCAGAAGAACTTTTCAATTCAGAAAAAACTATGACCACATCGACGGTTCATAGAAACTCTAGTATGCAACAAAGATTGCTCAGAATTAAAAACAGTGTAGATCATTTTAAATCTTAAATATAAATAGCCATTCGAATTGAAAATACAAATGAATTGGTGCTAACATTGAAACCTTAAAAATATTTTCAAAATGGCATATAATTTGCCTTTTTACATTATTTTATTATTCAACGTACCTACATATTTCAAAATTTCAATGAATGTATTTTAAATAAATAGTCTATTAATTTCTTTAGATATAAGCGTTTTTATTATATTCAATATAGGGTATCCCACTGTTTTGGATATCAAAAGAAAATCGTAGAAAGTCCTTATTCGTTTATGTATTGTAAAAAAATCGTATTTTTATGCAACTTCATTTACACCGGAAATTGGACCCTACTTATTTTAAATGAAATATTTTGCAATTAAGTTAATAATAGTAAATTTAAACAAAATTATGTTTAATAGTAAGTTCGTTAATTTTGCTGATTAACATAACCACCTTCAACCTCTTGACAGTAATAAAATCTACAGGAAATCTCTTGGATAAAAATGTTGTTTAAATTTAATGTTGTTAACTTAATTACAAAAAAATCATTTAGCCCAGTCAATTAAGCAAAAAAATGGGGTTAACCTCTGAATGAGAGATACTAAGCTGGAAACTCGTATACACCTTCATTTTGGCGTTCTACAAGTTATCTCAAAAGTCTCATAAAATCTCGGTCTGTTGTCAGTTATTCAAGTTCATTGGTCACAAAAATCGGTTTTTCGCGATTATCTAGGTTTCTATAGCTCCAATGATATTAACATATATTATAAAAATTGTAGAGCATGAAATTTGTGACAAATTTTGTTCCAAACATTTTTTCATATGTTCAACCAAATACATACTGTAAAGGCCTTGGGACAAGCTAAAGTTTTGTGCCAGAGCTGCCAGAGGCGTGTAAACCCATGACAAAATTTCTGCTATAGTGAGGAGAAGCACTATGCCAGATGATTTTTCTCACTCTGGCAGTCACTTTGTCATGGATTTACACGCCTCTGATAATATCTGCTCTGGCAAAAAATACCTAGAGTGTCTTTGTTCTCTATTGCTCTCCGCCTTCTATCTCAAAAACGGTTGAGCGCATGAAAAAATGTTTCAAACAAAATTTGTCACAAATTTTATGCTCTACAATTTTTATAATAAATGTAAACATCATTGGAGCTAGAGAAACCTAGATAATCGCAAAAAAACCGATTTTTATGACCTTTGACTTTGAATAACTAACGACGCAGGCACGAGATTTTATGAGACTTTTGAGACAGCTTCTAGAACACTAAAATGAAGGTGTATACGAGTTTCCAGCTTATTATCTCTCATTCCGAGGTAAGACGCTAATTTGACTGGGCTAATTTAAAATAAGGAAGTTGGGGCACTTGGGTCCAACTTCTGGTGTAAATGAAGTTGCATGAAAATGCGATTTTCAAATGGGCATAATTCCGAAAGTATTAAATCGTAGACCACACTATGCTAGGTCAATTTAATGGTATTTTTTTGGAGAACACGAAAATGCAAAAATATACTGGGTGTTCCATTTAAAATAAGAAAGTTGCCATCCACCTTCTCTATAACCGGAAGATCCACAAAATCAAAAATACCTTTATTAGAAAGTCCGCAATTAGATTAGATTAGATAAGGACTTGATGAAAAACAGCGATATTCGCTAATCGTGCTCCTTTTGGTTCTTGATGGTGTTAGATAATTAAGATGAATGTATGAACAGTAATGTTATCATGGACCAATAAATGATTTATTTATTTTATTATTTATTCCTAAGTAGACAAATTTTCAGAATCAAAAACATAACCGTTCAAAAGTTAGCAGGGGGGGATTTACTTTATGTCCGCACTGTATTTTGTAAAGGTGTGTTTTGCTAGCGACGGAAATTTTCCGTCGTAGACGACGAAATCGTCGAACGGAATACTTTTGCTTAGCAACGTGTCAGCAATTCGGCGGCGGAAAACACCACATACTTGTTTCGATAATTTTATTTAAAAAGGTTCATTTGCTAGGTAACAAAAAACGTCGCGGAATAGAAAATCGGTTGGATTTCAGAGTGCAGCGTTATAAATTTTTAAAAGATTTTGAAAATGCCTTTAAAAAAAAGTCAAGTGCGATTTACACCTGCAGAGGAAGAACAATTAATTGAAATTGTCAGTGGTCATTCCATTATTTGGAATATGAAGCTGGCAGAGTTCAAAAATAATATAAAAAATGATCAAATTTGGAGCAAACTGGATAAAACACTTAAAAAACAGGTAATAATATAAGCACATGAAGAAGGTAGGTGAACTTAAAATATAACAGATTAGATTTAATTTAAAAAACTCAAACTTTTATTTACTATCTGTACAAAAATATTTTAACAAGTTATTTGTTGAACTGAGTTTAAAAACTTAGGTGTTCCCTGTTCCCTAAAATATTCTGTAAACTGGCTTCTAACATTAAATCCTTCTGAATTTGGAATATCGTTATCTCCAGTCAATGGTATCATGTTATTTACTGAGAAATTACTGTCGGTATCCTATGATTCCACATTTCGAGGCTTAGTAGATTCATCTCTAAGAAAGTTATGGAGGCAGCAACAAACCCAAATAACCAAGCGACGCGACGTGAAGAAAATTTGGAATGTAGCACTCATTATTCCAAAAGCATTTTCAGTTACTCTTTGGGCTCTGCTAAGTTGATAATTAAATCTGAGTTTTGATTGGTCTTGCACAGCCTGTTTTCTACAGTAGGGTTTCATAATATGTTTGTCTAGTTTAAATGCCTCATCACCTACTATTACATGAGGCAAAATAATACTTGACTGTGGTAAATTTTGAGGTGGAGGAAAAAATGTACCACTTGTAATTTGTTTTCCCATTTCTGATGTTAAAAATATTCCAGCATCTCCTTCCTTTCTGTATGATCCAATATCGACAACCACGAACTTACAGTTCGCATCAACCATCGCCAGAAGTACTATTGAAAAATAGCCCTTGTAATTATAAAACAAAGATCCTGTTTGCTTAGGGTCTTTGACTCTCACGTGTTTGCCATCTAATCCTGCTATGCAATTAGGGAAGTTCCAACGTGTCCAAAATTCTGGATGGTAACTTTTCTTTTAAAGCAAATAGTACTTTTGGTATAAATTTGGATATTGCTGAAGGAGAAATACGGTAAGAGAATGCCAGTGAACGGAATGATTCTCCAGTAGCAAGAAATCTGAAATATTAAAATCAAAATTAGTAGATTGGTACTTTTACTACTCTTAAAATTTTAAATGGTTATTGGGAAATAAGTTTACGAATCCTAAAACCCGCTTTATTTTTAGAAGGGCAATGCAAAGAACATCCGCGATTATTATAAGTAACACCGAAACCTGGAAAGAAATGCTCCAACTGTGTCAGCAGCAATAAAAATAAAGCTTTTTATTGGGATAGGTTAAGATTTCTTGATTCATTAGAGGAAGAAAGTCTGTAAATACCTATAATAATATGTAATATTTTAAAATAAATTATTTTTAATTTCTTTTAGTAGTCAATCCAGTATTACAGGTGAAACTTTCGAAGAAAATTTACCAAATGCAGATACAATAATAAAATAAATACAGGGTGTACAAAAAGTTCAGCAACGACCGTTTATTTTTGAAATGAAGCATTTTTGAAAAAAATGTTTCAAATAAAAGTTGTGTTATACTTAGTGACGCACTATCTGGAAATAATACCCATGACCTTGAAGAGCAAGATAAAGGTCAGGCGATAACATATTTTTATATTTTTCTAAAGTAAAGAGTTTGAAAGTTACAAGATTTTATTTTGGAAGTTAGGCATTTTATAGAATGTTTCAAATAAAAATTGTACAATTCTTTATTTAATGTAAACATAATACAAACATAATGTAAATTTAATATTAAGTACAATAATGCGACCCTTGAAGTAAAAGGGTTAAATCAAATTTATAATTTAACTGCGTCTACAGACAAAACTTCATAAAAATGGATTTTTGGTAGAATACTTACAGTTGAAAACACGCAAGGTGCGTTTTACTAGAGACGGAAATTTTCCGCCGTGGACTTCGAAATCTGCTGCATGTTGCTAAGTAAAGGCGTGTTTTACCACCGACGAAAATTTTCCGTCGCGAACGACGAAATCGCCGGGCGGAATACTTTGCTTAGCAACGTGTCAGCGTAATTCGGCGGCGGAAAACGTAACGGAATACATAAATCGCTGCATCTGTCATAGTGGAAAAATGAGTTCAGTGAAAAATAAAATTGCACTAATAGTACTAGAAGAAGAAGAGAACTTGGAAGAGGAAATTGAAATTTCTTGGCGCCTACTACTGGAAGTTATAGTAGCTATTTATTTAGAAGAAGGGCCAGTGAAGGGGTTTATAAAATACTCATACGTAATCATCTTTTTCAGAGGAGGCCAAATTTAAGCAATATTTTAGATTCACACCTAAACAGTTTAACTGGTTGTTAAGTCATGTTGAAGAGGATTTAAGCGTTATGCCGTACAATCGAGTGCATCAACCTATATCGGCCGGTGAAAAACTTTTACACTTTAAGGTAGGTATTTAAATAAAATTTAATAATTAATAAAAATATACAAATCAAAAATATATTATTTTGGGTCATGCTTCATCCTCTTCGCTATCATTATATAATACCTTATGAATTCGCTAAAATTATGAGCTTGAGACCCCATATGTAGGGGTATTATTTTGCATGTGCCTGTAATAAAAATACTTAATAGCTAGTATTTTGCAACTTAAGAAATAAATAATTTTACAGGCACATGCAAAATAATACCCCTACATATGGGGTACCTAAATAATCGTTATAAAATCCTCTTTTTAAAAAGTCGAATGACCCGGCATCATTGCATTTAAAAAAAGTGAGATATTTGATAAAATCTTCATTAACTAAGTTTAAAAATTAATAGTTCAAAAACCACTTAAATTTTTTTCAAATTACAATTTTATTTAGGTATTTGAATTATTTAGAATTAGTTTTGGTACTTTTCACCGACTTCGAAAACCTTTTTTTTTTTTTTTAAAAAATTTGTTTTACAAAAAAAATAAAAACTAATATCTCAAAAATACTTCTTTTTTAAAAGTATTTTAAGCCATGAATAAAAATATGGGATGTTACATTTAAAAAAACAAAGTTCATGGTGTTTCCGGTGAAACCGGAAATGATTTCGAAAATAAAAAATGCACATAAAATTTATTTTTTTGAACCATAGAACATAGCCAAATTTCAGATTTTTCTATTCATAAATAAAAAAGTTATAGAAGTGACCCGGTTTTCATTTCCACCCGGTATAACAAGAATAATAAAAATCGGTTGATAAACAAAAAAGTTATGCAAGAATTTTGACTTTTAAGACGTGAAATCTATTATAAAAAATGGATTAAAATCGAAAGGCAAATTTAATAAAATGCAAAAATTATTCAAATTAAAGTTTGTACCGTAATTTAAGCCACAATTGTAGGTTTTGTCATTTTAGTCCTTTTTTAGCCCTAAAATTAACTTAAAAATTTATAATTTAATATCATTTCTTTTTTCGAAAATAGTTATAATCCCCCCATTTCTTTGACTTTAACTTTAAAATCAATAAGAAAGCAATAAGTTTAATCTTTACAGTGACTTATTAAACTCGCGTGTGGTTTCAATAATTTTGCTTTGATTGCCGATTTTCTAAGAATGCGCAAAATGTTAAAATTACAAAAATCTAAAAATTACACTAAAACATTAAATTTTATTTTTTTACATTTACATCATGTGTGTTAAGAGGGTGGTTTTCACCTCAAATCCAATTCAAGGCGTCTTTTTTGGCATTTCTACAAATATGGTGTAACTTTTCAAAGTGTCGTTAAAATATTAGTTCATAGGAAAAATTGCTGGAAAAGGTGAGACTCTCCTGTTAACTGTTTTCGGCCGAATTTTACGACACCCTATATACATTGTTATTTTTTCTTTTTTTTTGTAAATAATAAACAAAACATGGGGCCACCCCCTTACCTCCACTTGGGCGCCTTTTTGGAATCTTTACCCTGTTGACCGAAATTCCGGGCTACACCACTGAGTAGAAGATTCATTTTGTTTGGGTTTTTAGAAATACAAATGTACTTAGCTAGTTCGCGTTTTAACTAGTAGTTAAAACTAGTTTTAACAAGCGTTTTCAAAAAAGGGGGACAATTTTCTACGCCACTGGTATGTTAAATGAAAATTTAGTAATAATAGCCAAATATGACCACCTATGAGAATAATTCGCCCTTATTATAAATATTATATTATAAATAAAAACAAAAAACGCCAAGAAATTTTAAACCTTTGGATGCTCACCATTGGTATCTTTAAAAGTGGAAGAGATACGAGGTCGGTTAAATTAAAGAAAAGGTGCGCATTTTTATGGCCATTAAAAATCTGAAAGAAAATTTAAGATGTTTAAACTCATTGAAAAATTATGGGCAAAAATCGAAAAAATGTCATAACTTTAAATATCCTAAACTTTCTTTCAGATTTTTAATGGCCATAAAAATGAGCAACTTTTCTCTAATTTAACCGACCTCGTACCTCCTCCACTTTAAAAAATACCAATGGTTAGCATCGAAATAATCACCACCCTGTATATCGGTAACCTTAAGTACAAATTTAATCTTTAACGAATAATTAAATTACATTTTAGGAATTCTTGTCCTTTAGTTATTAGAGAGTCTGTATTTAGAGAAATAATCTCATTTTCCAATAAAAGAAATTTTAGCACTAATGACCTGGACCCTTCCTTGAATTTTTGCCTAATAAGCTTTGAGCTATTCTTAATAATAAGAAATTTTTGATCAGAACCTGAAGAAACTAGACAAAGTGAACATTTAGTATTGGAACAACACTCGATAGAGTTGAAAGTTTAATTTTCATTTTAAACATCTATAGTAAAACAAAATAAAAGTTAACATCATGTCGCATTATATCCTTTCCGAGCTTCGTAACGCTGTGACAACGGGAAGTATGGTATTACTAATAAATGTTTTAGAATCAAGTGTGGATTGGGACGATGAAATTGGAAGAGTATTTCAGAAAGGCGAAATTCTCCATTGGACGAACTCAGTGGAAATATTGGAAGCCCTTTTATTACTTGGTGCTTATGTTGACGGAAAAAATGTGACAGGCCAAACTCCTTTACATGCCGCAGTAGGAAAATACAATAGATTAGAACTGGTAAAGTTATTTTTAAAATATAAGGCAAATGTAAATTCAGAAGACAATAATGGAAATACACCCTTAAACTTAGCGATACAAAATTCTTTCTTGAATATAAGGGTCATCAAGGAACTGTTGACACAGGGTGCGAAGATAAATCCAAAAATACGTTATCATCGTTCCTACGTTTGCCAAGAAATAGAAAAAAGTTCAGTTTACGTATTATATAAAATGTATCTATTGAAATTTCTTCAAAAAGAATACGAAGAAATCACAGAGGATCCTGCTTTGGAGGATATAAAAATTTTTAGACGTTCAGTTTCGCCTTATGTAAATGAGTGTGTTTTTGAAATTTTCGAAATGAGTTTGGATCAAGTTAGTGATAAACTTTCCTTACATCAATTTTTATTCATCGAAAATGTAAACTCAAGAGTAATGCTCGATGTAAAAAATAAATTACTTGCTCAAGAAAAGAGAATATTAAATATCTATCCGATTTACTATGATGTAATAATGATGAAGATCAATAGTATATC
The DNA here is from genome assembly GCA_963971135.1 of Stenus bimaculatus. Classification (NCBI taxonomy): domain Eukaryota; kingdom Metazoa; phylum Arthropoda; class Insecta; order Coleoptera; family Staphylinidae; genus Stenus; species Stenus bimaculatus. Next base: position 15,131,459 of record OZ020187.1, read on the forward strand.
GCAAAGAGAAGATTTATTACATAAAGTCGATGAGATTGTAGTTTATACGATATTAAAAAAAAACACCGAAGCAGCAAAACCAAGAAAAGTACTTCTAAACACTGATTCCGCATTAAATATAATTAAATATTTAAATACGGGTGATTTAATTAGTTTTATAACTGCATTTACTGAGGAAAACGAAAATCTAGAGTACATGAAAAAACATTTGGAAGAAAACAACCAAGTCCAGAAGATGATCGAGCAGAAGTCCTATATCAACAGGTATAAGAGATTAAGACTCTTAATGGGTAGAAAATGCTATGCTTGTAAAAAATATAATATTTTGGATGATTAATGACAACTATTTTTCAATTATTGTTTAAGATTTAATTACCGCAATAAAAATTTAACCCAAATTTGAGTTGTTACTGATTGGATTCTTCGAAAAATAATATTATTTTATAATATACTAAATTAAAGTAGTATAATCTTCTTGGCTGCTTAGTTATTCCTCCAAATATACAACCCCGGTTGTAAATATAGTATAGCTACCCCAATCCCTAGAAATTTTTCCTCTCCAATTCTTAGCAGGTAAATATTAACAACTATTTTTAATAAGTTTTTTTTATTGGATAAATAATAAAATTTATTATATTTTTAGTAAAAACTATTTAATAAATTTGAAAATCAATGATTTTACCAAATAACGAATAAATATTAATAAAGAAAATGGGAAAACAAAACATAAAATTTAATGATGTAATATAAACAAATCATTGCTTCAATTTTAAACGGTATTTTTAACAGTTTTAATCTTCAGTACTCAATTCATTTATAATATAATATAATTATAATATAAAATTATAATATAATATAATATAATATAATAATATATAATAATATAATATCAATAAAAATCTGCATGTCTGTTTGTTGATTTTAATAACAATTTATATATACTATTTGGTATTTGAAGACACGAGTGGATGAAGGTGTTACAATCTTTCAAAAATTTAGTTTTAATAATAATAATAATAATATTTAATAATAATATTTATTTATTGGTGCATACACAATACATTGCATTTAACACAAGTCAGAAAGAAAATTGCAATAATAGTTACAAGATTAATTCTATTACAGTAATGAATTAAAATTACTCCTAAAAAAATCATCGTAATTATAGAACGCATTTAACGCTAGGTGTTTTTTAATTTTCAACTTAAAAATATTTAGAGAACTTTGTCTGATTACGCTAGGAAGAGCATTAAAAAATTTGATAGCCAAATAATTTGGTCCGTTTTGAGATTTTTTTAATGTAAATAATGTTGTTACAATATTGGAGTTACATCTCGTGTCATGATCGTGAATATCGGTAAACAATTGAAAACAATGAAGGTTTCTCTTAACATAAATTAAACATTCGAGAATAAATAAGGATGGCAATGTCAAAATTTTTCCTGAATAAAACTATTTTTACAATCCGCAGTATATGGTATATTTCCAATTATGCGAACAGCTCTGCGTTGTAGTGCAAAGATTCGGTCTGATTCAAACGAATGACCCCAGACAATTAAGGCGTAAGATAATACATATAGATTGACATAGACCATAGTAAGCAGTTTTGATGACGTTTTTGTTTACTGACTTAGCTAAATTTCGCAAAAGGTATATATTTTTTGTTAATTTACTTGCTAGATCATTGACATGTAGTTTCCATGTAAGAGTAGGTTCCAAATATAAGCCAAGAAACTTTGTATGTTTTGATAAATTTAAATTAACAGGTACATTTGGTACATTTCTTAAAGTGAATAACACATGGTCCGTTTTTCCTATATTTAAAGTTAAATTATTAACAGAGAACCAAGATTTTAAATATTCTAGATGTTCATTCATTTTTTGAATGACAATATCAAAACATTCACCTTTTACAGATATGTTTGAGTCATCGGCATAATGTATCACATCCGAGTCTACAAAATGGCTATGCAGATCATTAATATAAATAATGAATAATAGTGGCCCCAGAATACTTCCTTGGGGCACACCTAATGTTAAAGGAAGCTTATCTGAAGTAACATTCATTATTCTGACCTGTTGATAGCGACTTTGCAAATATGAATTAATTATGTTTAACGATGTTTCATCAAAAACATAAGCTTCCATTGCAAGACATCTGGTGACACACAATCAAATGCCTTGCTTAGGTCACAAAAAGTTGATAAATAAAATTTACCCTCCTCAAAACAAGCTGTGGCATTTTTAACAAAACTAATTATGGCGTCGTTAGTTGAAAGAAGATTTCTAAAACCAAACTGAAACTTGTAGAATAGATTATTATCTTCAAAGAATTGCAATATTTGAAGCTGGAGAGTATTTTGTTGTAATCTATGATTTTCCAATTTAGAATAATTGTACAAGTCGGAAATATGCTTTAAATGTTTACGCATTAAATCCAACTCGGGAGTAAATCAGTTAACTCCATTGTCGCATTTACGTGGCCTAAGTGTTTTTAATGGAAATGCAATATGAAACGCATCCAGATAATTTTGAAAGAAAATATTAAATTTTGCATCTGGATCCAAGTTGGTAGCTTCAAGAAAGTCCCAGCTAAGATTATGCAGAATGTTATTAAATACATGAAAACCTTTTTCGGTTAAAGGTTTACATTGGTGATCTACTTTTTGAGTGTCGGGCTTAAGGTGTTCAATTGAAAAAAATAACTCCTGCGCCAAATGATCATACATGGGTTTAACACGTTAGAACTAAAATTGCTTGACTGGAGTTTTACAAAACTGTTATCTATACAATGTGAATCCCTAGTAGGGGTAGTAATACACTTATTATAACCATGAATATAAAATAGGTCACATAGTTTGTGAGTATTGTTAATATCACTATCAAAGTTAATATTAAAGTCACCACAGATTATAGCCGAGTTTCGAGTTCTTAACTGTTCCAGTAGATTTTCCAAAATGTTTAAAAAAGTAATAAAATTATCCACTGCACTAATTTCTGCATGATTTTCTATTGCTAGTACATTTATGTTGAATATTGGTGAGATGGTGTCATTCAAAAGATTTGATGCAAAGATGGCTGCTCCTCCATGTGGACTAGTGGCTCTAGAAAAGCTATGAAGTAGTCTATAACCGTGAATGTTTATGTTAACTATTTCATCATCCAGTAGCCAATGTTCACAAAAGCACAGAAAGTCATATTTTATTTCACTAGCTATTAGTAAAGCTTCAAGTTCATTAATTTTATTTCTTAACGACCGGACATTCAGATGAAATAAGGAAGAGGAATTATTAGCATTAACAATTTTGACATTATTGGCTGATTCAATCAGTACTTGCTTGGGTGATGAACTTACGAAAAAATTTAAATCTTCTTACCACTATATTTTCGGGCCAGAATTCAGATAAGTTTACCTGATCTAAGTATCGAAATGGAATACCAACTTTATAAGATTTAGTAGAAGCGTCTTGGTTGCTAATAATTTCTGCCGTAATTTTAATATCTCCTAATTTACTAGTAATAAAATTCATTAGCTCCTTAGGATTACTATCTTGACTAGCACGACCTACATATACCCATGCGATCTTCTCTGCTGCCTTAAAGGTATCACTACCCTTAATTGTATTTTTTTTACCAATTTTCTTATTTCTGGTTCTATTGACTTTTTGCCATCCTCCAGATCCCTCTACGAAATTCGTATCACGAGAATTACTATGTGCATCGTAATCAACTACGTGAATTTTTGGTCAAATATTATCTTTACTAATTTGGTCGCGGTTTAATTTTTTGTTTATGTTCGAATTTGAATTGTTTACTTTATTACTTCCAATGGATTCAATTCCAATTTTTTAACTTGGGAAGTATTTTGATCCCTATTATTTATTTGCGAAGGTCGCGCGATATTATTATATGTTGAAGCATTTGTCACCATTTTACTGCTTGATTTTAAGGCATCATTTTCGAGTTTAATCGATTTGTTCTCTTCAGATAATTTCATATTTTCATTTTCAATTACATTTATCTTGTACATTAACAAAGCATTGCTAGTTTTTAGTTCACATACCAAAACGCGTAAGTTATTGTACGCTTCCATTTGAAAATCAAAATTCGGAACAATGTCGGTAACTTCAGGTGATTTAATATTTCCATCATCTTTATACACAATTTTCCCACAACAGGTGGTTTTCTTGGCACAACTATTGTGATATACTTAATTGCAACTATTGCAAGCAATGCCAGTTCTTGCATTACTTCCACAACAACACTTGTTCTTTTCGTTATTTTTGTCACCCATTTCGAAAAACGCCAAAACACGTCCGTTTCGTACGAGTCACGAATTTTTTGTGTAATTGAAAGTGTTATGTACGCATATTTAACAAAACTCCACAAACCAACACTAGGACTAGGAATAATAATTATGGAATATATGTACCTATATGTCCAGGTCGATACCGTGTTGTGAAATATGCGTAAATATGTAACATGTAACACTTTTAATTGTGTAAAAAAACAAATTTGTAGAAGAGAAGAAATAACAAGTGTGTAACGTTTCAAATAAAAAATTTGAACGTTAATAAATTTGGGTTGTATGTAGTATAAAAATAAATAGAAAAAATAGTAGAAATAAGAAAAAATTTAAAAAAAAATTCAAGGCTGTACGACTTTTTTACACTTTTTTCTTAAAATGTTCTCCTTCGTACGGATACAAAAATTCAACTCTACGAAAAAAACACCTTCCCCGTTTCTTACGGTTTTAGTATTGTTGTAGATAATTAAATAAATATTAAAACCAAATTGGTTCACATGCGCCAGTATTTATAGTAAGAGGATTAATTAAATAGGTGGAAAATGCCTGTATCCTATTATATGTATTTCAAGCAATTACAAAATTGGAGGAAATTGGACTTCGGGTTAGAGCAGTTGTCTGCGAGGTGCGAGGGGCGGACTGGCCATAAGACTAATCCGGGAAACCCGCGGGCCGTTTTGTTCGAAAAATTTACAGTCCTTGGGGCAAGTGAGGTAGTTCGACCCAGGTGATAAGAGAAGGGGGGTCAAAAGAGGGCTGCTATTTTAATCCATATGGGAGAGATTTTGATGTTTTTTGTAAATTTCATTTATATCATTTTTTGTTTAATTTTTGGCCATAATAGGCACAAGTTAGAACCGGATTGCTTTTTTTGAGGGAAAAATTAAATCGTTACCACCATCGGCAAATGGGCAAGAGAGATTTTTTAAATAGAAATTCTTTTTTGCAGTTATTATCGCTTTATTCGTTAAAAATAATCAACTTTTTTTATTTTTTGAATTAAGGAAAATACATACCCTACAAAAGTTGATTATTTTTAACAAGCGAGACGAAAAATGCAAAAGTTACAAGTTTCTATTTAAAATTCATAATTGCCACTACCCTTACCTATATTTGGGATGATGGTAGTGTTTTAATTTTTCCATAATTTAAGAAACCATTTGTCACTTGTTTGCTTATGTTTTTTCGTTTAATTTGTTAATTATGCAAAATATTAAAAAAATATTTTAATAAAAGTTGTTTCTTTTTAAAAGACCTTTCAAACGATACCATACTCGACCTATGTTGCCGTTTAAAAAATCAAAGTTACCTCCGGTTCCGGGCACTTCCGGAAAACAATAAGTGCACCAATGGATTCTTTGGGTTCACTTTGGTAATTAAAATTTTTATTCTATCTATGTGCGAAAAACTGTTTTCGAGATAAAAGGCTGTTACGGGTGGTCTGACTCACCCTGTATATCAGGAAAATTTTTCTAAATAAAATATTAAACCAAAAGTTGCTTAATATTTTTCATAGATTTCGAATGTACAATAAAAATTATGGGTTTGCATTTGAAAAAAATGTTTCTCCATGAACTCCCAGAAAAATTATAAACCACTAAATGTGGTCCCCTTCGACCCAATTCAAATATTGTCTGAAAATTTTTTAATGAAATCGCTAAGTTTTCAAGACATTCAGATGCATTAATTAAAACGGAAGACCCTCTACCGGGTGGAAATGAAACTAGAGCCACCCCTGGCATTTCTTTATTTATGGAAATAAAAAATTAAAATTTTAGTATATTATATGATCTAAGAAAACAAATCTTATGGATCGAATAAATTTTTAATTTTACTTCCGGTATATCAGGAAATGGCATCCACTTTCTTATTTTAAATACAACCCCCTGATTTTTTCTACGTAAAATCAAACATTGGTTAATTTTAAGTATGTTTATGACAAAAAAATATTTTTTTTCAAAACTTTAAGAAAAAAATTTGAATTTTTTTTTGGTAAAAAAATTGAGTAAAACCTACAAAAACTATTTTTAAACATGCATATGGGATATCACAGTAACCGGAAAAAAAACCCTTTATTTATTTAGGGGGTGGCCCTTATATCATCCCATTTAAAAAAGTAAAGATATTTTCAAAAAAAGCTTCTTGAAAATTAAAAAAAATAATATCTCAAGAACGCTGAAATAAATTTTATAAATTACAATTTATTTTACGTATTTGTATTATTTAAAAATAGTTTTTGTAGGTTTTACTCAAATTTTTTACCAAAAAAAAATTCAACATTTTTTCTTAAAGTTTTGAAAAAAAAATTTTTGTTTCATAAACATACTTAAAACTAACCAATGTTTGATTTTACGTAGAATAAATCAGAGGGTTACATTTAAAATAAGAAAGTGGGTGCCATTTCCTGATAAACCGGAAGTAAAATGAATGATTTATTCGATCCATAAAATTTGTTTTCTAAGATCACATAAGATACTAAAATTCTAATTTTTTATTTTCATAAATAAAGAAATGCCAGGGGTGGCCCTAGTTTCATTTCCACCCGGTATATTTGTGAGCATTCTGAATTTTTTTACATACGAGAGAATTTAGTTAAATGACTTTAAAATCTTCTATAAAAATATAATCAATAAAAAAGGATCCAAATTGATTCTAATTTCTCCCAAAATAGTGGTATTATACCATTTTTTTTTCGATTTTGTTTTAAAATTAATCCGGTACAAGGTATAATACAACTATAATAAAGGACAGATTCTTAAACGATTCTAAAAACGTCAAAATGTTGTGTTTTTTTATGAAAAATATACAAAAGACTTAAATGTAATATACATATAAAATTTATGGCCAAAAATAAAAAATGATTAATGTCAACTTCAATTTTAGACACGAATCGTTTTGATATTGCTTTTTATTTCGAAAAAAAAATGACCAAAAATTGAAGAAAAATTGTTCGAAATTTTTAAGTATTTCGCTAAATAATTAATTTAAAAAAAATTATACGACCCATAAAAATATTTGATGGCTACTCTACTTGAAAATATTAAAAACAATTTAATTAGTTAAATTCTGTACCCTTCAGAACCGGGTTTGTATTAAAAATTTTGCTGTTTTTTATCTCCAAAAATTATATGTTCATACCAGAGAGGTTATTCTCGTAACACACGACACAACATCGTATACGACATGAGGATAGAATGATAAAAGTCGTATACGACATCGTGTCGAGTGAGTCGAAAATAAGCCCCCAGTATTTTGATTACAAACAATAAAAAATTCACATTATCAGTACATACTTATGTATATTTTAATTTTTTAATAAAACATTTTTTGTTTCAGAATTAAGACCAAAAAATAAAAAATGTAACAAAAACATCTACAAATTTGCCATAAATTATGATTTCATTAAAAAAATAATTAAAAAAAATACTATGCCGATCAAAAGTTGCAGAGAAAGTTCCTACCGTTTAAGACGTACAATTATCGATAGGGTTATTAAATACTAATAAATAATTAAATAATTATAAAAAGCTTACCTCTTTATAAAGTAATTAATAATAAAAAAATGAATACGGCACGACCGTCACAGAGTTTGAGCTCGACTGATGTTTGCGCACGTTTCGAACCCGCTTCGACGCACGCCATTGGTCGCCGCCACTCAACAACGTTACAACATGGCCGACCAAGCCAAACAAAATCTCTAATATTAAAACAATAAAAAATTTTAAAATATGGAAAGTAGGCTATTTTTTTACCGAAATTTTGCTCTACAACTTTTTTTTAGTAGATTAAATTTTGAGTTCGGTTTTTGGATTTTTTTTTAAGAAAATTTGAAAATTTATAGCATCTACAAGAGTTGACCGAAGATGATTTTAAGCAGCTCACAATATGGCCCGGGGTTCCCTTTAGGTGTAGAAAAATATTCGACCCTCCTGGATTATTTTAGTGGCGTAGGGAATTTTTTTCCCAAAGGTGTCGAAAAATTACGCTAAAAAACTACGCGTCAAACAAATTTTGTGTTCAGTTTTTAGACAACACAGGAGCAAATATCGAAAATCTCTACTCGTGACGTTTAAAAGAATTGTTTAGTCCAACTAACGCTCGCATTTTAAATTTCCATCTTTTAATTTGCACTCGCACCGACCCACCAAAGTCAAAATTGCATTTTTTCGACACCACCCGACCAAAATTAAGGGAGCGTGGGAAGGAAACGTCCAATCATCGATCTAAAATATGCGTTGGAAAGGGCTTTTTATAAACACTTTGACAAAGCGTAAAAGCTTTTATGAGATTCGAAAAAAGAAATTAAAATTTCAATCCAAACAAAATGTTTGTAAAAAGTTACAATTTCCATAATTTTTTTTACCCCTCTTTTCCGAAACGGATTTCGACGAGCAATAGCATATTTTAAAGGTCTTGTCGTGCGATTTAATCTAAAAAAAGAATCGTGTTTGATATCTTTTTTCTTTCAGAAGTTACGACTCAAAAACCGCCCAAAATTTGAAAAAGTCACTTTTTGACACAAAAACTGCTCTGAAGTTTTCGATTTATTGGAAAATAATTAATTTTGAAGAAACTACTAGGCAGATCGAGACGCTTGATGGCGCCCTCCAGGACCGGATTTGCACTCGTAATTTACAATAATTTTGGAATTTTTTTTCGCAAAAACTACTTAACCGATTTTTGTCGTAAGCAACTCAAAACAATCCAATTCTATGCCTCTATCTTCGGTAAAAATTTCAAAACTCTGCTACCAATACTTTTTGAAAAATTAAATAAAAACGAAATTTTAGAAAAAAAATTCAAGCCCACGAAAATTTTTAAAAATTTTATTTTCGAATTTTTGAAAAATCAATCTCTCAAATGAAAGATAATTAAAAAATGAATAAAATTGACCACTCGATTCTGCTTTAGATCCGTTATTTTTTTGCCACCGTCCTAAAAAGTACGAAAATTTTGGTAATCGCAGGAGATTAAAATTATTTTAAATCCTTTAGCTTAAAGTTTTTTCAACGAGCCATAGCTTTTCTTAAAGGTCTTATCGTGCGTTTTAATCTAGAAAAAGATTGACATCGATACCTCTTTTCATTTAAAAGTTATGACTCAAAAACTGCAATAAATTTGAAACAGTCACTTTTTCACATAAAAACTGCTATGAAATTTTCAAATCTACTTGACCGATCGAGACGCTTGATATGGCTTAAAATTTGCAGAATTCTTTTCTCTGTCAAATGAAGCAACATTTCTTCTGATCGCATAAATAATGCGATCTCCAGGGCCGGATTTGTACTCGAATTTTCAAAAAATTTGGAATTTTTTTTTGGAAAAACTATTGAGCCGAATTTTATCGTAAAATACTCCAATTCCGGGTCTTTGTCGTCGGTAAAAATTCTTGCGGTCAATACTTTTTGAGAAATTAAATAGACCGGGAGCTCGCGACATTTTTCGTCTCCGATGTCATACAGCATGCCTTTTGGAGGAGAGAATATTTACCCCATAAGAACAAAGAAAAGCGGGTACTAATCCCCCGCACGCTGTCGATCAAATGGAAAATTGCATTTCCATTTTCACAAAAAATTGGTGTTTTTCTCTGATTTAATATTGCATGCCCTTTTAGCAAAAGATAGTTAAAATAAATTTTAGTCTTGAAAATCGTAGGCATACGATTCGCACGGTCCCAAAGGTCTCAAACGGTCATGTGATCTTGTAGTAAAAAAATAAGATTTTTCGTGTTTTCATACTGCATGCCAATGAAAAGAATTAAAGTTTGTGTCATAAAACCCCCATAAAAAAATTGGCATGCGGCCTGCGTTGGCTCAACGGTCGAAAAATTATCAAAAGTTTTGTGAAAATTTTAAGCGATTTGACGTGATCTTAAACAACATCAAATTAAGTAAGTGTGAATTTTATAGTCTAAAATGTCCTAAATTTAAATGGCATGCATGCCGAGGAATCCCATCATATTATAAATAATAAGAAAAGTTGCAAAAAAAAAATTAGAAATTTCGATCATATTAATTTGCATGCCTTTTTGTATTTCGCAAAAGAATGTCGTTTTAAGCTAAAATAAACAATGGCATGCAGATTGTTAAATCCCAGCATTAAAAAAAATTTAAAAAATTGTGCAAAAACTAATTAAGTCGGTTAAAAATTTATAATGTATGTTCCGTGATATCATTTAGCATGCCAGTTCGTATTTAACAATCAAATAGGTTTATGTGTTCAATAAAAAAATTTGGAAAACAATCAGATTCGTAAATTGTTCAAAAATCAAGTTTTTAATAATAAAAATTTAATCTCATGGGTATGTTTTCCTCATATAACATAGGTAGATTTTTTGTTGAATCAGTAGTTTTTTATGTACTCAAGAGTGTGCCATCTGTTTTATGTGCTGAAACTTAACCGAAGTATTAAAAAATTACCACTTCCGGTACCTCTTTTTGAACTGTTTGTCCCTCATAAAACATAGCTCAACATTTGTGAGAGTCGAAGAAGAGTGTTAAGCAAATTGATAAAAAAAATGTGCTGCCACCCCCAAACCTGACCGGAACCGAGGCAGCAACCCTCAAAGTGGGAAACATTTTCACAAACTGGCAACCACTTTTACTGAATTCTCGTAAAAGTGGTTGCATACATTTTTTTCAACTTATTTTGATTTTTTTTTCAATGTTACGTTCCAGCAATATGCATGCCATTTTGTATTTGAGCTTAAAGCAACATTATTTTGCAAAACACAAAAGGCATGCAAAATAATATAACCAAAATTTACAATTTTGTTTTGCAACTTTTCCGATGCATGCCTCTGCTTTAGGACCTCCTAATCGGCATGCCAATTATTTTATAAAGCAAAGCATTACATTAATAACCCATAGTTAAAATGGCATGCTATAAGAAATCACGTCAAATCGCTTAAAATTTTCACAAAACTTTTGATAATTTTTCGACCGTTGAGCCAACGAGGGCCGCATGCCAATTTTTTTATGGGGGTTTTATGGCACAAACTTTTATTCTTTTCAATGGCATGCAGTATGAAAACACGAAAAATCATATTTTTTTATTACAAGATCAAATGACCGTTTGAGTCCTTTGCGACCGTGCGAATCGCATACCTACGATTTTCAAGACTTAAATTCATTTTAACTATCTTTTGCTAAAAGGGCATGCAATATTAAATCAGAGAAAAACACCAACTTTTTGTGAAAATGGAAATGAAATTTTTCATATGATCGACAGCGTGCGGGGGATTAATACCCGCTCTTCTTTGTTCTTATAGGGTAAATATTCTCTCCTCCAAAAGGCATGCTGTATGAAATCGGAGACGAAAAATGTCGCGAGCTCCCGGTCTAATTAAAAAATGATTTTACCGCTCAAATGTGCTTCAGGTCCGTTATTTTTGTCACCATCGTAAAAAGTAGAAAAATTTTGGAAATCGCACGAGATTAAAATGATTTTAATGCCTTTAGCTTAAAGTTATTTCAACATTTCGTGGCTTAATTAAAAACCCTTCGAGTCCTTTTAAATAGGCAAAAAGATTCGTATCGAAATCTTTATTTGTTGCGGAGTTATGAACCGAAATGTGTCGCGTCGCACACTTTAAAATTTTGCAAAAAGACAAATTTAGTTTTTATTTTTTTTTCATAAACGACCTCTTAATAACTACTACTACTACTACTACTAATAAATAATCCGAATTTTCACAAAATTTATTTTTATTTAAAGAATTAAGCGAATCATGATTTTTAATTTAACCTGATATGATATTGAAATGATTGATAAAATTATTTTTTTTAAGTACTTTGATTAAATAGAAAAACTTGCTGTTATGATTTTCTTTTAGTCCAACTTTATTATTTATACGTATTGTATAAATTAACTTAAAAACTATCGATTTCGGGATAATTTTATCCCATCTTCAGGTTTTAAAGAATCTTTATTGTCAAGATAATAGATAATAATAATAATTGACTATTATCTTGACAATAAAGATTCTTTAAAACCTGAAGATGGGATAAAATTATCTCGAAATCGATAGTTTTTAAGTTAATTTATACAATACGTATAAATAATAAAGTTGGACTAAAAGATAATAATAATAGCAAGTTTTTCTATTTAATTGAAGCAGTCCAAATAATTGTGTTGTCCTTTAATTTATTTAATTAAGTACTTTGCTTTAAAAAGATGAAAAAAAATTCAAATTTTACATGTGTTCGCTATTAATCTTAATTGTTCAGTACAATACGATTTTTAGCAGCGCTCTCAGTTTTGACAATACGTATCTAATATTCCACTGAAAAAATAAGCGGGACACTATCAATCTAATGGTAGAAATTTATAATAAACACCCGAGTAATGATTTGCGATCAAAATTGTCCTATAGACCCTCAAGATTTAAATCACTACTTTTCAAATATTGCAAAAACTTTAGTGCAAATAATTCCTTCTACTCAAAAAGATCCTTTAGACTTCACAATTAATCTCGAACCTCATTGTAGTTTTGATATTGATGATATAACATTAAATAATGTCCGCGACGCAATTGATGATTTGAAAAATAAAAACTCAAATGACGTATATGAATTAAACTCAAAAATTATTAAAACTATAAAAGATATTATTATTAAACCGTTAAAGTGTCTTTATAATGAATGTATACAAAAATGCGTTTTTCCAGATGTCTTAAAAATATCGAAAGTCATTCCAGTTTTAAAAAATAAAGGTGACTCGTATGATGAGTCTTGCTATCGCCCAATATCTATTACACCGATATTCTCGAAGATATTTGAAAACATCATAAAGAAACAAATAAACTCATTTTTTGAATTAAATGATTTGTACACTCCGAGTCAGTATGGGTTTAGAAAAAATTCCATCACATCCGGGGCTGTACTTCATTTTGTTGAAGAAGCAATAAATTCATTGGAGAAGGGCGAAATTGTGGGTGCGCAGTTTTGTGACCTATCAAAGGCTTTCGACTGTGTATCTCATAAATTATTACTTAAAAAATGTAAAAAGTACAATTTTACTAGCAACTGCATTGATTTTCTTGCATCATATTTACTTGGTCGGAAACAATTCGTTTCCATAAACGGGATTAAATCTGACCTTGCGGAGATTGAACATGGGGTACCCCAAGGTTCTGTTCTTGGACCTCTCCTATTCCTGATTTATGTGAACGATTTTCCTAGTTGTTTATCGGAAGGGCGAACTATACTTTTCGCTGATGATACGACCGTAATTAACAATACAGATAATGAAAACTTGTTACAGAATGAAATGGAGAATGCACGGTCGGAGGCTAATGAATGGTTTAATGCAAACCTGCTCACACTAAATTCTAATAAAAGCGAGAAATTATGTATCTCCCTTCGAAGGAATATAGAATGTAAAAATCCTGAATCTATAAAATTCCTAGGTTTGTCCATACAGCCAAATCTCTCGTGGGATATTCATATAAATAATGTAGCAAAGACGGTATCTAAAAATATATTCCTTATAAGAAACCTTAAAAAGTCGGTAAGCCTAAACATCTTATGGCAAGCCTACCATAGTCTAATTCGCGGGTGCGCGTGTAAAAGGTGATAAGTCAGTTTTTTTGTAAATTTGGGTTAAGTCATAAAACAATAATAAATTTGATTCTTCGTGTTTTGTGAATATGAAGATATGCCAAAATAATAAAAAAATGGTTATATAAAGATGTGCTTAGTGAGCTATGTCGCCCCAATATCAAATCCTGGCGTGTAAAAGGGAATATGTATAAAAAAACTGACAAAAATGATGGCGTCCCAACGTTTACGGTGCCTTTAGGGCGAAAATCGCTTGGCGCGAACTTACTTAGCGCGGTGCGGGCGAACGATGCATCGGATCGGGATTTTCCTATTTTTCCCGTACTCTACGGAAAATTCTCTATCGACTGATCATAGAGTCGCGGAGTTACTAAGTAATTAATTAACACTGGTCAAAAATAGGCAGATGACAATAGCGCGGAATACAAAAACTATTGTTATAAAATTTCGATAAGATGTTTAATTTGCATATGCCTATTGGGGACAATCGAAGTTGTTTGCAATTTAACAAAATTCCACAAAAATTATTTAGCTTCGTTACAGTTATGAGTGATATTAATATCCGTAAGTATTCACCAATAACATTTGGAATTTTTATAAGGCATCAGCTTTAGTAAATTATTTTACTGGTAAATAAGTAATATTAATATCCTTTTGTTTTTAGATTCTGCTGATACCGTTATGATCACAACAAACACTGAAGATCAGTGCAGTAACTTAGAAGTTGTATTTAATAATGGTATGCTACATACTTAAAATATTATATTATAGCAACATTTGATCAATTTTAACTTTTTTTAGATGACAACCCAATTTTTACTTCATCAGTATTAACAGACAGTATTATTAAAAATAACGCTGAAGAACAAGAAAACCCTACCCATGACAAAGGTATAGATTTTTTAGTTGTTTTAAAAGTGATGTTGAAAAATTAGTTTTTTTTTTAGATTCCGAGAATACAATTTCTTTACCAGGTAATATCAAAGAAAATATTAATGTGGGCTTTGATTCTGATGACAGTGTGAAAGACCCTGACTTTGAGGTGCCAGATAATAGTGCTTCAGAACAAGATGTTACACAAGAAGTTTCAACTGATGTTTTAAATCAGGGAAATAGATCAAGAATGGATAGAGGCTACAAACGTAAGTTGAAAGGAGATACTAGAAGTGTTAGAAATGAAAGGAAATTGAAAAGAAATACAGGACAGTCTTATGTAACTTTAAAAGGAAAAAGTATTAAAAAGCGTATGATGAGACCACTAAGTTCTTGTAGGCGAAAATGTGCAGAAAAATTAACACAAGTCGACAGAGAGAACATTTTTAGTTCATATTGGTCCATGAATGATTATAACAGGAGAGTATCTTATCCTGATAAACAACACACAAGGGATATTTCGATATACTATCATTTACAGATTCATGGAACCAACATCCAAATTTGTAAAGTTTGTTTTCTAAAAACATTTGATGAAACAAACAAGTTTATGGAAAACGTAATTCAAAAGAAGCGATTGGAGACCTCAGGTATTGTTAAAAAAGATCTTAGAGGAAAACATACTCCAGTTACCAAAAAAACCGACGACGAAATTGATATTGTTCGAACTCACATATTATCCATACCGACTTATGAAAGTCATTACACAAGAAGAGATTCAAAACAAAAATATTTACCACCTTACTATACACTTACACAGCTTTATCATGAGTACAGATTGAAATATCCAGATAATAAGCTTGTATCTCGAAAAATATATGAAAGAGAGTTTTACAAATTAAATATAAAAATAAAACATCCTAACAAAGATACTTGTCAAACATGCGATAAGTTAACTAAGGAGATTGATATGGCTGTGAACAAAATTCCAATAAAAGAACAATTAGACTTACATCATAAGAAAGCAGATTTGGCATATAAATCTAAAGCAAATGACAAAGATTTATCAAAGGACGATCCAAGTAGACAAACTATCACATTTGATATGCAGCAGTGTCTTCCAACACCAGTTGTACAAAGTTCGTTAGCATTTTATAAAAGACAACTGTGGACATACAACTTCACTATACATAATTGTGATACAGGACAGGCCCATTGTTATATGTGGCATGAAGGAATTGCAAAGAGAGGTGGAAATGACATTGGTTCGTGCCTGTATAAATATTTAGTTCACGACTTGGACAAAAATATTCAACATATAACAATGTATTCGGATACTTGTGGTGGCCAAAATAAAAATAGCTATATTTCTGTAATGTGTATGGTAGCCCTTCAAGATTCGCTTACCCTTAAGACTATTGACCATAAATTCCTTTTGGCAGGTCATACACACATGGAATGTGATACAGACCATAGTATAATCGAAAAAATGAAGAAAAAATGTAATTTTCCAATAGAACATCCTCACGACTGGGTTCAGTTAGTTCGTCAATCGAGAAAGAAGAAACCATTTATTGTCAGAGAAATGGTATCAGAGGATTTTATGGATTTCGCAAATCTTTTGAAAAACCAATTGGTAAATCGAAAAATTAGTACAACGGGAGAAACTTGGAGAGATGTATGCTGGTTAAGATATGAGAAACAGTCACTGGGAATATTGCAATATAAAACATCACTTGAAACTGAAATTCCGTTTGAATCAGTAAGTTTCAAAAGAAGAGGAAAAAGCAATATATTATTAAAACCTAAAAATTGCTATGATGGGCCAGTACCAATAACGATCGAGAAAAAGAAGAATCTCATTGAATTGCTGCCGTACATATCCCGTACTTGGTGGGATTTCTACAACAAACTTATAACTCAGCAGGATGCTGTAGACTCATATCCTGATGAAGAAGAAGAAGATATGATTTAACAAGATTTTTAGTAATCATCATAAATGTGTATGTTTATATTGGAAGTAGTTTATTATATATATTTTATGTATATAAAAAAATAAAACTTTTGAAAAATATCGCAAAATTTTAGTTATATTTTGTTACCTATCAATCAGTGAATAAGGGGTCAAGTAGTAAATTGGTATTAAAAATTAGAGTTAAGTCAGTTAAAATAATTATTTTTTTGTATAAATAATTTTGAAGTAGTTTACTAGATAATATAATTTCTACAATGTTTTTTAGAGTAGTTACAATATTTATCAATTTTAACGGGGATCTTGCATTTTATGTCAAATATATTTTTCCAATTTTCTCAATTGCATAGTTTTTGACTTATTCCCTTTTACACGCGCACCCGCGAATTGTTTCGCACTTTTCTTATGCAATACTGGCTTGGGGACATTCAACTCACGTGATTCAATTATTTAAACTTCAGAGAAGAGTATTACATGGTATTACGCATAATAACTAATCTCAGTTACCAGGATGAAGTGCGTCATAAATTTGTAGAAAATGAGTTACTTACCTTACCATCATTATATATTTATAATGCATTAATCTATATAAAAGCAAATACTGACAAGTATGATGTTGTACGCGACTTTCACGACCATAATACACGAAATTGTGGTAAACTGAAAGAAAATTTCATAAGATTGAAGAAGTCCCAAGTTTCTATTAACTATTATGGTCCTAAATTCTATAATAAACTGCCGAGTTATTTAAAAAACCTTCCATTAAAATCATTTAAGAGCAAGGTAAAAGAAATACTCACTAAGAACGCATTCTACTCACTCGAAGAGTTTTTGCAATATAATTTTAACTAGGTAATCTTACACATTATTAATATTTTTCCAAAAGGCGTTGCTTCTGTTTGCTGCCCTTATCTTATTGTATTTTATCACATATATTTTGTAGTAATATTTGTGTATCGTAATTAAATTTTTGTACCCTTTCTTTGTACTTTTATTCTCTTTTGTTGACTTGTGTAAAATATTTTGTATATTATCAAGCACTAATAAACTTATTATTATTATTATTATAAATGTTTTGATTTTAAAAAGTAGTTTTAATTAAAAAAGTGAAAACAATTTTCAAATTTAATTTGAAACCACGCCAAGTAGTAGAGACTTATGCCCTGTGCATTTTTAGAAAGAGTTTTTTTTATACGATTTAAAGTAATATTTCAAATTTAAATGGTTCAAATAATACTACTTTAAATTTTATTTTTAGTTTTTTTAAAAATTTTGGTAGAACTAATAATATATTTTAGTCCATTTTTACTTTTTATGTAATTTAAGCGTTGCTTGGAATAAAGTAAAATTAAAAAAAAAATTATAAAATTATTGATTTCAAATAAAACGGCTGACGAACTTTTTTTGACGTAATTGATGTAATTTATTTTTTAATAATAGTGCCAACGTTTCGACTAATTTTCTAGCATTTTTTAAAGCTATAAATAAGATACATACGATTAAAATAAAGCATTAAAAGGTACTCCAATTTAAATATAAACACATAGATAAAAATTATTTTCCAATTAATATTCACAAAATTCTAACTCTACTTGTTACATTTATTACTTATTTTCTATGGTTGACGGAAAATCGGTTTCCAGTTTAAAAGTTAATTCCCTTTTTATTCTCGAATTATTAAGCTTGTAGGAAACGCTTTTTTCACTGTTTTCGTGTATCGCTTATTTGATTCCATGATAAGTCCTAATAAATACAAGTAAAAATAAGTAATAATCGAAAAAAAAATAGCTTATTAAGCTTCAAGTGACACTTAAACTAAAAATATGACAGATTGAAATCTGTCAATTTTTTAGAAAAAGTGTCGATTCAAGCTTAAGCTTCAACTGAGCAACCGACCCTTAGAGACCCTTATTGAAAAGTTTTCTATAATACTAAAACCGTAAGAAACGAGGAATGTGTTTTTTTTTTCGTGTCGAGTTGAAATTTTGCAGGCGGACGAAGGAAAAAATTTTAAGAAAAAAGTTACATTGTTCCTTTTCGATCGGACCGCCCCGAAAAAAGTTATTCCGCCCCGAACGAAAAATCGAATTCATCCCCTCAGTGTCCGAAATTCACCCAGAAATTTTAGTATGTTATAGAGATCCAAATTCTGAATATGACGGTTTTGACCCGCCCGGACCTATCTATTAAGATGGCGGAAATACAGCCCCTTTTGTATTTTTACCCCAATTTCGGACGTTTTTTGCGCCGAGCCGCGAAAAGGGTAGCTTTTTTCGCCAGATTTTATAATAATTTTTGACGCGTTTCGGTCTGTTCAACCCCTCAAATTTTATTTTGCCCCAACGTAATTTACATTTTCTGAAAGCTTTCAATGTCCACTTTACGACAAAAAAATAATCACTTCGTTGTCTCTTTTCGTTATCGGATTAGGGTCGAAAATGTAGCAAAAACATGCAAAATCTCCGTTTTTCACTTTTCACAAAATAATTAATATCTTCGAAACTATTTGAACCACCAGAACGATTATTAGCTTAAAATTTGCACCGTCATCTCCCCCACCAAATTCCGTGAAAATTTTAATTTTCGGTCTAAAATTGCGTCGTCCAGGGCCGTCTTTGTACCAAAATTTTGCGAATTTTTTCCAAGAAAACTATTTAATCGATTTTAACCAAATATTTTTTAAAACGCGCCTATTCATCGTGTTTACCATTGGTAAAAATTTGAAATCGCTAACTTTTATAGTTTTTGAGAAAAACAATAAAAATCGATTTCCGTGAAAAATTTCAAAATATAGGAAAAAAAATTTTTAAAATTTTTTCAAAATCGACATCGTAAATGAAAGATAATAGAAAATGTATGAAATGTAGAGGGTAAGTTACCCTCTTCACGCCCCAAAAAGATTTTACACCCAAAAAACTCAAAATTTTTTTAGGTAATGTACCTTAAAAAATAACTAATTTTTAAAAAAATTAATAAGATAATAACGATAATTTTTAGAAACTTATCTGTACGAATTATTGTTTCTTCATTTTAATTATTAAGCGAAATATGAATTTTTAACAATACACATTTACTCATTTGTAAGAATGCCATACTTTATATAAAAATTCATATCTTTTGAACAAAAAGTCGTACTGCCTTGAATTTTTTTTTATATTTTTCTTATTTCTTTATACTACAACCCAAAATTATTAACTTTCAAATTTTTTATTTGAAACGCTACACCCTTGAAATTTTTCACGGACATTTTTTTAATGACCTCCTAAAATGTTTGAATTTAAAAAATTTCCTTAATAAACCAACAAGGATCCAAAAAATAACTAAAGGCATTTGCGAATCAGATAATATCTTCACTAACTTCACAGATCACAGAGTTACATGTGATATATTAAACACCAGTATATCTGACCATTTAGGACAAAAGATATGTATAACATTTCACTCCAATAATATATCTCAAAACCCAGCTATACCTCAAACACCTATTTTTCGAAGAGACCTATCATTGGTTAATGTAAACCATCTGAAACGTCTTATGGAAAAAGAGGAATGGACTGAAATTTACACAGAAGACCTAGATACCGCATTTAATTCATTTATGTCCACCTTTACAAATTTACTGGACACTTCTTGTCCCAAAAAGCAAATATTAATTAAGTCGAAACCAAATAATAATGCACATAAAAAATGGATCAACTTTGAAGTAATAACATCAAGTAATAACCTCAAGGAAATGCATTCGATTCTGATACATAACCACTCAGAAGAATTAAAAGAGAAATACAAATTATAAAAAAAAGTACACAAGAAACTTATTAAAGATACGAAAAGTAAATTCTATTCTTCAGAAATTGATAATGCATCAAATAAGCAGCAAAAAATCTGGCAAATAGTTAATGAAGAAATTGGTCGGAATAATAAACAGAGAATCCATCGAATAAAGAATGACAACGAAATCGTTGAAGATCCACAGATAGTTGCAAATTTGTTTGGTGAATATTTTAGTACAGTTATCACCAAAAAAATAAATGAGCATTTTGGGAACAACATATCAACTTCCTGCACAGTGACTGCTAGAAATAACTTCTCGTTTTTCCTTAAACCCGTAGAATTTGAAGAAATTAAAGAAATCATTGAAAATATGAATAATAAGAAGTCATCTGGACACGACGAATTAACATCAAATATAATAAAGGAAACTAAGGATTTCTTAATTCCTCCACTGTGCTATCTAATCAACCTTTGTTACCAAAAGGGTGAATTTCCTGAATTACTGAAGCTAGGTCGCATGTGGGACTTCATTCACAAATACAAGCTACTATCAAAGACACAACATGGTTTTACAAGTAATAAATCTACTGAAACAGCAACGGTCAGCTTTGTGCAGTTAGTGAGTCCTTTAGTGGACAAAGGATTGTGCGTGGCGGGACTAATGTACGAATTTACAAGTGCCTTTGATACAATTGACACTAAATTTGTGCGAGATAAGTGTATTGGATTTCGTGGTTCTGTTTTAGACCTACTGACTTCATTCCTCGATAAAAGGAAATTCTACATCCATATGACCAACAAGAAATCTAACACCTTCGAAGTCACAGATGGGGTACCTCAGGGATCAACATTTCATTTGATTAGATCTAGCAGTTTTTTAAAAATTATTTTTTTTTTGAAAAATCGAAAAATTTCAGTTTTTTATCTATGATAATTTATTATATGAAAATTGTTATTTCTTTAGGAGAAAAGGGAAGGAAAAAAGTGTGCATATTGAGGAATTTGTAGGAAACTAAAAGTATGCTTGCAAATGCGCATACACTGGAGAATCGGTGGCAGGGCAAATAAAATTACACATCATTCAAATAGGTCAAGCGCTGTCTCCAATTTTGCGATAGCAGGTGTTGGAATGCAACAAATTTTAAAAATGACTGGTCATGCGAATTCTAAATCAATTCAGCCGTATCTCCAATTGGATGAAGAACATAATCAAAAGTTATTGGCGATTCAAATTAATACTTCCCGCGCAAATGTATGTTTTTGTTGCATACTCTAGTGACGTCACGTACGTGACAAAATAAATAAAAATTTACACTTGCAAAGAAATAATCAAACGCATTTAATAATACAAAGTTTATTAGGTAAGTTGACGTTATTTACTTGACTATTATAACAGACGTTAACAAACGTTAAACGCTAAATTCGTCTGCACAACTATCACGGACGTGACGTCAATTCATAGTTCCGCGCTAGGCCGCAAGAGGGAGATCGCTTAGCTAGCTTCTAGAATCGCCAATAATGAACTCATCATTTTTCATTATCATTTTTCTCTTCTGTTTCGTAAAGTGTTTTGGAACCTTTTTGTTTCTTTACCAAGCTACAAATACAATCACGATAAAATACAAGCAGAATATGAATGTTACACACTTTCAAAATAAAAAAAAGGTATATTTAGTTGCTTATTCGGACTGTTAGAACTTTTGACAAAGTTTAAACTTCGGGGTTGATTAATTTCCACTAAGTTACTTGAACTTTTACAAAGGGTTATTTCTTTTTATCACTGATCTTTCGTATTGATCTTTACAGACTCTTTTTAATGATTATAAACACTACACCCTACACATTTATTTGAGGTTAACAATTTTTTGGCACTATTGTCCCCTAATCTCCCTAAAATAAACTCGAGGTTGATTTTTTTCTTGGATGTTGTTGCTTTTAATCAACTCAAGTTTGATTGTCCTTTTGGTAATAACTATCGAATCAAATATCATAGAAATAGAAAAAATCGCTCCAGCTACGCTGTCGCGTTTTTTTTTTCATAATCTTTGATTCTCTAGTCATTACCGGGACAACCAAACGTTCGTTTAAAATATTCGAAAAAACGCAACCTCTTGTTTATTTACCCCCGAAAACTTAAATTAGATTTGCTGACTATACTTTAATATGTTTTTTGAGCCCTTTTCTCACATGAAATTAAAAAGGAATTTTCAAATAAAAATTAAACCAAATATTATAGGGAAGTATTTTGTTTATTATATTATTTCACATTATTTGACTAATATAGTGTAGTCCTAAATAAAAAAGTGAGGGGGCGCCTCCACATACAGTTGTTGGGGGGGGGGGGGGGGTAGGTGGGGTGCTGTTGTAGCTATGAATTTGTGGGCCTCAATTTTTTTTCATCTCTTATAATAATAAAACAAAACTTCTATTTTTTAATTTATTTGAAATTGTGGGAAAATAATAAAAAAATTATTTTAATTTATTTGATCGTAATTTATGCTTATAAAAAACAAACAATAAAATAATAAAAATTCAAAAAATTAAATACATTTTAATTTGTTTCCATATTCATGAATATATAATGAGTTAAAATAATAATAAAAGGTTGGATGTTACATATTCCTGAGACCAGAATAAGATTTTTTTTAAATTACTAAATATTTTGTATTTGTCGGATAAATAAAAATTATTTCTACATAAATAATTATAAGAAAGGGTGCCCTGTTAATCGTTCGAACGGAAGTTGTTAGAACGATAAAATGTTAGAACGTAATATGATAGAAACGTAAAATGTTAGAATCGTAAAGTGTTAGAACCGTAAAGTGTTAGAACGGAAATCCGTTAGGACGTAAACTGTTAGAATCGTAAATTGTTCGAATCGGAAAGTGTTAGAACGGAAAACTGTTAGAACGTAAGTTGTTAGAAACGTGAAGTGTTAGAACCGTAAAGTGTTCGAAACGTAAAGTGTTAGAACCGTAAAGTGTTAGAATCGTAAAGTGTTAGAACGGAAATCTGTTAGAACGTAAACTGTTAGAATCGTAAATTGTTCGAATCGTAAATTGTTCGAATCGGAAAGTGTTAGAACGAAAAACTGTTAGAACGTAAATTGTTAGAAACGTGAAGTGTTAGAACCGTAAAGTGTTAGAACCGTAAACTGTTCGAATCGAAAGCGGGACACGTATATCGTTCCGACCGGCGCATACGTGTACCGATTCGAACTGTCCCGAATCAGTCCGATCGTGCTAAGGAAATTCATAATATGAAAAAGTTTAACTTTATTAATTATGATTTTTTAAACGGTGTGAATTTAACTAGCCTTTGAGGTGATATTTAAAATTCTTCTTAATTACATCTAGATGACGCATATATAATCTTTTTGGTACTGCTGTAAAACACTCTTAATAAGGTATTATTTAATGTTATAAATACCATATTAAGCCATTGAAAAAAAATTGATGACGTTATGTCAACCGAGAAAAAAATTATTTTGAGTTCAAAATAAAGTTTTGAAAAAGAAATGCGAAATGTTTCACCGCTTTTCAAAATTACAAATAGTTAGTAGTTATGAATTTATGCAAAACTTACCTGTTTTAATTGGCAAATTAAATATTGTTCCATATACAAGAACTTTTTTGAATTACGACAAAATAACGAAAAAATATTTTTTTTAAGATGGCATTTAAAAATGTCGCAACTTTTGACGCGTTTCTGTCTAATCAACCCTTCAAAATCTATTTCACCCCCACTTTTTACAGCTTCTCTGAAAGCATTCAATGTCCACTTAACGACAAAAAAAGAATCATTTAGCTATCTCTTTCCGTTTTCGAGTTATCACCGAAAATGTAGCTAAAATAAGCAAAATCTCCGTTTGGAATTTTTCACTTTTCACGAAATAATTAATATCTTCGAAACTATACGTTAAATAGCTTTAAAATCGCACCGTCACCTCCTCCACCAAATTCCGTGAAAATTTTAATTTTCAGCTTAAAATTGCGCCGTCCAGAGCCGTATTTGTACCAAAATTTTCCCAAAACTTCGCGATTTTTTTTCAAAAAAAGTTTTTAACCGATTTTAACCAATTATTTTTTAAAACGCGTCTATCCGCGGTGTTTATATTCGGTAAAAATTTGAAACCGGTAACTCTTATAGTTTTCGAGAAAAAAAAAATAAAAACCGATTTCCTTTAAAAATTTCAAACCCGTAGCCTTAAAAATATTTCAAAAAATTTTTTTTAGAATTTTTTCAAAATCGACAGATAATAGAAAATGGATGAAACGTCATTTCTCATTTGCCCTCTACACCCCCTAAAAAAAATTTTACTCCCCAAAAACTCAAAAAAATCAAATTTTTTTAGGTAATGTATCCTAAAAAATAATTAAATTTAAAAAAATTTAATATGTTAATATCAGTAATTTTTAGAAACTTATTTGTACGAATTTTAATTTCTTCATTTTAGTTATTAAGCGAAATATGAATTTTTCAAAATACACCTTTACCGAGACCTTTACTCATTTATCAGAATGTCATGTTTTATATAAAAATTCATAAATTTTGAACGAAACATCGTAGAGACTTGATTTTATTTTCTATTTTCTTTATACTTTAAATATAAATTATTAACTTTCAAATTTTTAATTTGAAACGCTACACCCTTGTTAGTTTCTAACACAAATTAATATAGTATATTACGCAACGAGCTAGAAATTTATAGTTTTCTAGAAAAAAAAAATAAAAACCAAGTCCCAAGAAATATTTCAAGCTCGTATCTTTAAAAAATCTTAAAAAAAAGTGTTTTCAGATTTTATCAAGATCGACCTCGCAAATAAAAGATAATAAAAAATAATAATGAACCTTAAACAATATTATGTAAGTTAGCACTACGAATTTATCCCCATATTCCATTTATCGTATATGTAGATATTTAAAATTTATTTTTGAATATAAGGATTCGAAATTGTTAACGTTTAATATAAAAATTTAAAGAAACGCTCGTACAGGCCAAGTTTAGTTTGAAGGGTTTCATAGTATATGAAACACTTCAAACTAGGTTTCATATACTATGTTTTCATTTAAGTTTTTCCAGAAAATATGCAAGCTGAGAGTGATAAGCTGTTAAAATTGAGACATATATAACCACTAGAATAATTATTGATCAAACAAATTTTCAAAAGAAATGAAATTTTATATGGTAAATTTTGTAATATTTTAAAAAAGAAACAACTTATTTTTTTGTAAAACCTGATGTGATACAAACATTTTATGTAGAACCCTTCTCAAAATTGGATGTCATTTTTAAATGGGTTAATATGGTATTTATAGCATTAAATAATACCTTATTAAGAGTGTTTTACAGCAGTACCAAAAAGATTATATATGCGTCATCTAGATGTAATTAAAAAGAATTTTAAATATCACCTCAAAGGTTAGTTAAATTCACACTGTGTAAAAAATAATTAATAAAGTAAAACTTTATCATATTATGAATTTCCTTAGCACGATCGGACTGATTCGGGACAGTTCGAATCGGTACACGTATGCGCCGGTCGGAACGATATACGTGTCCCGCTTTCGATTCGAACAGTTTACAGTTCTAACACTTTACGGTTCTAACACTTTACGTTTCGAACACTTTACGGTTCTAACACTTCACGTTTCTAACAATTTACGTTCTAACAGTTTTCCGTTCTAACACTTTCCTATTCTAACAATTTACGATTCTAACAGTTTACGTTCTAACAGATTTCCGTTCTAACAATTTACGGTTCTAACACTTTACGATTCTAACACTTTACGTTTCGAACACTTTACGGTTCGAACACTTCACGTTTCTAACAATTTACGTTCTAACAATTTTCCGTTCTAACACTTTCCGATTCGAACAGTTTACGTTCTAACAGATTTCCGTTCTAACACTTTACGCTTCTAACACTTTACGGTTCTAACATTTTACGTTTCTATCATATTACGTTCTAACATTTTATCGTTCTAACAACTTCCATTCGAACGATTTACGCGTCACCATAAGAAAGTACTAAAAAACTAAGGGGACGCGCTCCCTCTCTTGAAAAAAGTGAGGGGACGCCGACCCCCCGCGCTTCAAACTGTAACAAAGAACGTAATTTCTTTTTAAAATAAATTTTAAATCAATTATGTTTTTATTTAAGAGCAATTTCCTAAACGGTAAATATAGTAGTTTAGTTCTGAAGTCATAAAAGCTAGAACGAACATTTTTGTATAATTTTTTTTGTAGTTGATTTAGAAGTCATTTCTTTAATTCTTGCCAGAAGGAAAAAAAATGGAAAATGTACAAAAAAAAATATAATGATCTAAAAGTACCTTAACTTTGGACCCCTCTAATTAATTTTGTGCTAGGTTGCGGAAGGTAACTCCCTGGCAGGATGTAGCCTAATCAATTTAGATTATAAATCTGAAAAAGAATTGAAAATCTAACGAGGGAAACTTGAGTTATGACTGCAGAACTAATGCACGATTTCATGATTTTTTACAATTTTTCCTCCCAAACTCGCGCGCCCTCTAGGGATTCGCATTAATTATCAGTTATTTGGTCATAATTTGCAAAGAAGCTCCAGAAAAGTGGGATGGATTTTCTATTACTTGTTATTATCTCCAACGGAAAATTTATCGCGGGTGTCTAGGAAGACGCTCTTAAGACTAGGGAATTATAGAAATTCCATATCAAGTGAGACTAAATATATTTTTTTATGAAATTTTGTGTACGTATTCATAATTAAATTATCTATGCAATCATATAAGATTTAATTTTCTATTTTTTTTAAATAAGTGTTTATATTTCATTAAATTTTAAAATTAATGACTTAAAATTTATGTGATTTCATGCAAAAGAACCTATAATTGTACTGGGGCCAAAAAAAATTGCTTTTCTTTTAATTCCAGTAGTAAATATGATACTAAAAAACTTAGTACTATATACTGTAACGTTCTTAAAAAAGTAAAATAACTTTAACTTGTACTTAGGTATATGCGATGTTGCTTTCTCTTTAATGTTTTGATGTACTTTTCTATTTTTCTATCAGTCATGTAAAAATTCTATTTTTATAGTATGTTAAGTTCAAAAATACTCACTTATTAACTCTTGGAAAATAAGGGAGTATTTAAATTAAATGATGTATTATTTAGTCTATATTATTATGTTTTATTTGTTTATTCGTTAATTTTATAATTCTACAGATTTTATTTTTGTTTTCTCTATTTCTCTAAAAATGCAATCAATGCAAACACAGACTAAATTAGTCCAATTGTATTAAATTGCATTGACATAAAATTGTTAATTTACTTTAAGAGATCTGTATGATATACTTGTATTTTTCTATGATTTAAATAAAAAAAATTATTATTTATTTATATTATAATTATTAGTTCCACCTTGTATTTCAATTTCACCCAGGACGGTCACGTGATTTGTACATTTTGTATATAGCTTCACTAATCGTTTTTAATATTAATTATCGTTGAAATTATCATCTATCTAACAATGAATGATGAATATACAGGGTATCTCACTTTTTTTCCAGCAAAAAATTTTTTTAGATAGCAAATGTCATTCTGAACAAAAATTTTCCTATTGGGAATTTCGACTACGGATAGATGGCGCTATTTTGACGTAAATTTGAAAAAAAAACATGGAGGAAAAAGTAATAAAAGATTTTTGCGCCGATTTAATTTTTATTGGTTTTAGTAACTGCGGCTCTGTTTGGATCAAGTTTTTTGTGTTTAAAAGTTGTGTTTATCTTTTATTGACCAGTGTGTGTTATTTCTTACTTGCATAATTGCTTAGTTAGTTAGTTAGTTAGTTAGTTAGGCCACTCTAGGATAAAAAAAAAGAAATTTTAAAACAGGCACGGATCAACTTAAAATCGGTTAGAAAAGAAGCACAGGAGCAGGATATTAATGTGGAAGGCCAATTGTATAGTAGAGGCATCGGAAATTGAAGGTAGGTACATAAACAAAACTTTGAAAGCATTTTTTTTCGAAACCATATTTCTCAAATTGGCCGGACTCCTAACTCTAACTCTAACAATTCTTGACCTATTGACTTTAAAATTTAACTGTTTATTCAAAATTTCATTCTCTATAGAAGTACGTAGGATTTTTTAATATATTGATTCTTGCAAAAACGGCGCCCTTCTGAAGAAAAAAATGCCATGAAAAATCGCTATAAAATTACCTATAACAAAAGATCTATTCAATATAATAAAAAAATCCTACGTACTTCTATAGAGAATGTAATTTTGAATATACAGCTAAATTTTGAAGTCAATAGGTAAAGAATTGTATGAGTTAGGAGTCCGGCCGATTTGAGAAATGTTGTTTCGAAAAAAACGCTTTCAATGTTTTTTGTTATGTACCTACCTTCAATCTGCGATGCCTGTGCCATACAATTGGCCTTCCACATTAATATCCTGCTCCTGTACTTCTTTTCTAACCGATTTTAAGTTGATCTGTGACTGTTTTAAAATTTCAATATTTTTAAAATCCTAGAGTGGCCTAACCCCTTAAGTACATTGTTTTGGGGTAAGTAATAAATTACAGCCTGTAAAAAATATTATTTTAATATAGTAATAATAAACCCAAGGAAACTGATTTATAACTGCACGGAAATAAATTTTACAAAAACAGGTTATGCCAAGGTAGACCTTTTCTAGCTTCAGCAAATAACTCCCAGAGGGCGTATCCCAAGTCGAAATTCCTAATAAACTATCATTTTTGTGGGACACCCTGTATAAATTTCATTTAATTTTTTTATTTAAATCAAGTAGTAAAAATCCAAATAATAATTGATTTAAATAAAAAAAATGTTCCACAAAAATCATGAAAATTTATCAATTTTAAAATTGCTGTAACTTTTTAAGGAGTCGAAAAAACATAATAGTTCATAGGAAAATTTTAGTTCAGAATGACATTTACTATCTAAAAAAAGTTGCTGGAAAAAAGTGAGACACCATGTATGTTTAATTATTTTTATTTTATTATTTATTCTTATATTAGTTTTAAGTTTTACCGTTGACTGTTTTACTTAACATTATTTTAGCTCTGAAGAAGCTCACGCATAGTGAGCTAAACGTTAGCAAAAGGTTACAATAAATACATGTGTCCAATATTCATTCATTAAAAAGTTATAAGAATTCGAAAAAAAAAATTAAATCAATTTACTACTAAAAAAATATAATTTAGCATGCTTTGAAAATTACATAATTTAAATTTTGTTCGAATACACCTCCTTTTGCTGTTATGCAATTATTTTCCACTTCAGCAACCGCATTGTTTACCCTCTCAAGTAATTGTGCTTGAGTATTTATCTCAATCGTGTACACATTTGTTTTGAGAGTACCCCAAAGATAAAAGTCTAACGGATTTAAGTCTGGAGATCGCGGTGGCCACGATATTGGTTCTCCAAAACCTATACAATTATTATTGAAATTTTCATTCAACCAATTAGTCACATTTCTTCCCCTATGAGGTGGCTCTCCATCGTGTTGATACCAAACCTGATTTAAGACATTTAAGACTACGTTGTCAACAATATCTTGTACATTGGTATTTAATATACATTAACGATTTGCCGCAGAACGTTGATTATGTGAATTGGATATTCTTCGCCGATGATGCAACAATTACTTGTAAGGGTAGTAAAGTTCAAGACCTAGTAACTATCAATACAGAGGCACTCTCGAAAGCAAACGATTGGTTTAAAAGAAATGAATTGAAACTAAATGAAGAGAAAACAATCAAAATGATGTTTACACTGAAAAAGCATAATTGGGACAATCCAGAATCTGTAAAATTTCTTGGAGTTGTTATGGATCCTGGACTGCGATGGCATAAACACATTGATGAACTGTGCAACAAGCTGGCACGTAATACGTTTGTTTTACGTTCATTATCGAACTGTGTCTCACAAAAGGTGCTAACTACTGCTTACTACTCGCAATGTCATTCTTTGATGTCCTACGCCCTACGCTATTCTGGTGTGGGGTCATGGTGCTGATGCGTACAGGGTTTTCAGGATGCAACGTAAAGCTGTTAGGGTGATTGCTGGAATTACCTACAGAGAAGAGTGCTCACATGCATTTAAAGAACTTAAAGTACCAACATTTCCATCCATATTCATACAGCAGTGTTTACTGTATGTTCATCGAAATCTAAATCAATTTGAGGTGCAAGCTGATATTCACCAATATGAAACTCGGAAGCGAGATGACATCAGGGGCGACTTCTGCAGGCTCACCAAATCGCAGATAGGACCAAACTTCATAGGCCCACGCCTATATAATGCTCTACCCAATAAGATAAAGGAAAAATCTTATCTCAACTTCAAGAAAGAGGTCTCTAGGGTCCTTATTGAATCAGCACCGTACTCTATACAAGACTTTTTTGATATAGACCTTAGTCAAGCTTTTCTGTAAAGTTACGTTATACACTTTACCTTTGGGTTATTTAAAGTCTTACTTACGTTAATTGTTTTGGTTTACTTTATTCTAATGTTATAATTTTATTTATTTTATTTGCCATGCTGGAAGAACAGAGTAATCTGAAGTATCGCATTTTTCTCTTCCTGTTGTATTGAATATATTATATTAGGTAAAGTATGAAGGAAAGAAATAAAGATTATTATTATTATTAATAAAATCAAATAATCATTCGATGTCAGTCTATTAGGCAGTACACTTGCATTGATATTAATTGACTATTAAAAATCCCTGCACAGACATTTATTGAGAATCTTTGCTGAAATCCTCTTCTTTTTATTAACTTGGGATTTTCCAATGACCACGCATGTTTATTGTGGTAATTTGGTGTAGTTCCTCTGCCAAATTGACTTTCATCCGTCCAAATAATTTTTGAGCAAACGTTTGGATTCGCTGCCATTTTTTCCAACAACCATTGACAAAAGTTTAAACGTCTGATCTCATCTCCTGGCTGAAGGGCTTGTACTTGTTGAAAATGGTATGGATGCATTACTTCCCTCTTTAGCGTCTTCCAAATAAATGATTGAGAAATACCTTGCATTGAAGAAACACTGCGTATACTTGTACAAGGATTTTCAATAAAGGCGTCTATCACTGCTTCTTCTTCTTCAAATGTATGTTTTTCAAGGGCACCAATTTTTGGTGCACAATGTATGTTTCCGGTGTCCCTTAATCTTTGAAAGGTCCTGGAGAAAACATGGTAAGAAGGGTGACGTCTATTCGGAAACCTGCGTTTATTCATAAATAAAAATTATATCGGCATATTCAGAATTACTAAACATTTTGTAGTTTTTGTTATTTGTTTCAAACTTAAATACGATAAATCTTTATTATTTAAATGCCAAAATTAAAAGAAGACGATTTTCAAAGCATGCTAAATTATATTTTTTTAAGTTTAAACCGAGCATCAGTTAGTATTCAACATGAAAATAGTCAAATAGATTTGCACAGAATTTCACCATAAACTTCATGATAAAGTAATGAATCTTCAGCAGTACAATTATAGGGATCATGACTCCTAGAATTAGAATTTCTGAAAGTATTAGAGTCTATAGAAATCAAAACCACTTTCTTGCCAATGCAGAAAATAAAAAACAGTTTAAAGTGGATATTCTAATATTGATAACAACTCTCATTCCAGTGAATTGAGAAATATATACTTAAACCCATAATAAGATATACAAATAAGTAAAAGGTATTTCCACTCTACGAGTGCTATGTATATTAGCATTTCCTAAGGAAGCATTTTCGGACCTATGTTTATAGGAATATTTTTTTTTATTTTTATCCAAGGAATCACCACCCGAGAGATTTTAACATAAATGTGAATCATCCCCTGTATACTTTGTGGTCCAGACGACATCCATTTATTCGGCGGACAAACTATAGTATTTTGAACCTAATAAATTGTTTTCTGTTTATACTCTGATGATGATGATTTTGTCTGCTCGTAACAAGCCAATGTCGGATCATTATCCTGCTGAAAGAAGTGACGTAATGGGAGAGTGCTATCAGCATATGGAACCATACGTTCTCTAAAATATTTTTATACACAAAACGATCCATTATGCCATTTATACGACGATTGGGGCTTATTCCGAAACCAGAGAAACACCCCTAAATCATTACAGATCCACCACCATGTTTTACTGTATGTCGAACATATTTGGAATGTAATCTTTTGCCCTCGGGACGTCTCACATATTCGATTCCATCACTAAGTAGTGTAATATGTATCAAGCTAAAATTTGATTCGTCACTGAATATTACCCTATTCCAATCTTCCAAAGTCCAATTAATGTGGTCTTGACCAAATGTAATTCGGGCACGTCTGTTGTCTGTTTTTCTTTGAAAGTAGAGGTTTCTTTGCTGATCTTCTAGCTATAGGATTGTTCTTGCTTAGTCTATTTCTGAAAGTGTGTGATGTAATATTTGAAAACTGATTGTTATCAAATTGAGCCTTAATTTGGTTTGAAGATAAAAATGGGTTCTGTTTTGAAATATTTATAATCGCTCTATCGAACATGGTGCAGCACCGACTCCCGACTTAAGCACCGACTCTTGCACGCATAAGAAACAATGTGTTTGTTTTTACTGCTTGGGTCGCTGCTTGAGTCGCTGCTGCACCATGTTTTAACCCTTATCGTTTGTAGAAAACTGAGTGTAGTAACTGAGAATTTTTGATATCGTTGATCATTTTTAAGTCATCCAAAGTTAGTTTTCGAAAATTATCCAGTGAATGAATTTGAAACCCATTGCCATTGGTGTTGATCTATCTAAAGTTAAATGATAATGAAAAGATCCGATCATCCGATGGTATTTGTATTTGTTGTATGGGTTTTTTTTTTATGAAACGGTAAGCGCATCAAGCGTTAGATAATGGCTGTTCTTTAAATAAAAATGCGTTGGTGGTGTAATTTAATTTTCCCAATTGGCAAGTAAAGTGATGTGAGAAAGTAAAATAAAAGTAAGGATGTAATTTGATGTGAGAGGTATGTTAAATTTTTGATAACAATTATGTGATCATATATTGTGGTTAGTTAATTGCACAAGCGTTGTAGGTATTTTATGAAAATTTCTCGTTCTCGGCATGTGTCTGGTGGTCGGCGACTCTTTGAATTCGTCATCGGCGCTAAAAAATATCTCTCGTGTTATTCGGAGCGAGAAAGGAGATCTTGTTTAAAGATTTGAGAACGGAGGCAGTCTGAGAAGCCAATTAAAATTTATTGCAACCATAATCCAACAACTTGTTTCAACAAAAAGTACCCATTTTCATCAAACCAATCAGAAATTTCAAGATAAAAAAATTGGTCGCTTCACCAGTCTATACAATCAGAATAATCTAAAATAAATCTTTATAATAAATCGGTGTTTCTTTTGTTGATTTTTTTGCTTACCACTTTTACTACCCTACCCACGAAGAGGTAAATAACAGTTCTTTTTTAAAGCAAAGCACGGTCACTCCCTAACTGTTCTTGTATATTATAACCCCTAATGAAATTCTGTAACGGTACATCAAACAGGTGGTCAAACCATTAGCCCAAAACCAAGCCAAACATTTTTCAATCACATCATCATTTACTGCATTTACAACAATACCTCTGGACAAAGGTTGCTCCACCGGAACTGGACCTAGGGGGTGCAAAGTACACAGAAACTTATTTATCTTGCAATTATTTTACGGATGTTGAAATAGAAGTTCTTAAAAAATCAAATTACTCATTAGTTAATTGGAGATGTTAGCAATAAGTTTTCCAGCAATAAGTATTTTACATGTAATTCTCCATAACAGGTTTTTTCTAAATAACTTTCTTCTTTATCAATTCACAAAAAAAAATAACTACACCAAATTAAAGCGCAATTAAATCCCTGCAGAGTGGTGGTACTCACCTTGCTTGTCCGTCCTGATTAAGTTTTTTATAGCACCCCAATCAAACCTCTACCACGTATTTTCAAATTCTTGAATATTAACCTACAAAGACAAATGATATGTCTATGGATAGCATTTTTCATGTAGATGACGATGATATTGGTCACTTTGCTTGTCGGGGTCAATTAATTGAGTAATTAAGAAAAAAACACTATTTTTTCGAAATTTATGAAGCTTGAACGCTAATTTTTTAACGCAGTATTGTTGCATAATAAAGTTGATTACACCAAAAGATCAGAAATTTAATTTTGATTACGGTGGTATTTCACACTTTGCTTGTCCGTCCATAATTAATACCCTATTAACCAGCAATAACTTTTAGAACGCCAAATTCCAAACAAATATGCGGCGAAAGTCAATCAAAGAAAACACTTTAATAATTAACTCAGAGAAATTATTTATACCTCCAGAGACAGCATTTTTAATTTGGATAACGATGGTATTGGTCAGTTTGCTTGTCCAGGCCAATAATTGAGCAATTAAGAAAAAAACACCATTTTTTCGAAATTTATGAAGTTTGAACGCTAATTTATTAACGCAGTATTGTTGCATAAAAAAGTTAATCACACCGAAAGATCAGAAATTTAGTTGTGATTACGATGGTATGTCACACTTTGCTTGTCCTTCCATAATTCGCTATTAGCCAGCAATAACTTTAATAATTTTTAATAATTAACTCAAAGAAACAATTTATATGTCCAGAGACAGGATTTTTAATTTGGATAACGATGGTATTGCTTGTCCGGGCCAATCAAATGACTAATTAACAAAAAACCCTATTTTTTCGACATTTATGAAGTTTGAACTCTAATTTAATAGCAGTATTGTTGCATAAAAAAGTTAATTACACCTAAAGATCAGAAATTTAATTGTGATTACGGTGGTATGTACTGGTTCTGTTTAATACACTTTTTTTCCATTATTGGCTCCCGGACTATCACAAAATCAAAATCGATGTTACAAAAACAATAAATCAAAAATGAAGTTTATCTCCATTAAGATAAGTGAAGAAGCTTCTAAAAATTCCTCCAATGATTAAGAAGAAAAAATTAATAATCCTCTAAAATACCAATATTAAAAATAGGAAACTTGAAGAAGGAGCCACCATTACATAGAAAACCAATCATCTACTTCCAGAAGCAATAAATCAAAAAGGAATAGGGAAGAGCATCTCTGCCAAAATGAGTGAAGAAGGTCCTGAAAATCTCTTGAATCTCGAATGATTAAGAATATACGGTTTCCATGGTTACCTTACAGATATTTCCTGCAAGGACCTACAGATTTCCACGGAATTGCACCTTTGTACCCAGCCAAAATTTTTGGCGACTATTTTCCGTTGGTTTTTTTTCGTTTAAGTAATTTAAACCAAATGTAAGATGGTGAAAGATGATTTCAAATTGTAGATTTTCCAAACAATTTCTTTGGAAGATTTTGTAACCACTAGCCAGCGAATTTGTCTGGTGAATCAATTTTTCAGATGTATGTACATGTTCTCCAAATTAAGATTTTGGCAATTTCTTATGGTTCTGTTTAGTACAGTTTTTTTTTCTATTACTGGCTCCCGGACTATGAGACGAGGATTTTAATTTGATTCCCCAAAGACCTACTTTTTGTTGATCTTTTTAAAGTCGAAGAACCTTCTGAAGCGATTGCCACGGTTTTACTGTAGAAAAATAAAATTTTAATAAAAGTACTCTAAGTTGTTCAATTTCTTAGGCTCGGGTAGCAAGTTTTTAATTTCAGGTTTGTCTCTAGTAAGTTTAACTGTTTTATCGAGACTTTCTGTGAAAATAAACACTTTAATTATTCAATAATCAAAACAAATTCATCAATAGTTAATTTTTAATTTGGATAAGTTTGAGTATTTCAATATTTTATTTAATTAAAGTAGTTATCGTCCACAAACTTGTATAAATATAAGTTATAAATTATACATTTTTAAGCTTGAAAAAGACCTAAAACAGGTCGAAACGTCGCTGGAAAATAAAGTTTAATGTAAAACTGTATTTTTATTAGTCCTAACAGCCAACAACTTATATTTATATAAATATTTTATTTAATAAATCTGGCTCTAAAAATTAGACCTTGATTATATTTGGTTATCCTGATGGCGCCCTATGAAAATTTCGGGAAAATAGGGCTCACCCAAAAGCTAATTTTTCATACAATTATTTAACAAAATTACTTTAATTACATGCGTTTTGTTTTCAAAAAATAAGGATGCAAAATTTGTCTGCAATCTACAATAAATTTTCAGGAAATTAATCAATGGCGTAGCCAGGTGGGGTTCAGAGGGTGATTTTCACCCCGTGACGCTCAAATCCAGTTCAAGGCGTCTTTTTTGGTATTTATACAAAAAACTAAATACTTTAAATTTTAAAAATGGTCTAACTTCTTAAAGAATCCAAAAAATATTAGTTCTTAAGAAATTTTTAGTTCAAAATGACATTTACTTCTTAAAAAAGTAGAACTCTCCGGTTAACGGGTGTCGAATTTTGCAACGCCCTGTATAAATTTTTCTTTTATTTTCTAATAAATAAAAAATTAATTATTTATTGGACTACCAATTTTTTTATAATCAAGTTTTAACATTTAAATTTTTGAAAAATTTACATCTGTAGTAAATTTGGATACAAATTACTGCCAGTCCACGAAGAGTGTTAAGTAAATTGATAAAAAAATGTGCTGCCACCCCCAAACCTGACAGACACTGAGGCAGCAATCCGAAAATGGGAATCATTTTCACAAATAGGCAACCACTTTTACTGACGTCTCGTAAAAGCGACAATGTTTTAAACCAGTCTGATTCTAATTTCCAAATTATCAGAATGCAAATACAAAAAAATAATGCGGTAAAAATATATTTATTGGGGGTAAGCGGAAAACACTCTATAAAAATTAATAAAATATTGTCTATTAAAAACAAGAAAAGTATCACAAAAACTTAAAATAATTTAGATGCCCTGAGTCTCGTTTGTGGAGCTAAAAAAATAAAGATTAATTAGTGCTATAAAAAACATAAAACCAAATTACCTTTGACTTCAGGGGATTGCGTATCGTTATTTTCTTTATCGAGATCATCGGAACATAGAATACTACGCCTAAATGCTACGGCCTTTGATTTTCTATTGGACGATGCAGTACCATTCGTTTTCAATATGCTTTTACTTGGAGTTACAATTTTTGATGTTTGAGATGCTTGGATCATAAAAAGTCCGGGTGATCCACTCTTCCTACTATTCATAATAGCATTTTGTAGTAAACTCTTCCTGCCTTTACCAGGTGTTTTGATATCAATTTCTTTATTTGCTTCAAGGTTATTCAATTTTTTCTCTTTGGCTAAACGGATGGCTTCTCTTAAAGAAGAAGTGGCGGCAGGTTTAGATACTACTTTAGGTTTCCGCGCTGGCCGTAGAGTTTTTTTCTTCACAACTTCTATTTTTTCAGGTATTATTTCCTCCCAGTTATTCGATTTTAATCGCGACAAATTTTCGAACCTGTTATCAATATTTCTTACTTGAATTAGAAGTGATTCCCAATAACCATGAAGATCAGTGCAGGTTATTAATGGAGTAGTACTTTCTAGCCTACAAGATTCTATCATGTTTTTGAATTGAGTTAATCTTTTATTCAGTAAAAGATGTGATTGGCCTATTGCTACGTTTATCATCGATTCGGCTTCTTCTGGAATATTATCGGTGTTCTAAAATATAAATGATTAAATTGTAAATAAAAATATTAATAAATTAATTAGTATTTAATATTAAAATAAAAAACTCACTCTTTTTAAAGATATTTAATAAGCCAGAACGTTTTCGTCAACCAATGTTGACATTATCAATGGCATTGGTTGACGAAAACGTTCTGGCTTATTAAATATCTTTAAAAAGAGTGAGTTTTTTATTTTAATATTAAATACTAATTATTTAATTTTAGATGGATCTATCACATATTAATTAATAAATTAAACTTACTTTATAGTTCTCCCATTCATCACACATATCACGAAGTCGGTTTACTTCTTTTTTTAAAATCAACGAGAAGTATTCGGCCCCAGCTTTGCTGTTTGTGGAATTTGGGCTTCTTGCAGAGAAACCTCCAGCTGACATGCGGCTTTTATATTCATGTCTTGCATCTTTTTTACCCCTGGACATGGTTACAAAGGGACTAACGTATGTTACTTTATTTAAACTTGGTGAAATCGTTGACGTATCAACCAAACTTTTATTGCCACTATTAATTTCTTCGATGTTAGTAAACGTTGATCTTGGTTCTGAAGTATTATTAGTTATTGTTAATTCGACACACGATTGCCATTCCCCAGAAGAAATAGTTGTAGAGGTGGTAGTAGCAGCATCTTTTATATCATGAGCACTATAATATTCCTCATCTGAAGTTTTTTCATCTTCAGATTTTTTATTCTTTAAAACTAATCCAGGAGTGCCTTTTCTGCTTTTTCGGCTATTCATATTATTTTTAGGAGTTTTAAATAAGCTTGATCTACGCTTTTGGGGATTTTCATCAATTATAGTTTCATCCTCTTCAGATTCACTAAATTTGATAATAAAACTTTTTCGGTTTGCTTTACTTCCGGTTTCTAAAATACTTGTGGAAGTAGATGGTTGATTTTTCATCTCCAGGTGATCTTCTCCAAATTTACCGAATTCAATACTCTTCCCTTTTTGGTTGCTTTCTGATTTACGCTTCTTTCTTAAAATTGTTGGTTGGTTTTCAATTATTTCTATTAGAGGATCATTCGAGTGATTTCCAGGAACTTCTTCACTCATTTTGACTGAGGCACTCTTCCTCTTTGATTTACTGGTTCCGGAAGTAGATGGTTGACTACCAATTACTTCTTCAGGTTTCATATTTTTAGTACTCTTTCGCTTGTTTTTTGATCGACGCTTTTTTATTAAAATTGATGGTTGGTTTTCAGAATCTTCTTCACTCATCTTGACAGAGACAGCCTTTTTTCTTGATTCACTGTTTTTTGTAACATCGATTTTTTGAGATGAGGATTTCAACTTCTTATTCCCCAAAGACATCCTTTTTGTTGTTTTAATTGATATCTTTGAAGTCGTAGGAACTTCTGAAGCTACTTTGGTTTTACTGCTGCAAAGATAACATTTTAATAAAAGCCATTACTCAATTTAAAAAAAATACCTCTTAGTTGTCAATTTTTTTTTAGGCTCGGCCAACGGGTTTTTAATTTCAGGTTTCTCTTTAGTAGTTTTAACGGTTTTAGTGGGAAGAGGTTCTGTAAAAAATAAAAGTTAAATTAATCAGTGTTAATCTAATAAACAAATGAACAGGTAATATTTTGACTAATTACTCTCACCGAAGATTTTGGTTAATTTCAAAATAACCTAACCTACTAACTAAAGAAATACTTTACTACACAAGCATCTAATATAAAATTTAAAAAACCATATTTAATATGGTAAAATTTTGAAATTACTAAAACCGAGTTTTTGACGAACGCTTGACTTTACTAGTTTAAAAAATGCGTAAACTGAAAAAAAATATTAAAAATTACTTACTATTATTTTTATTTGAATGACTTCTTAGTACACGATCAGTTTTAACCATCAATTTATTATCCTTTTTTGTCGTTTCATTCTCGAAATTAAGTTTCTTTCTACATTCAGAATTAGATTCAACAGTTTCTTTGCTATTTACAAGATTTATCGGTTTAATATTTACAGGAGGTTTAAATTTATGTGTCGAAGGAGCAAATTTGTATATAGAAGGTGTTGCATTTGTTTTGTTTATTTTAATTGGTAGGTACTCCTTTTAGAGTGCCATAAACCTTAACCAGGTTTGATTCAATGTTTGCGCGAGTTACTTTAAATGGTTTTTTCTTCTCCTGTTTTTGTTGAGCTCGCATGGCATTTCGTTTCTTTTGCCACTCACGTAGCAGTTCCAAACGAGAAGGTTCTTTTTTTTCAGGTTGTTGTTTTTTGATAGGACTTAAATCCATCATGTTTCTTCGGGTTTTTAGGTAATCGTCGCGAGTTTTATTTCTATGCTCCGCAAATTTTTGTAATTTTGTCTTAGTAGTACCGTGGTATGCCTTTACACCTCTAAGGAAAGCATATAAAGGGTCCACTTCTATAAATATGAAAAAAAAAACTACAGTTACAGTTCAACTCGAGATTATTCTATTTCAAAATATATAGGGTCTTTCTAATTTTAACTAATTTCAAATAATAATACATAAATGTCCTTAAAAGCTTCTTTTTTGAAATACAGCATGTAAAAGTTTACTTTTTCTTTCGACATTTTAATATAACACCTACATTTTTAATGATAATTTGCTCAAATTTAGATAAAAGCTTTGGAAGCTGCAAATTATGTAACCTTTATAATAGGAAAAAGCAGAACCGGATAAAGGACAATGTAATAAAAAGTAAAGATTGAAATAAATAACTCCAATTTTTCTTTTATTAATATACAGAGTACCCGGAAAATGGGGCAAGAGCTCTTCAGAACGTTATTAGGTAACTTTGGATCAACTTTTAGAAAGTTTCATCTACTGTTAGTTACCAAATAGAGCTATCGAGTTGGTTCTTATGATGGACAACAGGTAACAGCACTATCTTCATCTCAATTTATTGTGAATGTTTTGTTACAAACCAACTTACACCAACATATTTTTTCTACTTTTCAACCACAAAATTAATAATTACTTTATCTTTATTTATCTTCAAGTACAAAGAAATATTAGTAGCTATAAATTAGTAATATTGCATTCATTTTAGGCCGGCCACGCTCTGCAAGTGACGAAACAGTTTGATAAGATTCATTTATGTCGGGAGATGACTTGCAGGAGAATTTCATGCACAGATTCCTGGACAGACGCACACTGAACTCGACAGTGGCGTCCGACAGCTTGAGACTGTTTGGAAACGTCGTGTCGCGTCGGTTGTAACATGTTGAGACAAGTCGAGACATGTCGCTCCACGCCAGACGTCAGTAGGGTTCTTTTGTTCTAATAAAAACAAATGATAATATAGCACCCATTGATCCTGTTGATCAATGCGTTCCATACATCAAAGAATTTTTAGTCCCAGAACCAACAATAGAAAATAAATGTATTAAATACATAGTGCCAGTACAAACCCACAAAATCTTAATTAACAGCAGGTGTCGATGGCAAAAATTTATTCGCCAAACAAATTCGATGGCTAGTGGTTTTAATATTTGCCAAAGAAAATGCTTGGAAAATACAGGGTGTCCCATTTTAATTTTGTCAGGGGAATTTCTCGAAACGAGTACATCAGATAAAAAAAGTTTCCGAATAAAAGTTTGGTGGGTTGGAGGGGGACGTTCGATGCTGTAACAAATTTCACCCCCAAACCCCCCCAGGGGGTGGATAAGGGGGGTGACTTTAAAATCTTAAATGGAACCCCCTATTTTTTATTACAGATTCGAAAAGAGCATCAAAAACTATGTAGGTTTTATTCGGGAACTATTTAATTAATTAATTTATTTAATTAATAAAATAATTTAATTTAATTAATAAAATAATTTAATTTCCTTCAGTCAAGTATTATTCAAACAAATCTTCTTAGTCAAGAGTTACTTGTGATATAAAGAATTTTGGGTTTTTTGTGTAGTAATCAAACTTTATTGGATACCCCCCCGCCTCCAAAGGGTTAAAAAAGAGTTCATTTGAAGCGATCATGACATTTTTTTAATTGTAAATTTCCATCAAAACCTTAATCTAACGTTTCACGAAAAAAACAAGTTTTAGCGATTACAGCGCCACCTGTTGCGAAAAACAAAAAAGTTCCTGGATAAAACCTACATAGTTTTTGATGCTCTTTTCGAATCTGTAATAAAAAATAGGGGGTTCCATTTAAGATTTTAAAGTCACTCCCCTTATCCACCCTCTGGAGGGTTTGGGGGTGAAATTTGTTACAGTATCGAACGTCCCCCTCCAAACCATCATACTTTTATTCGGAAACTTTTTTTGTCTGATGTACTGGTTTTGAGAAATTCCCCTGACAAGATTAAAATGGGACACCCTGTATATGGCACAAATTGATTCGCCAGAGAAATTTCCTGGCTAGCGATTTTAAAATTTCCGGAAGAAATCGTTTTGAAAATCTACAATTTATAATCATCTTGCACCATCTGGCATTTGATTTAACATCACTTGAACAGAAAAAAGGCCAATGGAAACTATTCGCCATACATTTTGGGTGGATACAGTCACACAGATTAGTCTAAAGTTCGTTTTTATGATTGTGTTGCCGCTTTTTTTGGCCATTTTTATAATTTTGTTAGGTCATTTGGAAATTTGATAATTTTATAGATTTTTGTCTAAAACACAAGGAAATGTGATCGTCATACAATTTAGTTGGTTAAAAGACTGTGAGTTTTAGTCCGAAATATCGGTACTTTTGTATAATATGTCGCTTTCAAATTCGAACAGCTCTAGAGTCATTTGTACCCAGACAATAGGTATGGCGACTATTTTCGGTTGGACTTTTTTTGTTTAAGTAATTTAAACCAAATACCAGATGATGCAAGATAATTTAAAATTGTAGATTTTCCAAACAATTTCTTTGGAAGATTATATAACCACTAGCCAGCGAATTTGTCTGGAGAATCAATTTTTGCGATGTACATATTCTACAAATTAAGATTTTGATGATACATGAACCTATTGTTGACAAACAGTTCTTTTTATTTATTTAATTATTTATACAATTCACGGGCAAGCCCAATTACAAAAAACAAAATACAAAGTATGTGTGCTTAAAAATAATACATAATAAACAAATTAATGAATTACATATGTTATGAAGCAATAAACAAATTATCGTAACTACGTGAAAACATTTGTGCGCTGTAGAGCTCTTTTAAGAGAAAACAAAGTGTATTAAAGAGATCAAGGTTGATTCTATTAGCATTAGTAGTGAGTCTGGCCAAGGGAGAGTTTAATCCATAATTAGTTTTATGAACGATATTGTGGGTAAAATAAGGTAGTTGTCTAGT
Source organism: Stenus bimaculatus (assembly GCA_963971135.1). NCBI lineage: Eukaryota > Metazoa > Arthropoda > Insecta > Coleoptera > Staphylinidae > Stenus > Stenus bimaculatus. The sequence continues at coordinate 15,174,885 of OZ020187.1, forward strand.
ATTTTTAGGTGGAATATAAATACCTATTTGTGAAAGCAATGTAGGACACTCAATGATAAAATCTCGAGGCAATTACAGATAAATAAATTTAAAAAATTTAATTATTTATATAAATGTAGTATAATTAATATAATTTCTACTTAAATTCAATAAGGGAACAAACCAAATTATTACTGTACGGTACATTATATTAAAAAAATCACAATATTATACAAAATTATGATAGTTAGGGATCATCTCCGCCCCCACAAAAATCTATGGCGTTTGCGTAATTTTGTATGGTATAATTTTGTTTAATTGTAACAAAATATTTTAGGACCATCAAATAAAAATAACGATTTCTAGGCGATTATTTCTAATTATCGCCAGTATTTTTTTCAAACAATTCGATTTTAAATTCAAGATTGGAAAGCAGTGGTGTTGAATAATTATTATAATAGGCAATAAAATGTATAATATAATATTGATATATCTCATGCACAACTTCATTTTTCATTTTTATTTAATTTTTATTAGATTATTCCCCGTATTTTGAAGTTGCTGACAGTAATATTCATAGAATTCCTCTTGTATATGTACAACTGCAATTAGTGTATTATACAAAACGTTTAAATTCAAGGCCATACAGTGTACTATAATACAAAACTACCGGTGTTTCTAAGGAAACAGCGCAGAGACGAGGAGTATTCTAGCCAACAAAAATGTATGACTAATATAAAATATCGGTTTTTGGATGTAAATCTATGAAACTATCAAAATGCCAGACGGTGTAACGAAATTCTAAAAGTGGTCAATAAAAAGGCATAATCGAACAGTTCAAGAGTCTTCGGTACCCACCCAAAATGTATGGAGACCATTTTCCGTTGGACTTTTTCTTTATTTAAGAAAACTAATACAAATGCCACACGGTATAGAATGATTTGAAAATTGTATATTTTCCAAGCATTTTCTTTGGGAAATATTAAAACCACTAGCCATCGAATTTGTATGGCGAATAAATTTTTATGATCGACATGTGCTATTAATTAAGATTTTGTGGGTTTGTACTGGTACTATTTAATACTCCCTCCGTCCGGAAATATTGTATACATTTTCAGTTATTTTGTTGTTCGAAAATAAGGTATACATTTTTAATTTAGGTAATTAAAGTATTTTTTTTCTATGAAATATAATAAATTTGTATTACAATAAAGAATAATATAAAAAATACTGAAAAACAATAAAAAATTACCAAAAATGAAAGAACTTAAGTTGTTTTGCAGTAATTATTACCAGGTTATTATGGGTTAATTTCTTCGATCTGGAAGTGCTTCTGTTCATTTCAACACAACTTTCATGACAGTTCGGCATTTTCTAACAACAGCGGGTGTCATTATATTTTTCAACAATAAATTAGTTTTAATTCTATGAATAATTTTTAACATATTGACGAATATTTTTATTCAATTCGTTTATTTTTTGTCTCACGATCACATATTTAGAAATAAAAAAAGACCAAAAGAATTTACTTTCGTTAATTCCACTCTTTTTTTAAAAATGTAAACCATATTTTCGGACGAAAGGAGTACATTTTTTTTCTATTGTTGGCTCCCGGACTATTTATTTTTGTTCTAGATCTGCTAAATACGTCCTGCGACAATTGTCGTCCGACATTATGTCTCGTGACAAACTTGTCTTCCGACAGCTTCTGACAAACATTTCTGTCTGCCAGACATATTGTCTCTGGCTGTTTCGTCAATTGCAGTGTGCGGCCTGCCTAAGAGATCCATAAATAAGTAAAATATTCAATAGCGAACCTACTGCATGTGCAACCTTAACCCTAATAATAAAATCACACCACCAATAATTTGTTGTCAATCATTAAAGCAGTTTAAAAGGATTCAGTTATGTGAAAAATAAATTAATCTAGCAAAAACTATCTCATGTAATAATTAAATTAGTAAAATGACATATCTAATATTAAATGTTTGTAAAATTTTATGCATAAAACATACCCATTTTAACAACTTGGCGCTTGTAGGTAAATTCTTTTTTCGGTGGCTTTGATATTATAATATAAAATTAAATACATTACAAAAATGACCGTTACAAAATGCTTCACAAGACACAATTAAAGCTGCGAGAGAGTCTGCGCGACGTATGGGAGTGGTTATACCACAGAAAACAAATTCGTTAGACCTTCACCGTAGACTAAAAATATACAAGATTCCGATGAATGAAGCCAAGACTTTATACAGGGCGACGAAATAATATCTATTTAATAGCTTTTCGGCTTACATGCACTGGCCTGCATTGCGTTGCACTCAGTGCATTTCGGGTGTTCGGCTTATAGTTTCAGCTCGCATTTCCTTGGTGCCTTAGAGCGAAAGTGCACCAGTTGTGCAGCTTTTCTCGCACCGGCTCCAAGAGCTAGTGCTGGTTTCAAGATAATATCGATAATAACAAAGCTCAAAAATTATAAAAATTACAAAAATGGAAATGTTCCCAAATATTTTATCATCTCTTCTTCGGATGACGATGATATTTTCATTTAAGCTCAGAAAATTTTTAAAAAAGTCCCAAAAATTAAAAGTTTCATGGATATATAGTTCTTGAGTTTGTTGAATAATATTCCTTGGGTCGTCCATATTCATGATTCCTTTTTTTGAGACTTTAGTGACTGTTAAGCTATGATAAATTCAGCACCGGTTCACTAAAAGGTGTTCGGCTTATAACGTGCACTGGTTTGGTGGAGTTGCACTAGATGTGCCCAAGATGATAAACTGGGGCAATGCAAGTGCACATCAAGTGCAGTTAAGGCGAAAACGCTATTATGAATTTAATAACGGTGGATTTACGGTATTCGCTCACTTTTTTAAAGGCCGACAGGGAGACAAACTGAAGAAAATATACCGAAAGACAAAAAAAAATGACGTGCACCAAAGGTCGACGTAAACAAAAGACAGAATGTTAAAATACCGAACGGCAAAATTAGACAAAAGGGTTAAAGAGTAACATATGTTGCTACATCGAAACATTGAACAGTTGCTAGACCGAAAATTGCTGACTCCAATATTTCTGGAGCGAAAATTGTGGATAAATAGAAAAGCCGGTGTCGAATCGCTATGAAATGGTTAAAAATGATAGAGATATATCATTGAAAAAATGTATGAGAGCGACAGCATCATTTTGATTCGATTCAATTCAATTAAAGTTCAGATACATATTTTCCCGGGTTTTCCATATTTTTTTAAGATGTGACACCTGTTTCCACTGATTTCTCCTATTTCATATGATGCCAGTCCCCTTATTTGACCCTCTTTTGTTAGGTTAGGTCAGTATGGGGACTAGACCGACAAATTTCTGCGTCGAAACATCTGAGGTGGAAGTCTGTAAGCTATACGATTGTTTTCGTACAACGAAATAATCGTTGTTGACTAAAGTTGCTTGGTAACAGATTTTCTATATCTCTTCCTTATGCACGTTTTGTATTGATTGAAAGAAGACAAAATCCGTCACTATAGCAACATATTCAACAAACGATTTTTTCGTTGTACGAAAATAATCGTATAGCTTACAGACTTCCACCTCTGTGAGGTGGAAGATCGTTGCATCGAAAAACGATTTAAATAAAGACACCCAATATATTATTTTCATAAATACAAAGAATATAAAAAACAGTATGTAGTATGTACATACAAACTGCTTCATGATAAACTGGTACACAAAAGAAATGCTAAGGCAGCCAATATGCAGACGCTTTCGTGCGGGTTGGAACATCCCCTAATCTCGCTCCACCTTTAGTCGGTGGTGAGATTAACCAGGCACTCCCCGACTTTGTGATTCAAACAACTTTACTAAGAATTCTACCTGATTAAGCTTGGAAACGCACAGCCATTGATTGTCGGCCATTCCCACTTAACTACTGAATAGCGGTGGGCGAGACTATTCAAGTCGCACGACATCTTCTTATTGGCGCTAACAGTTCTCTCTATTTCAATCCGCATAAATACGCCTTGTTGTTCATCTGAAACCTAAACTACTGTCTTTCATGTTCTCGTTGACGTTCACGGGCTATTGTACATCGGCCTTTTAGGTCGATGCACAATAGAACGAGAACCGGAACAAGAACGTGTAGGAAGTTGAAACATGGGAGTTGAGTCTGTGCACACACAACACGGATAGGTTGACCGTGAACATAAATTCGATTCCTGAACATATCGGGAAAGTTGGTGAAGTTTTATCTTTCGCGTTCACGGAGGTTACATGCACATGCGCATTGAAATGCGCATCCCGATGATAGTTAAATCCCAAATTCTTTTCCTAACAGTGTTTGTCATAGATAAAAGTATTTTTGGACCATTCTTAGTAATTTATCAAACCATTTCCGGACATTTCGGAATCTTTCTTGTATATTTAATAAAAATTTCGTGTTCTGATGTGTACATGTGTAGGAAAATATTCACAAATGCACCTTTCAGATTACATTCGGCTTAAATGGCAAGAGTCCATCATCACCATCTGAAAATTTTAAATTTTTGCAATTCACATAAATGTATTTCAGTCAAGATAATAGGCATTTATCTTCTGCTTGCAGTTTCAGTTAAATAGAGGTGTACTTGTGCTGATACCAGGAATTCCCATTGCAGCATATAAAAGTAAATCATCGGAATCCGGAATCCGGAATCTAAATCCATTTTTAACAATATCTAATAAGAATATTTTTAAGTAAATAAACAAAATTTTATTTATAGATTGTATTTTTAATTTTGGTATGAAAATAAAATGTCCCTAGCGAGGTCCCTAGTATGTTACTATTTCAATCAGCATAATCCGCCTTATTGTGCATCTAAAACCTAAACGTCTCCCGTCTGTACTGTCTTTCATGTTCACGTTCACGGGCTATTGTGCATCGACCTTACTAAAACCGTAAGAAACGTGGAAGGTATTTTTTTTCGTATAGTTGAAATTTTGCTGGTGGAAAGAAGAGAAAATTTAAAGAAAAAAGTTTAATGGTCGTTTTTCGATCGGACAACTCCGAAAAAAGTTATTCCACCCCGAACGAATAATCGAATTCATTCCCTTATTGTCCGAAATTCACCCCGAATCGCATCAAATTTTAGTATTTTAAGGAGGACCCGGATCTGAAGACGGTGGTTTTGACCCGTCCGGAACTATCTATTAAGGGGGCGGAAATACAGCCCCTTTTGTATTTTTACCCCAAATTCGGACGTTTTTTGCGCCGGGCCGCGAAAAGGGCAGTTTTTTTGGTCAGATTTTAAAAGTTTCGATTGCATCATGAAGAGGGATGCGGATTCTAAGCGAGGTTGGAATTTTAAATTTTTCTCTAACACTCTGAAAGAAATTCTCGAAAATGGTCGATTTCTCTTGATTTTTTCCGGTTCCGCAACTTTGAAAAATCGCACCCCCGTCCGGTTTTAAAGGGAAGCGACGAAATTGGCCCCTTTTATTCTCACATCCTGGGGATGGACCATGGCCATTTTGAAGTCTACAGGCGCTACGGTGGGGCGTCGCGGTGCCGGCACGCCGAATGTACAAATTTGGCGTTTTCTCTGGCGGCAAATGTGCTCAAACTGTGCAGCTTAGCTAAGAAGATTGGCAGGTGAAAAAAAATGGCGGTTTTTTTTATTCCTAATCTACATTCTATGCTTTCCCTTGAACACGGCGCTTTTTTGATATCTATACAGGGTGTCCCACTTTTTTTCCCAGCAAAACATGTGTGTAGGTAGTAAATGTCATTCTGAACAAAAAATTTCCTATGAACTATTATGTTTTTTCGACTCCTCAAAAAGTCACAGCAATTTTAAAATTGCCCAAATTTAATGGTTTTTCAGGGACACCATATATAAATTTAATTGTATTTTTAATTTTTTTATTTAAATCAAGGATGCTTTTGATTTTTTATATCTTTAAGCTAATAAGATGTTAAATTTTACCTCGTCATCCACTTATCTTAAATAAATCAACTTTGCAAAGAAAAAATCCAAATAATAATTGATTTAAATAAAAAAAATATAATAAGAAAGAATATTATACAGGGCGTTCCACAAAAGTCAGGAAACATTTTTAAGGAGTCCAAAAAACATAATAGTTCATAAGAAAATTTTTGTTCAGAATGACATTTAATATCTAATTTTTTGTTGGATAGAAAGTGGGACACCCTGTATAACACATAAAACCACAATAACTAATGCAGTGAAATTATGCATTTTGAAATTCTTTTAATTTATTAAAATATGCTCGTAAAAAGCATAATTTCATTACTTAAACCAGGCCAAATTTTTGTACATATATTTGTTCTCAGTGCGAACATTAATGCGCAAAATCGTACTTCGGTATTACCGGTATTAAATTTCCCTTTTACCGGTAATATTGAAATATTTTTTGAGTGTTATTACCGGTAACGGTGTTACCGGTAATGCAAGCCCTAATTTAAACCTCCTAGAGACGCCGAATATTTTTTCTTTGACTCCCCACTTTGTTCTTTATAACTTAAAAAACGGCATATTTAATTAATGTTCAAAAAATGGGGCTGAACGCGGTAAGTTGGGTGTACCACTTTTGGCTCCCAGTTTCCAAAAATGACTACATTTTTCTATATTATCCTATAAAGGAAAAACTCTTTCATGCCACAGCGCATAGGGATTGTTAATTTTCGAAGGGGTTAGGAGCATAACTAAATAAATTGGAAATTCTGGATTTAGGGATTGGCGGCTCCAGTCGAGTTATTTTTTAACCGATTTGCTATTTTAAAAGCTCAGTAGAATGTATATCTCTATCTGAAAGCGCCCACGCGTAGGGTTTTTTGAATTTCGATAAAATAACGAAAAAATATTGTTTTTTAAGATCGCATTTAAAAATGTCGCAATTTTTGACGCGTTTCGGTCTAATCAACCCCTCAAAAACCCCCACGTTATACAGCTTCTCTGAAAGCTTTCAATGTCCATTTTGCGGCAAAAAAAGAATCACTTCGCTATCTCTTTCCGTTTTCGAGTTCTCACCGAAAATGTAGCTAAAATAAGCAAAATATCCGTTTTAGCCAAAATTTCGGTTTGAAATGTCTTCGAAACTATTAGCACCACCGAGACGTTAAATATAGCTTAAAATTCGCACCGTCACCTCCTCCACCAAATTCTGTGATTTTAATTTTCTGCCGTCCAGAGCCGTATATACAGGGTGTTTCTGAACAAGTGTCGAATATTCTAGGAATGGGTTTTTGGACCAATTTTAAAACAAAAAGTAAGAATAATTTTTTTCGCTAAAATGCTCCATTTCGGAAATGCAGGGCATTGAAATGTACACATTTTTTTCATAATTTCATTTTTTTTGCATAATTTTTTTCAGATTCTTAATTAAACTTGTATTCTTAAAAACATTCCTAATTTTATCTAATTTTGCACAGTAATAAAATAATTTAATTTTGTAGACATTTAGAAAGAAAGTTATCAAAAAGGTTAAAGAGAGCAAAAAGTAAAAAAAAACGTGTAAAAAGGTGAATAGGATTTAATTTTTTTCATTACTATGATGTTGTAATAGTTAAAGAGGGTTTAAAGGGTTAATTCACCAGAAAAAGGTCACCCTAACTTGTTTTTGAAAATTTGCTAATTCATCTTAAGGCGGCTGCCAATAGTAAGGTGTGTGCAAAATTTGAACTAATTATTATTAAAAATGTAGATTTTATATTAAAAAATTTAAAAAAATTAGTAAACTTCAATGCTCTGCATTTCCGAAATGGAGCATTTTAGCGAAAAATATTATTCTTACTTTTTGTCTTATAATTGGTCCAAAAACCTATTCCTAGATTATTCGACACTTGTTCAGAAACATCCTGTATGTACCAAAATTATCCCAAAACTTTGCAAATTTTTTCCAAAAAAACTTTTTAACCGATTTTAACCAAATATTTTTTAAAACGCGTCTATCCACGATGTTCACTTTCGGTGAAAATTTGAAACCGGTAACTTTTATAATTTTCGAGAAAAAAAAAACCGATTTCCATGAAAAGTTTCAAGCCTGTATGTAGCCTTAAAAATATCTCAAAAATTTTTTTTTTCGAATTTTTTCAAAATCGACCCCGCAAATGAAAGATAATAGAAAATGGATGGAATGTAGGGGGTCATTTGCCTTCTACACCCCCTAAAAAAATTTTTACTCGCCAATAACTCAAAAAAATCAAATTTTTTTCAGGTAATGTATCTTAAAAAAATTTAATATGTTAATATCAGTAATTTTTAGAAACTTATCTGTACGAATTTTTATTTCTTTATTTTAGTTATCAAGCGAAATATGAATTTTTCAAAATACACCTTTACTCACTTACCAGAATGCCATGTTTTATATAAAAATTCATAACTTTTGAACGAAACATCGTAGACACATTATTTTTTTTCTTTATATTATAAATATAAATTATTAACTTTCAAATTTTTAATTACTTTGCTGTAGACAGCTTATAGTGCTGCCAATATGTCAATCATGCAACTTAAAAGTAGAAAAAAACTAAATAATAACTAGAAATATTATCATAACAAAGTATTTTTTAATTTGAGGCCTTCCAAAAATCATTGTGTGTATTTATTAATAAATGTGCAAGGTTGTTTTCACTTTATATCTTCTAAATAACTTTTTGGGTAGTTAAATTGCCAGCAAAAACATGCTTTTACCTAATTAACCAATAAAAAATCACTCTATTCTTATAAAAAATTAATTAACTCTTGGTTGAGGACAAATTAAAATGGGTTATTTAAAATTTGTAGTCATTTCAAATTAATTTTATTTCATCAAAATTCACAAAATTGTATAATATAATATTAATCATAAAATATTTTACCCTATATCTTAATACATATTTTGTATTAATATTGAAAAGAACAAATACATTTTTAAAATATGATTCAACATAATAATGTTATGAATAATTTATAAATTAAAACAATGGTATATAAATTTTTTATAAAAAACTTCAAAAACACAATTGTACAACTTTTAAACTTATTTAATTAGCATTTTTCAAATTCCTTTTATTAAGTTCAAACCAAAGGGTGTCCCATTTAATAATCCCAATTACTTTATTGGGTACATATATTTATATTGATGATATAATTAAAGAGGATTATTTGTCGTGATTAGTCGATCTCTTTATGAGGACACATGGTGTTATTTTAAAATAATACCTTCATACATTTTAATTTAGTGAGAAATAAAAATGTCTTCTGATCAAAAATATTATAAAAGAAAATAATGAAAAAAATGGCATGATTAATAATTACTCTAGCATAATAAAAAAAGTAAAAACTGTCTTTGGTATAGTTTATAAAATATTAGTGAAACAAAATATCAAATATCCATAAATTAATGAAGATAATAACTTAAAACTAATTGAGCTATTACAGATAAAAATCTTTAAATAATAATAAAAATTAGATTTTTACCCAAATCTTGTTAAGAGTAATTTCTTCCACTGCGCGCTGATTTTAACGTTTAAACACTAAATTTAAATAAAAAATGGCAATGATGGTAAATTTTTGCATACCAATTGAAAACTATTGCACAAATTATTTATATTTTTGTATTTTGCTTGCTCTTCTTTACTTAATTTCCAGTCGAGTCGTCCTGCCAAAATATCTTCCTTATTTTTTAATATTTTTAAGTGCAATAAAATGAAATAGAATCATAAAATTGTTGTCTAAAAAATAGCTGGATTATTTAATTTTTTTATTTATTTTTGAAGATATATTTGACTGAAAAGTAACAAAATACAACTAAATTTAAATATTTGTCCCAGCTATTATTTAGATAATGTTTTTTAGATTTGATTCCATTTTATTGAATTTCAAAATATTAAAAAATAAGGAAGAGGCAGGGCGGTTTAAAAAATAAAATGGCGTCAACGACCAAGTAAAACCGAGAAATATAAATAATATGCGCAATAGTTTCCATAGAATGTTTCAAAATTTGCCAATCGGTGCTATATTTTATTTAAATCAGGTATTTAAAATTGCCTACATCGGCGTGACAATGACAATCTTTTTAAATTTTGGGTTGTAATGGACTTTTTTCCATGGCTATTACTTCTTTAAAGATTTTTAGTTTTGAGCAGAATTTACCTATTGGCGATTTAAATTAATTTTTCTGGCGATTTAAATTAATTTTTCCCGCCAAAAATGACGTCAGAATTAGAAAATATGATAGAAATACAATGGGAAATCAGTCATTTTTTTAGTTTCGCTTGAAGCTTAAACTTGAACTGTGCAACTGGGCCTTATAATGTAATATACTTATCCAAATAAAAACAATATTTTATAATAATAAAAATAATACATGAACCAAATTGTAAAAATCATTGTAATAACTGTTCCATCATAAACAAAACTGAATCGTTAAAATATTTAGGATTATATATTGATCAAAATTTAAAATGGAATATTCATTCAGAATATATAGAAAATAAAATAAGACAACTAAATTATGTATTTTATAACATAAGAAATATTTTCAAAATTAAATATTTAAGAATATTATATTTTTCATTAATTCAATCAATACTTGAATATGGTCTTCTTGTTTGGGGTACATGTAGTAATATACCGGGTGGAAATGAAACTAGGGCCACCCCTGGCATTTCTTTATTTATGGAAATAAAAAATTAAAATTTTAGTATATTATATGATATAAGAAAACAAATCTTATGGATTGAATACATTTTTAATTTTACTTCCGGTTTATCAGGAAATTGCATCCACTTTCTTATTTTAAATATAACCCCCTGATGTTTTCTACGTAAAATCAAACATTGGTTAATTTTAAGTATGTTTATGACAAAAAAATATTTTTTTTCAAAACTTTAAGAAAAAAATTTGAATTTTTTTGTGGTAAAAAATTTGAGTAAAACCTACAAAAACTATTTTTAAACATACATATGGGATATCACAGTAACCGGAAAAAAACCCTTTATTTAATTAGGGGGTGGCCCTTATATCATCCCATTTAAAAAAGTAAAGATATTTCCAAAAAACGCTTCTTGAAAATTAAAAAAAATAATATCTCAAGAACGGTGAAATAAATTTTATAAATTACAATTTATTTTAAGTATTTGTATTATTTAAAAATAGTTTTTGTAGGTTTTACTCAAATTTTATACAAAAAAAAAATTCAACATTTTTTCTTAGTTTTGAAAAAAAAAATTTTTTTTGTCATAAACATACTTAAAACTAACTAATGTTTGATTTTACGTAGAAAAAATCAGGGGGTTACATTTAAAATAAGAAAGTGGGTGCCATTTCCTGATAAACCGGAAGTAAAATGAAAGATTTATTCGATTCATAAAATTTGTTTTCTTATATCATATAAGATACTAAAATTCTAATTTTTTATTTTCATAAATAAAGAAATGCCAGGGGTGACCCTAGTTTCATTTCCACCCGGTATATTTATATATTGCACAAAAATTAATTATTAAAACTATTTTTAAAAAATCAAAAGATTATAGTTCAAAATTATTATTTAGTGAAACAATCTTATTAACAATACAACAATTATACCTATTCATTACAAATTTATAAATATTTATATAAAAATAAACAATTAATTTCCAAAATTTCACATAATTATAATACAAAAGCGAAAAGAACTGAAAATTGTTCCAGTAGTATTCCTCCAAAGAAAACAGTATTTCAAAAATGTTTTGTTTTTCTTTTATCAAAATTTTATAATATGTTGCCAACAAATTTGAAATTATTTTTTAGAAAATCTAAATATCAATTTTTAAATAAAATTAAAGAATTTATAAGAGATAATTATTATAAATGTCTGAATTCAATAATAATTAATTAAATTAAAAAAAATGTGTATATATTTTTAAAATATCTAGTGAATGTTTAATTTGTTATTTATTTTATTATTTAATTCATACGTTAATAGTAAACTTGAATATTGTGCGACCATTTGGACACCTATGTATGTAAAATATATTAATTTACTTGAGTTGAGAGTGTTCGGAAACGATTCTTAAAACATTTATTTAAACTAAAGTACAAATCGTATCCTGATCATTCAATTACGTACACACAATTACTAAATGATTTTAATTTCTCTACAATATCGCAGAAGCATAAACAAATTCAATCACAATCACTATTGGGAATTTCGACTTGGGATACGCCCTCTGGGAGTTATTTGCTGAAGCTAGAAAAGGTCTACCTTGACATAACCTGTTTTTGTAAAATTTATTTCCGTGCAGTTATAAATCAGTTTCCTTGGGTTTATTATTACTATATTAAAATAATAATATTTTCTACAGGCTGTAATTTATTACTTACCCCAAAACAATGTACTTAAGGGGTTAGGTCACTCTAGGATTTTAAAAATATTGAAAGTTTAAAACAGTCACGGATCAACTTAAAATCGGTCAGAAAAGAACTACAGGAGCAGGATATTAATGTGGAAGGCCAATTGTATGGTATAGGCATCGCAGATTGAAGGTAGGTAAAGTTGCTCCCAGCTTGAAGTAGGACAAAGAATACGCGATCGTGATTACTTTTGTCCTACTTCCAGCTGGGAGCAACTGTACATAAAAAAAACTTTGAATGCGTTTTTTTCGAAACAACATTTCTCAAATCGGCCGGACTCCTAACTCATACAATTCTTTACCCATTGACCTCAAAATTTAACTGTATATTCAAAATTACATTCTCTATAGAAGTACGTAGGATTTTTTTATTATATTCAATAGATCTTTTGTTATAGGTAATTTTATAGCGATTTTTCATGGCATTTTTTTCTTTTTTACTTCAGAAGGGCGCCGTTTTTGCAAAAATCAATATATTAAAAAAATCCTATGTACTTCTATAGAGAATGTAATTTTGAATAAACAGTTAAATTTTAAAGTCAATAGGTCAAGAATTGTATGAGTTAGGAGTCCGGCCAATTTGAGAAATATGGTTTCGAAAAAAATGCTTTCAAAGTTTTTTTTATGTACCTACCTTCAATTTCCGATGCCTCTACCATCTACAATTGGCCTTCCACATTAATATCCTGCTCCTGTGCTTCTTTTCTAAACAATTTTAAGTTGATCCGTGCCTGTTTTAAAATTTCTTTTTTTTAATTCTAAAGTGGCCTAACCCCTTAAGCAATTATGCAAGTAAGAAATAACACACACTGGTCAATAAAAGATAAACACAATTTTTAAACACAAAAAACTTGATCCAAACAGAGCCGCAGTTACTAAAACCAATAAAAATTAAATCGGCGCAAAAATCTTTTATTACTTTTTCCTCCATGTTTTTTTCAAATTTACGTCAAAATAGCGCCATCTATCCGTAGTCGAAATTCCCAATACTGCTACAAGCTAATTCACAACTCTATTGATGACTTAATTACTGTAAATAAAATTAACTATCACGTACCAAAAACAGTTCTAGATTTTGTCGAACGTTTACATACGAAATTCCAAATTCACATCATCATTTCAATTCACCACTACATAGAATCCTCAAATCTTATCATGAACTTCAATACACAGTCGATATTTTCTCATCGAATGTTAATCAATTTATGAATGATTTAAAATCCTCGTTGTATTAAGGGCTCACTTAGTTTCATTTAAAGTTGTACATTATATTATACTGAAAATTTTAATTTTTTTAGTTTATCTTTTAATCAATTATATTATTGGTATGTATTTCGAACTTTATTGAATCTAATGTTTCTCAATTATTAGTTACTATTTATACAGGGTGTCCCATAATATGTGGGACCCACTTCTAGGGTGGGTAGTAGATGTCAAGAGAATAAGAAAAGTTTATATAAACTTATGTCTAATTTCGCCTCATAAGGGAGCTACAGCTCTTTAAAGGTGTTGTTAAAAAGTTGAAGTACAAATTAACAGATTTGATATTTGGTATGAATCATAATACAGTTAGGATACGTTTTCATGATTTTTGTCAATTTCTTAAACAGTTTTGGGTAATACAATAAAATGAAATAATCCATGGCTAACATTTTTTAAATTTAAATTGTGTTGACCATCAAAAAAATAATAAAATAAGAGTACCTTTTTGGTAAGAATTAAATGGGGAAAATTAATTTTAAGAAAAAATGTTGTAAAAGTTAACTAAAAAAAAGTTATGACAATTTTTAACCTCTACTCTTCCCGAATCTACCCCTTCAAAGCAATAAGAAAATTAGAAAAAATTCACAAAAATGTATCTTAGGTGTATTATGATTAACACCAAATTTAAAATCCCTACTCTAATTTGTTTTGAAATAAACGAGCAAAAACTTACATTTTAACAACATCTTTCAAGAGCTGTAGCTCCCTTATGAGGCGAAATTGGACATAAGTTTATATGAATTTTTCTTATTCTTTTGACATCTACTACCCACCCTAGAAGTGGGTCCCACATATTATGGGACACCCTGTATATTGTATTAATCTGTATTTTTTTGTTATATTTCTATATTTTTATTATATCTATCATTTTATTGTATAATTACCCTGTAATTGGATTTAGTCTGTTGGGTAAATAAACGTTATTATTATTTTTTTACAGGATTTGGTTTCTATCCAACTTCAGACCTTTCGGTTGTCACCCAGTGTTTTAGCAGATAAACTATTGCTAATTATTTTTGAATTTACAATAATTATTATAATATTATTGTATTATTTATTTATTTAGGTTGCTTCTAATTGCAATTAAACATTAAAGTTATAAGCAATAATGCGACAACTATTTTTTAATGTTATTATATTGACAACTATTTTTATATAAAACTTATTTTTTTTATAGCACACTTAAAGACTTAAATAATTGCTACGATACAATATTTTAAAAGTTAATATCAGGAACAGAAACGCTTCGAAGATCTATGGTTTTATATTCCTAAAAACGTGGTATCGCCAAAACGCCACCTAACGGCAGGGCCGGCGTTAGGCATGTGCAAGCGCACATGGCCTCGCGGTCCAAAGGGCCTCGCGCGGGGTTATAGAGGCGCGATATTTAACACGGGATAAGTTTCTAATGACAAATACAGGCATTTACAATGTCTCTCAACAGTTGTTGTTCACGAAAAGTGTAGAAAAGCATACAACAAGGAATCAAACTTCAATGCTGTAATTTCCGAAGAAGTTCCCAGTAACAGAACTAGTCGATCTTCAACCGAGTTCGATTTTAAGAAGAATTGTGTGCTTAGTGGTGAAGATGCAGCATCTGATTTTAAATAAAAAAACCTGAAAATGAATAAAGAATTGCGCGAAAGCGTACATCGCGTGATGCCTCTGAGATTCAGAAACAATCTTCTGGAAGTTGCTACAAACAGAGGTGATGCATGGGGTCAACAAGTTAGTAGTCGCATTGGAATTGTATAAGATCTTGTTGCTTCTGAAGCCAAGTATCATGGGGCATGTGGAAAACGATTCTTCAAATCTCTATAGCAGTTGCAGAGGGGGTCCCCTGGACGATAATGTTACAGCTGCAATTGATTATATAATCGGCTACATGGAGGAAGATGAATGCCAGTTTAACCTGACTGAAATCCTTCAAGGCTATTCGTAGTACGTTCCGCCGATAGCAACAATCAAAAAATGATTTTTCGAGAAATAAGACGTTAATATAATTATACCCAGGATTTCAGCAGGAAATAAACATAAAAGTACAATAGTATGTTTCAAAAATACTGGGTATTCGATACTGTCAGACAACTGGTACGCTCAAAGAAACAGAACAAACAAGAAGAAGGTTTTCGCGTGACTCAAACTTGTGCAGACAACGTAAGAGCTGAAATTCGATCGAAAGTATACGATCTCAAAAATTATCCTAAACCCGTTGGTTTCTTGGATAACATTGATGACGATATTCCTGAATCTCTTTTGCTGCTTCTGCTAATAATAACCGTCCCAAGATCTTGAAGGAATAAAAACGTGGATAAATGAGTAGAAGCCAAAACTGCTGTACGTGTCAAAGCAATCGCTCACGAAATTATCGCTGGTACAAGGCCAAGATCATTCATGTCTCCTCTGCAGATCGGACTTGTAGCATTTCTGCATAGAAAATATGATTCGCGAGATTTGCTGGATGTTCTATCAGCGCTAGGATTTTGCAGCTCATATATGAATGTAAAAAAATTCGAATTCTCTTGCATTCAAGAACCCTACGTCAGATGTGCCAAGAAACAGTTTTCATCAATTTGTGTTTGATAATGCCGATGTGAACATAGACACGATTGATGGTTTGAATACTTTCGAGCGATGGGTGGCATCCAGTGCATAACTCCAAAACCTCAGACTGCTTCCTTTGGAAAAGCTATTCAAAAATTAATCACTATATACAGAATAAAAAATTTACATAGACAATTTTTGACTCTAGTTTTCTCCAACGTCTTGAGGTTTAAATTTAAAAGTTAGGTACTCAATCGATGCAGAATTTAACTCTAATAAACTTATATTATAGCTAGTTTTAAGTTATCCGGTGCTAAATTTCGGTATACGCGGCGAGCGAATAATTGCGATCAGCGCCTCTATCGGTCGGCTCTATGCATTTTTGGAGGTAAAACTTCTATGGTTGGAACTGTCAAGTTAAAAACTTAGGTTATGTGATTTGATTTCAGCGTTATTTCAGTGAAAATAAAATATAAATAAATTAATAAATATATATTTTAGCTTTCTTAAGATTTTATTCTAGTAATATAGCATTATTATACAAAAAACTTAGTGAATGAACAGTAAATGGATATAACAACACACTTTTGATTTTTTTTCCAGTAGAATTCTATTCAAATTTTCATCCTGTTCATTGAATTAAACTCATGAAAACCGTCACATTCAATATTATCAGTATTGCTAACACACTGATCACTAGTTCGTTTAAGCAGATGATTATTTGGGATATATGCAGTAGTTTCAATATTATTTGAAGCTTTTTAGAAATGACATTCAAACGAAAAGCAAATTTCTTCTTCTTTAAAGTCTTCGTCAAAATTAGCTTAACAACTAAAATCTTCCGTAGTTAAGTATGAAGAGATTTCTGGTGAAAATTCTTGAACTTGGACGGTTCATGAAGTACTTGCAGAAATTGATTCTAGATTTTTTAACCTCTCAAATCGGTTGAGTTTGGCCTATTCGGTTCTGTAGGAATTTTATATTTCTAATACCACAAAATATGTATTATAAATTAAACGTATTGTTAACAAATTATAAATATTTCCTTAGGAAGTTTTATTTTTCATTTCCAATGAATTGAGCACTACAAATCCTATCATTTTTTTGTTGGTTTCCAAGCTTCACCAATGGATCTAAAATAAACATTTTAGAAATAAAGGTATTATCGTAAAATATAACATTAATATGCAACTTTACAGAAAATCTACAAAATTTTCTATTTTCCTGTGTGTTGGAGTAACTATTATGGCATCCGACAATACAACAAGATATGTTTGACCTTCTATTGATATTAATTGTAGTACTAACTATTTACAATTTACTTTTAATCAAGTAATTGTAAATAAGAACTACCTAACCAACAATTTGTTTTCCCACCAAAAATGCAAATTACTGCCACAGGGGGCGCTGCAGTAAAATTCGCTCGTCGCCTATATCCGAAAGAAAATTTTTGTTTCTCCAAGGGGGCAATTTTTGACTGTAGTTTTCTCCAACTTCTTAAGGCTTAAATTCAAAAGTTGGGTACTCAATGGACGCAGAATTTAACGATTTTTAAAATTGCAAGGAATAGTATTTTTCTCCAGACGCATAATTTTGGCTGTATTTAAAAAAACTGCAAAATTACCGAAAATTTCTTGGTTTTTTCTACACAGCACATAGCATTGCACGAAAAGTGGGGCAAACTCAATATGTTCTTTTTTATGAAAAGTATAATAATTAAAACGTTTTCCAGCTTTCCTCTAATTTTTTCGAAGTAGTTTTTTTGTATATGTTTGTACTCTGCTGTTTTTGAGCTTATTTGACTGACCTATTTGGGGCACTATTTATAGTCACTCGAAAATTTAGACTAATGACATTCATCGGTGAAAATTAATAAAAATAAAATTTTTCTCGCTATTTTCACTTTTATTTTCGCACACGGCCTCGCAGCAGTGGTCCGAAATCCCAAAAAGCTGGCAAAAACCCCTAAATGTACTTGAATTTTGATGAAAATTGGTATACATGTGTTTTTATGGTTGCTAATATCAAATTAAAAAAAAAATTAAAAAAATTAAAAACAACAAAATGGCGGACTTAAAATGCAAAAACACCGAATTCAAAAACCATAAATGTACTTGAATTTTGATGAAAATTGGTATGCATGTGTTTTTAGGGTTGCTAATATCAAATTAAAAAAAAAATTAAAAAAAATTAAAAACCACAAAATGGCGGACTTAAAATGCAAAAATACCCAATTCAAAAACCATAAATGTACTTGAATTTTGATGAAAATTGGTATACATGTGTTTTTAGGGTTGCTAATATAAAATTAAAAAAAAAATTAAAAACAACAAAATGGCGGACTTAAAATGCAAAAACACCGATTTCAAAAACCATAAATGTACTTGAATTTTGATGAAAATTGGTATACCTTTGTTTTTAGGGTTGCTAATATCAAATTTAAAAAAAATTTAAAAAAATGGCGGACTTAAAATGCAAAAAAAATTTAGACGAAAAATGGGCTGCAGAAATAACAAATATTTATTTTTAATATAAAACATGTATAATAAAATTTAAAGAATAATATAAACATACCGGGTGGAAATGAAAACCGGGTCACCTCGATAACTTTTTTATTTATGAATAAAAAATTTTGAAATTTGGCTATGTTCTATGGTTCAAAAAAACAAATTTTATGTGCATTTTTTATTTTCGAAGTCACTTCCGGTTTCACCGGAAACACCATGAACTTTGTTTTTTTAAATGTAACATCCCATATTTTTATTCATGGCTTAAAATACTTTTAAAAAAGAAGTATTTTTGAGATATTAGTTTTTATTTTTTTTGTAAAAAAAAATTTTTTCAAAAAAAAAAAAAAAGGTTTTCGAAGTCGGTGAAAAGTACCAAAACTAATTCTAAATAATTCAAATACCTAAATAAAATTGTAATTTGAAAAAAAATTTAAGTGGTTTTTGAACTATTAATTTTTAAACTTAGTTAATGAAGATTTTATCAAATATCTCACTTTTTTTAAATGCAATGATGCCGGGTCATTCGACTTTTTAAAAAGAGGATTTTATAACGATTATTTATTTTATGTATTTGAATTATTTAGAATTAGTTTTGGTAATTTTCACCGACTTCGAAAACCTTTTTTTTTTGAAAAAAAATTTTTTTTCGCAAAAAATAAAAACTAATATTTCAAAAATACTTGTTTTTTAAAAGTATTTTAAGCCATGAATAAAAATATGGGATGTTACATTTAAAAAACAAAGTTCATGGTGTTTCCGGTGAAACCGGAAGTGATTTCGAAAATAAAAAATGCACATAAAATTTGTTTTTTTGAACCATAGAACATAGTCAAATTTCAAATTTTTCTATTCATAAATAAAAAAGTCATAGAGGTGACCCGGTTTTCATTTCCACCCGGTATATAAATACTTTGAGTAGTACTATTATTAGAAAAATATATAATAGATTTATTAAAATTTTTATTCGTCAAAGGACAAAAAACAATCATTATTTTCTTCATGGCTGCTTTCCATAATTAATTCTTCAAAATTTTCCGATTGTGGTGATGGTATAGATTTAGAAAATAGATCTATCGCATGAAAAACATTTCAATTTTTTTGCAGGTAATTTCCGTAGGCTTGTAATAAAAGGATCTGATGCAACCATGAGCCGTAAAAAAACTTCTTCCATGTTTTTGGCTCGATTACACTTCCGCGCAAAATCTTGCCGATATTTTTAAATGTATTTATTGCAGGCTTCTTGTGCCTCTTCAGACATTTGCCCTATTGGCAGAAGTGATTTTGAAATTATTTTTGGGCTATGAATGAGGACTTTATGAACTGTAGTTGGCATGTAATACCAAGGATATAAATTTACAAATAGGTGGGCTGTTTCTAAGCAATAATTTTCATATTTTTTTAGATCAATTTCAAAACCAGATGAAATTACCTGTAAAATTATGTAAAATCTTTTAATTAAACTTTCATCCGTATCCGTATCCTTGTTTTGGTTGATCAACAATAAGTCCCAACTGTTTACGGAGATTAACTAAACTTAACATAAATTTCTTAAAACAGAAAAAAATACTTACTTTCAAGCTGAGAATCCACTTTTCAAAATCAAAATTAATTAAATGTAGAACACACAATAAACAATTGAAGTGAGCACTGTTTTTAACGAAGAGCGAGGTAAAGATGCAACTCGGAGAAGGGTTGACTTCAAGAAGAAGTTATAAGACAAGGTATCGCTTTAAATAAGCAAAATTTTGACCAGATTAACTAAACTAATGAGTTTAATTACTTTTATAACTCGAATTTTACCTGCCTTGTAAATACAAATGATAATCCCTTTAATGTATGCTAAATCTATAGATCATTTATACCGGCTTTAAACACTTATTGTACAAAATTTGTTTGTTTTCTTAGAAAATGAGATTTGATTGAATTTCTTTAATTTTCGCACTACGAAAATGAATGATAGTAAAAGAAAGCATCACCAAAAAAATTATTTAGAAAATCTACCTATTGCGGTTGAAAATTGAGTGTTGCATGCCATGTCCACTACTGAAGAGTACAAAATTCGCTTCGCGCATCGCGGTACAAAAAATTGAATTAAAAAAAAAGTGCATGGATTGGCGCAGCCAATTTTTTTATGCCCTAATAAAGGATAATTTGGGGAATATGACAACATTAATTTCAGAGTGGGGAACCGTGGGGAAATTAACTTATTCCATTTTAAACATAAATTTCTTAAAACAGAACGAACAAAAAATTGATGTTTTACATGCTTAATTTCACTAATAATTAATAAATTTTAATGAATATAACTTATACAGTAAAAAAATACTTACTTTCAAGATGACAATCCATTTTTCAAAATCAAAATTAATTAAATGTAGAACACACAATAAACAATTGAAGCGAGCACTGTTTTTAATGAAGAACGAGGTAAAGATGCAACTCGGAGAAGGGTTGACTTCAAAATTAATTATAAGACAAGGTATCGCCCTAAGGGTCATATAATCTATCAGGTTAGGTGCTTTAGATAACTATTAAAGGACATAGGTCAAAAAAAGTTTCAATTTTTAAACTTTATTTTTGAGGTTTTGGCTAGCTTTTTGGGATTTCGGACCACTGTGCGCCGGCCCTGCCTAACGGCGGTATTGAAAGTAATTTAAATACTTTTTAAATCCTCAGCATGAAAACACATAAGTATTTAAATTTCTGATATTTTAAAACCCGATTCAATGGAAACGTAGTAATTGATTTAAGTGTAAAATAAAACATGAAAAGTCTCTAAAAATGAAAATATTCTATTTTAAAGGTGCTTAGCTTTTATTTTTGCAGTTAAATATTAAAAATAGAAGAAAATAAATTAATATTTCTAAGTTATTAAATTATTTAAATGAAATAATCGATTCACTTAAAAAAATGCATCTAAAAAGTCCCAAGGAGCAAGGAGCTAAATAAAAGCGAAAAGCGAATTATTTACATGCGTTCTTATGGGAAAGTTATCAATTTCTCCCCCTACCCGAATGTTTCCGATCTATTCGAATGTTATGTCGACTTAACAAAAATATCGAATGACAGCAGATATGCTCCTTCTCCTTCCATCTTTCATCTATATCAGTTCTATGCATTCGCAGTTTATATCGCCATAGCGCACGCACACTTTTTGAGTTTTGGTTCCGTGTTCAACGGTTCATTTTAATATTTTTAGTGGTTAGAATAATCAGCCGACAACATGAATAAAAATTATAATTGTGCATTTGATGTTTTCGTTGAAGAACTAAATAAAAAAATGTACATCAAACAAGATTATGTTAATCCAATGGAAGTGTTGGTTGAAGCAGAGAAACAATGGAAGGTAATAATTCAAATCAATCCATAGTAGTATAATATTCACACATAATTTTGAATTTGATAATAATGACGTTATGATTTGCTTGTATTTTGATGGCCATTGCGGGTGTCAGCGTCGGTATTCCGTTTGAATTTTGCTACCGCCGGCGCCGCCTATAGTGAATATGTAATATGTGGAATTTGATGTTTACTAAAAAACAAGTCATTTTATTATTGTTCAAGGCATTTAACATTTAACCATTGTCTTAAGAGGATAGCCGGTGTAATTTGGGTATAGGCGATTACCAGGCTGAAGTTACATTCGAATGCATTCTGATTCGATTTTAGGTTCATTTTTACATTTGTTATTTTTTTCAGAAAATGTATACCCGCAATTTTTCTATATTATGGTAATATAAGGGTAAGCAATATATGTTAATGAAAATATTTGATCTAGGTAGGGTCTGACGTGTAAAAAAATTCAAAAAAATCGGTAAATTAGGAAATTACGAATGAAAATGAATTAATTTTTCGTAATCAAAAAAATGAATTCCCGCCAATTTTTTACAGATTATTAATATAATAGTAAGCAATAAAAATATGTAAACATTTTTGATCTAAGTAGGGTCCAACATAGAAAAAAATTGAAAAAACCGATAATTTGTGAAGTCGCGACCTTTATTTTTTTAATTTTTCCTAATCAAAAAAATGTATACCCGCAAATTTTTTACAGATTGTTAATATAATAGTAAGCAATAAAAATATGTAAACATTTTTGATGTAAGTAAGGTCCAACATAGAAAAAAGAGAAAAAATCGATAATTAATCAAGTCGCGAATGGTAATTAATTAATTTCTCGTAATCAAAAAAATGTATACCCGCCAATTTTTTACAGATTGTTAATATAATAGTAAGCAATAAAAATATGTAAAATTTTTTGATGTAAGTAGGGTCCAACATAGAAAAAAAAGAAAAAATCGATAATTAATCAAGTCGCGAATGGTAATTAATTAATTTCTCGTAATCAAAAAAATGTATACCCGCCAATTTTTTACAGATTGTTAATATAATAGTAAGCAATAAAAATATGTAAACATTTTTGATGTAAGTAAGGTCCAACATAGAAAAAAATTGAAAAAATCGATAATTTATCAAGTCGCGAATGGTAAATAATTAATTTCTCGTAATCAAAAAAATGTATACCCGCCAATTTTTTACAGATTGTTAATATAGTAGTAAGCAATAAAAATATGTAAAATTTTTTGATGTAAGTAGGGTCCAACATAGAAAAAAAAGAAAAAATCGATAATTAATCAAGTCGCCAATGGTAATTAATTAATTTCTCGTAATCAAAAAAATGTATACCCGCCAATTTTTTACAGATTGTTAATATAATAGTAAGCAATAAAAATATGTAAAATTTTTTGATGTAAGTAGGGTCCAACATAGAAAAAAAAGAAAAAATCGATAATTAATCAAGTCGCGAATGGTAATTAATTAATTTCTCGTAATCAAAAAAATGTATACCCGCCAATTTTTTACAGATTGTTAATATAATAGTAAGCAATAAAAATATGTAAAATTTTTTGATGTAAGTAGGGTCCAACATAGAAAAAAAAAGAAAAAATCGATAATTAATCAAGTCGCGAATGGTAATTAATTAATTTCTCGTAATCAAAAAAATGTATACCCGCCAATTTTTTACAGATTGTTAATATAATAGTAAGCAATAAAAATATGTAAACATTTTTGATGTAAGTAAGGTCCAACATAGAAAAAAATTGAAAAAATCGATAATTTATCAAGTCGCGAATGGTAAATAATTAATTTCTCGTAATCAAAAAAATGTATACCCGCCAATTTTTTACAGATTGTTAATATAATAGTAAGCAATAAAAATATGTAAACATTTTTGATGTAAGTAAGGTCCAACATAGAAAAAAATTGAAAAAATCGATAATTTATCAAGTCGCGAATGATAAATAATTAATTTCTCGTAATCAAAAAAATGTATACCCGCCAATTTTTTACAGATTGTTAATATAATAGTAAGCAATAAAAATATGTAAAAATTTTTGATGTAAGTAAGGTCCAACATAGAAAAAAAAGAAAAAATCGATAATTAATCAAGTCGCGAGTCAAGTCGCGAATGGTAATTAATTAATTTCTCGTAATCAAAAAAATGTATACCCGCCAATTTTTTACAGATTGTTAATATAATAGTAAGTAATAAAAATATGTAAACATTTTTGATGTAAGTAAGGTCCAACATAGAAAAAAATTGAAAAAATCGATAATTTATCAAGTCGCGAATGGTAAATAATTAATTTCTCGTAATCAAAAAAATGTATACCCGTCAATTTTTTACAGATTGTTAATATAATAGTAAGTAATAAAAATATGTAAACATTTTTGATGTAAGTAAGGTCCAACATAGAAAAAAATTGAAAAAATCGATAATTTATCAAGTCGCGAATGGTAAATAATTAATTTCTCGTAATCAAAAAAATGTATACCCGTCAATTTTTTACAGATTGTTAATATAATAGTAAGTAATAAAAATATGTAAACATTTTTGATGTAAGTAAGGTCCAACATAGAAAAAAATTGAAAAAATCGATAATTTATCAAGTCGCGAATGGTAAATAATTAATTTCTCGTAATCAAAAAAATGTATACCCGTCAATTTTTTACAGATTGTTAATATAATAGTAAGTAATAAAAATATGTAAACATTTTTGATGTAAGTAAGGTCCAACATAGAAAAAAATTGAAAAAATCGATAATTTATCAAGTCGCGAATGGTAAATAATTAATTTCTCGTAATCAAAAAAATGTATACCCGTCAATTTTTTACAGATTGTTAATATAATAGTAAGCAATAAAAATATGTAAAAATTTTTGTTGTAAGTAAGGTCCAACATAGAAAAAAAAGAAAAAATCGATAATTTATCAAGTCGCGAATGGTAATTAATTAATTTCTCGTAATCAAAAAAAATGTATACCCGCCAATTTTTTACAGATTGTTAATATAATAGTAAGCAATAAAAATATGTAAAAATTTTTGTTGTAAGTAAGGTCCAACATAGAAAAAAAAGAAAAAATCGATAATTTATCAAGTCGCGAATGGTAATTAATTAATTTCTCGTAATCAAAAAAAATGTATACCCGCCAATTTTTTACAGATTGTTAATATAATAGTAAGCAATAAAAATATGTAAAATTTTTTGATGTAAGTAGGGTCCAACATAGAAAAAAATTGAAAAAATCGATAATTTATCAAGTCGCAAATGGCAATTAATTAATTTCTCGTAATCAAAAAAATGTATACCCGCCATTTTTTTGCAGATTGTTAATATAATAGTAAAGAATAAAAACTAGTAAAATTTTTTGATATAAGTAGGGTCCAACATAGACAAAAATTGAAAAAACCGATAATTTATGTAGTCGCCACCTTTATTTTTTTAATTTCTCCTAATTAATAGTAACAATCTGCAGAAAATTGGCGGGTATATATTTTTTTAATTAGGAGAAATTAAAAAAATAAAGGTGACGACTTCATAAATTATCGGTTAATTCAATTTTTTTCTGTTGAACCCTACTTATTTAAAAAATGTTTACATATTTTTGTTGCTTACTATTATATTAACAATCTGTAAAAAATTGGCGGGTATACATTTTCTTGATTACGAGAAATTAATTAATTACCATTCGCGACTACATAAATTATCGACTTTTTCAATTCTTTTCGATGTTGGACCCTATTTACATCAAAAAATTTTACATATTTTTATTGCTTACTATTATATTAATAATCTGCAAAAAATTGGCAGGTATACATTTTGTTGATTACGAGAAATTAATTAATTTTCATTCGTGGTTTCCTAATTTACCGATTTCTTCAATTTTTTTACACGTCAGACCCTACCTAGATCAAATATTTTCACTAACATATATTGCTTACCCTTATATTACCATAATATAGAACAATTGCGGGTATACATTTTCGGAAAAAATAACGAATGCAAAAAACGAATGTAAAAATGAAGCTAAAATCGAATCCGAATGCATTCGAATGTAACTTCAGCCTGGTTGTTAATATAATAGTAAGCAAGAAAAATATGTAAAAAATTTTGAAATAAGTAGGATCCAACATAGAAATAAATTGAAAAAACCAATAATTTATGAAGTCGCCACCTTTATTTTTTTCAATTTTTTCTATGTTGGACCCTACTTACATCAAAAATTTTTACTAGTTTTTATTGTTTACTATTATAGTAACACTCTGCAAAAATTTGGCGGGTATACATTTTTTTAATTAGGAGAAATTTAAAAAATAAAGGTCGCGACTTCATAAATTATCGGTTTTTCAATTTTTTTCTATGTTGGACCCTATTTAGATCAAAAATGTTTACATATTTTTATTGCTTACTATTATATTAACAATCTGTTAAAAATTGGCAGGTATACATTTTTTTGATTACGAGAAATTAATTAATTACCATTTGCGACTTGATAAATTATCGATTTTTTCAATTTTTTTCGATGTTGGACCCTACTTACATCAAAAATTTTTACATATTTTTATTGCTTACTATTATATTAACAATTTGTAAAAAATTGGCGGGTATACACTTTTTTGATTACGAGAAATTAATTACCATTCGCGACTTCATAAATTATAGATTTTTTCAATTTTTTTCTGTTGGACCCTACTTACATTAAAAAATTTTACTAGTTTTTATTGTTTACTATTATAGTAACAATCTGCAAAAAATTGGAGGGTATACATTTCTTTGATTAGGAGAAATTAAAAAAATAAGGTGGCGACTTCATAAAATATCGGTTTTTTAATTTTTTTTTCTATGTTGGACCCTATTTAGATCAAAAATTTTTACATATTTTGATTGCTTACTAGTATATTAACAATCTGTAAAAAATTGGCGGGTATACATTTTTTTTGATTACGAGAAATTAATTAATTATCATTCGCGGCTTCCTAATTTATCGATTTTTTCAAGTTTTTTACACGTCAGAGCCTACCTAGATCAAATATTTTCACTAACATTTATTGCTTACCCTTATATTAATTACCATAATATAAAAACATGCGGGTATACATTTTCTGAGAAAATAACGAATGTAAAAATGAAGCTAAAATCGAATCCGAATGTATTCGAATGTAACTTCAGCCTGGTAATGGAACACCCAGTATATTATGACATTTTTCGATTCCTTATCAAAAAATAATTATACTTGTATATACTTTTATGGGTCTATCATCACTCGTTTTGCTGATATTTGCCATTTAAGCCAAAAAAAAATTCATTTTTGAAAAATCACTGCTCTAAAACAGATGAACATTTTTGGTTGAAATTTTGTCAAAAATTTTTCAACATCGTCTAATCTTCGTTAAATTTAAGTTTGTGAAATTTTTTTATTAGGTTGCCTTATGAAACGCAAATTAAACAATTAAACGAAATGGAACACCCTGTATATTTTAACATCATTCGATGGAATTTTTAACAAGCTTTCTACTGATATAATGGTTGTATGATCGAATGTATATGTTTTAGGAGATATTAATATCCAAACTGAGAAACATTGAAAAATACACAAAATAGCCCTCTTGATGAATTTTGTTGAGAATTTTTTTGTTAATTTGCCTAATATTTATTTCTGTCTTTCGCTATTTTGCTTTTTCATAATGTTGTTTTATTATAATAGTAGTTTTTCTTCTTTTACAACAAAAATAAAATCGAAACTTGCAGTTATCAATTTTGGTTTTCTAAGTGCTTTAAAAATTTAGCAACTGATGTTACTAAGGAAACCCTTATTTTGTGGAATTTTGTTTTAACACCCTTTTCTGTACTTTTGTTAAATAACTAAACCGAAATAGTGAACTCTTCTAAATAAGAAATGGAAAACATGCTGTAAGCGCTTGGTGAAGCTGAAAGAAATCCGCTTCTGGTTATCAGAAAAGAGCGTAAAAACGATATTCAACAAAATAAGGGATTCCTTGGTAACATTAATTGTTAAAATTTCAAAATATACTGAGATTTAGAAAACCAAAATTGATAATTGCAAGTTTCGATTTTATTTGTGTTGTAAATCAACAAAAACAGTTACTATAATATAAAAACATTATTAAAAAAGCAAAATAGAAAATGACATAAATAAGTATTAGGCAAATTTAAAAAAAAACCTTTAAAAAATCATGAAGAGTGCTATTTTATGTATTTGTCACTGTTTCTCAGTTTGGATATTAATATCTCCCAAACCATTGATAAGCGACCATACAAACATTATTTCAATAGAAAGCTTGTAAAAAATGCCATCGATTGATGTTAAAATATACAGGGTGTTCCATTTGAAAATTTCGTTTAATTGTTCAATTTGCGTTTCATAAGGCATCCTTATAAAAAATTATCACAAACTTAAATTTGACATGATAGTTGTAGACTACACGATGTTGAAAAATTTTTGAGAAAATTTCAACCCAAAATATTCATCTGTTTTAGAGCAGTGATCTTTAAAAAATGGATCTTTTTATGGTTTAAATAGCAAATATCTGCAAAACGAGTGTTAAAAATACTATAAACATACGCGAGGACGCACTAAAATTCTCCTACAACTTTAGCATCACCTTTAATTTTACTTTTTTTTTCTTTGGATCGTAGCTTATTGAAATACAAACAATGGGTAAAAAATTGAGTGGCGGTATTTTTCAGTTTTCGAGTTATACCGTTTGAAAGTTACAAATACTATAAACATCCGCGAGGGCGCACTAAAATTCTCCTACAACTTTGGCATCACCTTTAATTTTAATTTTTATTTCTTTAGATCATAGCTTATTATAATACAAACAATGGGTAAAAAAATTGAGTGGCGATATTTTTCAGTTTTCGAGTTATACCGTTTGAAAGTTACAAATACTATAAACATCCGCGAGGGCGCACTAAAATTCTCCTACAACTTTGGCATCACCTTTAATTTTAATTTTTTTTTCTTTAGATCATAGCTTATTATAATACAAACAATGGGTAAAAAAATTGAGTGGCGATATTTTTCAGTTTTCGAGTTATACCGTTTGAAAGTTCCAAATACTATAAACATCCGCGAGGGCGCACTAAAATTCTCCTACAACTTTGGCATCATCTTTAATTTTAATTTTTTTTTCTTTAGATCGTAGCTTTTTGAAATACAAACAATGAGTAAAAAAATTGAGTGGCGGTATTTTTCTGTTTTCGAGTTATGCCGTTTTAAAGTTCCAAATACTATAAATATACGCGCGCGCGTAGTAAAATCCTGCTACAACTTCGGCATCACCTTTAATTTTAATTTTTTTTTTCTTTAGATCATAGTTTATTGAAATACAAACAATGTGTAAAAAAATGGATGGCGGTATTTTTCTGTTTTCGAGCAATACCCTTTAAAATTTCTAAATACTATAAATATACGCGAGGGCGCACTAAAATCCTCGTACAACTTTGGCATCAGCTTTTAGGGATGCGCCGAATCATGGTTTGGCCGAATAACCGAATATTCGGCCGAAAATTTTACCGAAGGCCGAAGCACACAAACTTTTTAAAGGTAGAAAAAAGAAATTAAAAACAGGTTAACTTTAAAAAAATATTATTTTAACAAATAACAAAACAAAACATGGTTAACTTTAAAGAAAATATTATTTTAACAAATAACAAAACATAAACTCTTGTCAAAAATTATGATGTATGAAAAGTAATTTTTCAGCATTTCTTGGGAGCAACCTGCTTCGTGTTTCTTCATAAATGTTTCCAGCTTCTGAAAAAATTCTTTCACTATATACACTTGTAGCTGGTGCCGAAATAAATTTTCTTGTGATTGCACTTAAAATTAAAATGGGCAACACGGATTTCCATTTTTTCCACCAAATTAAGGGATCATCAGTTCTTTTTAATAATGGCTCTTTGAAATATATTTTA
This sequence comes from Stenus bimaculatus, assembly GCA_963971135.1. Lineage (NCBI taxonomy): Eukaryota > Metazoa > Arthropoda > Insecta > Coleoptera > Staphylinidae > Stenus > Stenus bimaculatus. The sequence continues at coordinate 15,204,833 of OZ020187.1, forward strand.
ATCTCCTGATTAATATTTTTCTGAGGTGAATGTTGGTTTAGGGAAGAAGACGATGAAGTTATAGAAGTAGAGGCAATATCCTCAAAACACGCCAGAATTTACTCGTGTATTTATTTTCTCCCTGGTCATTTTCAGATAATTTAATCACTTTTGATGGTGGAATGTTTTCTTCATCACTATCATCCGATTCAGGTTTCTCATTAATAACCAAATTTTTAGCATAATTAATATCAATTTTAGCAGAATCTAAAAAAGCCAGTTTGAATCTTGGATCTAACATTGTTGACATAATATAATTTTTATTTTCAAGTAAAGGATCAAATCTTTTATTAATTTCTTCAGTTAGAAGTTGTCTCACAGTTCTAACCGAGGTTCTAACGCCAAAAAAACTGCCTCCCTCATCTTTGCTTAAATACATTTTTAGGGCCATAATGGTTGGTATAACTTCTGATATTAACGCTAAATTGGAACTCATAGTTCTAGTAATTTCTTCCAACGGTCCCAAAAAATTTAACAGTGGTTCAACTAAACTACACTGATTTGGGCTTAAAGTACTTAAATTGTTGTCGGCTGCATATACATTTAATGCCCTTTTTTTGTTCCTGGATGCGTTGAAGCATGTAAAATTATAGTTCCACCTAGTAGGAACATCTTGCACTAACTTTTTTTGTGGAATATTTAATTCAGATTGTATATCCCTTAATTTTGAACATGCGGCAGAGGAATGATTAAAATGTCCAACAACCTTCCTACTCACTGCTATTAAGTCAGAAATCGCTCTCGGGATATTGATAGTGTCCATTATTACCAATTGCAAAATATGAATAAAACATGGTACACTTGCGATTCCAACATCATTACAGCCCTTAACAATATTGGCGCCGTTGTCTCGAACCATTAAGCTGGGTTTCCACCAAAGCAACATTGAGGAACTTTTTGTTTCGTTTTGTTTCTTCTTGTTGCTTCAAAAAGAAACTTTAAGAAACATTAATAAACTTATTGTTTCCACTAACGTAACTAAATCGTCAGTAGTCGCACTTTGTTTCAGGCAAATAAGAAACGCGCAACACAGTGTTTCCACTGGTGGTCGATGTCGGATGTCGCCGAGTTAACCGAGCTAAATTTGGTGTATTGTGAAGTGGTGAAACATGGATCAAGATGAAGAAATTGCGCTGGCAGCGGCTGCCTACATTGTGTTGTCTAGAAAAAAAACAAAATAAAAGACGTCACAAATTTTGGGTAGAACTGAGCCTTCAAGAAAGGCAACATCATGGTGGCATACTCCTGCTTAGCACCCTCAAAGTAGACGATATTACCTCTGGAAAAATAAAAAAAGGAAGTGTTCAAAATTTTTTTAAGATTGTCCAATTCTGAAATAGAATGGCTATTGTGTCAGATTGCTCCACGTATTCAAAAAGAAGATACAAATTATTTCCCCAATGGAACGATTGCTTGTCACTTTGCGATTCCTTGCAAGGCGATTCTTACCGCTAAACAAGACAAGTAAAGCAAAAACCAACAAATTTATGTTCCTAGTTCGTTTCCACTGAGACGGCGACAACAAGAAACTTATTTTAGTTTCCTTTTGTTGCCGATTTTCTTTTGAAGTTTGCCGCTCGAAATGGAAACCGTCGACAAGAAGGAACAGTCGGCATTTGTTTCGGTAACAACGAGAAACATTTAGGAATTTTATGTAACTTTGTGGAGCATTTTTGGAAACAAGCAACAGAAACACAAAAGTTCCTCAATGTTGCTTTGGTGGAAACGCAGCTTTAGGTGAACACGCGAAATATCAACATTCCACATTTCCAACATTTCAAAAAACGTTTCTTTAATCATCACACCTGTATGACTGCCTGGAAAATGGTTGCAATTTGAAACTACATGAGTATATTGAAAGTTTATATCAAGCCAATGCCCTGTAAAGCTAATAAAACTTTCATTATTGTGCTTACAAGTCCAAATATCTGAAGTAAGGGAAATGTAATGTGCATCTGTAATTTTCATTTTAATTGCTGCTACTACTCTATTGTAAATATCTAGAACTATGGTTTCAGTAAGGTATTTTCTTCCAGGTAAATTATACTGTGGTCAGATTTTAGACATTAATATTGCAAATCCCTTGTTTTGGACAATTGAATATGGTATGTTATCCAATGCAATCTTTTAAGCTATAGAGCAATGTAATGATTTTGAACGACTATCATCTATATCCCATTTTTTAGATTTTTGAAGTACTTGGGGGTAATGTTTGTTGTTTTAATTTTACTGAACTTATTTCTGATTCTACGCTTTTACTTCCCGCTTGGTTTAAAGTTTCAGTTATTTGTATTACAAATTCCCTGTTATGTTTACGTTTAACATGATTAATCATGGATGTGGTACTAGCATTTTTTCCAGTCCCCCCTCGAGATATTTCTTGTTGGCACAAATTACATTTTGTAAATTTTGCATTCTCACTTAGAGTGTAAAAGTTCCAAATATTACTTTTCTTACTGCTTATGTTTAAAACAACACTAAACTACTCACATTGTGCATTGAGTGGAGTGACCCCTGAATGCGAAATAAGCATCTAGGTTTCTAATCATGCCCATAAATATTTTGATGCTCCGGCCGACCAAATACCGAATATTGTTACTGATTCAGCCGAATATCGGAAAAATAGACCGAATCGGCTGAATACCGAAACTTCGGAACATCCCTATCACCTTTAATTTTGATTTTTTTTCTTTTGATCATGGTTTAGGGAAATAGAAACAATGTGTAAAAAACTTGAGTGGAAGTATTTTCCTGTTTTCGAGTTAAATTCTTTGAAAGTTCCAAACACTATTCTAAAATCCTGCTACAACTTTTGTTTGTATTTCAATAAACTATGATCTAAAGAAAAATAATCAAAATTAAACGTGATGACAATGCTGTAGGAAATTTTTTGTTAGTGCCCGCACGGCATATTAATGGATATTAGTACGCGCGTCCGCGCTTATATTTATAATATTTAGAACTTTCAAAGGGTATAACACGAAAACAGAAAAATGCCCCCACTCAATTTTCTACACATTGTTTGTATTTCAATAAACTATGATCTAAAGACAAAAATCAAAATTAAAGGTGATGCCAATGTTGTAGGAGGATTTTAGTGCGCCCGCGCGTATGTTTATACATTTGGAACTTTCAAACGGTATAACTGGAAAACAGAAAAATACCGCCACTCAATTTTTTTTCGCATTGTTTGTATTTCATAAAACTATGATCTGAAGAAAAAAAAATTAAAATTAAAGGTGATGCCGAAGTTGTAGGAGGATTTTAGTACGCGCGCCCGCGCGTATATTTATAGTATTTAGAATTTTCAAAGGGTATACCTAACACGAAAACAGAAAAATCGAGAGAAAAATACCGCCACTCATTTTTTTTAGACACTGTTTGTATTTTAATAAACTATGATTTAAAGAAAAAAAATTAAAAGTGATGCCAATGTTGTAGGAATATTTTAGTGAGCGCTCCCGCTGCATATTAATAATGTTTTGAACTTTCAAGGGTCATAAGTCATAACTTCAAGAAAATACCGCTTTTAAGTTTTTTTTACTATACTTTAAGTACACACAATATATTTTTACGTTGTTAAGTAAAGAAAAATTGAATACAAATGGTGATTTAAATGATGTTGGTGTAATTTTCATGATGACGGCGCGCGCAACTTTGATGGATCATAGGAAAATCCAACAGAAAATTCTACAAAATTACCAGAAAATATAAATCTTCCATCCACTTCAGAAAATTGTAAGAATTCTTTTCCATGTTCTGACTTAGATATTGGTACATTTTTGGAAACAAATTGTAATTTATCTGATGAAATTCGCTTCAAAGCACTAACTCAACCCTGGGTACCAAGTATAGACTATAATTATAAGAACGATTCTTCAGGACCGCGCGCTTTTCGTCATCAATGGTTAACTGAATACCCCTTCATTTCGTACTCAAAGAAGAAAAAAAGTGTATTATTTAAACCTCGAGTTGATCGAGGTTTATTTTAAAGGCATTTATAAAATATAAAGATTTTCATGAAAACATCAAAAAACATATGACGACAAGTTGGCATCGCGAGTCATTAACTAGAGCAAATAATTTTGTTCAAATAATGGAAAATAAAAAGCCCAATGTAATTGAACAAATTGATTCTTCAATTAGACAAAATATTTAATGCAATAGACAAAAACTTTTACCTATAATAAAAACTTTGGTATTTTGTGCTAAACTCGAACTGACGAAGACAGCGTTTTTATTAACGCTTTAAAATTTCGAATAGATCCAGGAGATAATATTTTAAAAGATCATTTGAAAAATTCTGGCAATAATATGAAATACACATCTCACAGAATCCAAAATGAAATTATTGTCATTTGTGGAGATATTTTAAGAGAACACATAATGGAAAGTATTAATAACTGTTTATGTTTCTCAGTTATTGCCGATGAGTCGGCTGATATTTCAGGGATTGAACAATTGTCAATTGCCATACGATTTGTTGATAAAAATACAGATGGGGGCTTTTATATTAGAGAAGAGTTTTTAGGATTTGTCCCTTTAGAAAGAAAAAGCTTATACAAGAAAAATATCCATTGGCAAGTTTTTTTCATTGTGCTTCCCATAGATTAAATCTTGTAGTGAAAGATTTAAACAGTGTTCCAGAAATTCATAATATATTATTTGGAACTGCAGGATCTATTAAGGAAATTATTAATTTTTCTCGAGAAAGTCCTTTAAGAAAAAAATCAATACCAAAGAATATACCTGCATTTTGTGAAACAAGATGGACGGCCAAATACAAAAGTATAAGAATTTTTCAAGAAAATTTTACTAATATTGTAGAAGGATTTCAATCTTTAGCCGAAAATGGAAATAACGTCAATACTCGGCAGCGTGCTGTTCAATTATACAATGTTTGCATTTTTTCAAATTTTATTATAAGTTTGAATATTATAGCTTATTATTCTGGTTTACTTGAACCTATAGTAAATATTCTTCAAGGAAAACAACAAAATTTATATTCGGTATAAAAACAAATTGACACTATCAAAATAATTGTTCAAGATGATCGAAAAAATGCCGAAACTAAAATTAACTCAATTTTCAAAACAATTGAAGAAAGTGCCGAACAAATCGACATTGAAATAAAAAGACCACGTCTTACAAATATCCAAAGAAATCGTTCTAACGTACCTTGTGAGTCTACGAAAACTTACTATAGACGATCTATTTTTATACCGTATTTGGATTCCTTATTAATTTCTTTATATGAAAGATTTTCTGAAAGCAATGAGGAAGCTTAGTTGATTTTTCAGTTACATCCCCACAACATGCGTTTGTTAGAACAGAATCAATTTGAAGAGATTATACTAAAAATTGAAAAAAAGTATCAGTCTCTATTAGATAACTTTAAAGCAGAATTGAGAATTGGGTACAGCTTTTGGAAAGATAAACATTTGGATGAAATATCCAACCTCAGCTATCTTCAACTAATGGAACAATCAGAGTTATTTTATGTATAAAATGTTAGGAGTATTTATTTTTGGAATTTCTATTTTTGTTTCTTGATTGATAATTTTATTTATATATATTATTTATATATTATATAGAGTATACAGGGTGTCCCATTTTAATTAATCCAGTTTCAGACAAAAATTGTAGTGGCTCGAGGGGGACATTTAATAGTGCCATGGGTTTTTATTTGTTATGGGTTTTATGGGGGTTTTATGGAAAAACCTTTTTTTTTCAAATGGGAACCCCCATTTTTTATTGTTGATTCGTAATCTATGGAAAATAATAAGAAAGTTTTGGATGAAACTTTTTTTTTCTAAAATTTCAATTTCAAGTATCAATTTATTTGTGCAACATACATCATAATACAAAAAAAATGATAATGTAATTATAAGCATTTGTCAAATGATAATGTAATTATAAGCATTTGTCAATAAGCTTAATAAAACAATTTGATGAGGATATTTACAGTATAAAATGTCAAAACAGAAGAAAATTTGAAATATACATATAAGAAGGTAGACTAAAATATATATCACATATTGCTGTCAAAGAACTCTTGGATGGAATAAAATACATTTGCCTGGAAATGCGTCTTTAATGTTGTTTTGAACCTTGGTAGAGGTAGATCTCTCCACTTGTTTGGCAGCTTGTTGAATGCCTTCAGTCCAATGTCCCAAATCTCGTTTGTTTTCAATCTATGATGAGGAATGTAGATTTGTTCTCTGTTTCTTATGTTGTGGGTGTGGACATCTGACTTTTTCAGGAACGAGTTGAGGTTTGTTTTTACTTCACATAGAACTTCTAACAGGAAAATTGACGGAAGAGTTAGCAGTCCGAATTTTTTAAAAAGGGGCCGGCATGAGGTCGTTGATCCACCTTATCCAAGGCTCGAATGGCTTTCTTTTGCAATATCAGGACTTTGAAGGCGTGACTGCTGAGACCCCACAATAAAATGCCGTATTTAATCCTGGAGTAGAATAGTGCAAAATAAGACGTCTTGGCTGCATCTAGATTGCATAAATTGCTGTTGAAAGAGTCATACATAGTTCGCTTATATGAGGTTGCCAAGTTAGAAGTGAATCGAAGTACACAAGGAATTTCGTGATGCCACCATAAAGTTCTCTGTTTCTTCTGCTGGAAGTGAAGAATTATTGTTGTGTATTACTTTCGTTGAGGGCTAGCCTATTAGCAATAAACCATTCAGAAGTTGTTTTGATGATATCTTCAGTGTTTGATCGTAGCTCAATTTTTCGCTATATTCACCAAAATGAACACAAATTTTGGGATTTTCGATACAGCTTTACTAGAAAACTAAAGCTTTATAAAAAAAATCGAAAGAGACAAAAAGTGCTTAAATTAAGGCAAGGATTAATAAAAAATATTATTTTATTAAAAAAAAATTTAAAAAAAAAGTTAATTTTATTTTTATTATTTTTTAAGAAAAATATTAATTTTTTTTACTTATAAAATTTAAAATAAAGTCAAAGGTTGGAATTGTTTCAAACGGTTTTTCAATTTTATTTGCAATTTAATATGTTAAATAATATTTTTCAATTAAGGAAGAAGGCTTCTAAAAATAAAGGAATTTCATTTTCAGCCTACCTTGTGTTTCGCACATAATTGTTATATTGTGACAGATTAGTTTTTTGTAGAAGCTCATTGTTATTGAAGCCACTGTAATTATTTAAAATCAGTCTCTCATAAAATGGCTGATTATTCACCTAGAGAAATCGTGAATATTATAAAAGTTTTGGGCGAATGCCATGATAACTATCGGCACGCAGCACGTCTTTATGCTGAGAGGTTTCCACAATTGCGTCATACAAATATTAGGAGGCTCGTGAAAAGAGCGGATAACGGTTCTCTTAGAAGAAAACGTAGTAAAACTGGTCCTAAGATGCTCCCCTCATTGATAGCATTAGCTTCCGTAAATGAAGATCCACATACATCTACAAGAAAAATTCAGCGTCTTCATGGACTTCCTACTAAATCTTCTGCCATCAGAATTTTAAAACACCATAAATCACACCCATATCATGTTCATTTAACCCAACAAATTAAAGAAGATGACTACATCCGCCGACTTAATTTTTGCATATGGGCTACGGATCAAGTTAGAAGAGATCCCCTTTTTTTAATCGCGTACTTTTTACTGATGAAGCAAAATTTGACAACATGGGTGGAGTAAATCTTCATAATGCTCATTATTATTCTGAAAATAATCCACATTGGCAAAGAGATCATAGATTACAGTGGCGTTGGTCTATAAACGTTTGGGCTGGAATAGTGGATGAGTATCTTGTGGGACCATTTTTTTTATTTTTTTTGTACTTCTAGATTTAAAACAGCGAATGTGGTTTCAACAGGAGTCAGACTTCACACTGCCAGAATTGTTAAAACATTTTTACATAACCAATTCCCTAATATGTGGATTGGAATTGGTAGTGAAGTACACGAATGGCCAGCAAGATCCCCGGATCTTACAAAAATGGATTATTTCTTATGGGGTTACATAAAAGATAAGGTTTATGAACGACCAACTACAACTAGAGAGGATATTATGATACGAATTACGGACGCTTTTCGACGTATCACTCCTGAAATGTTGAGAAATGTATCATTGGCTTTTCGCACACGAGTAAACATGTGTATTGAACAAAATGGAGGAATATTCGAACATCTTATTTAGACCAGCTCTCGTAATTTAAGAACAGATCCAAATATCTTTAAGTGTATTAATTAAATACCTTTGACTTTATTTTAAATTTTATAAGTAAAAAAAATAATATATTTCTTAAAAAATAATAAAAATAAAATAAACTTTTTTTAAATTTATTTTTTTTTAATAAAGTAAAATAATATTTTTTATTAATTCTTGCCTTAATTTAAGCACTTTTTGACTCCCGCGAGTTTTCTTATAGACCTTTAGTTTTTTAGTAAAACTGTATCGAAAATCCCAAAATTTGTGTTCATTTTGGTGAATATAGCGAAAAATTGAAATTTTAGAAAAAAAAGTTTCAACCAAAACTTTCTTATTATTTTCCATATATTACGAATCTATAATAAAAAATGGGGGTTCCCATTTGAAAAAATATTTCCCATAAAACCCCATAACAATTAAAAACCCATGGCACTATTAAATGTCCCCCTCGAGTCGCTACAATTTTTGTCTGAACATTTTTAAGGAAATCGCTTCGTTTTCAAGATATTCAGCTGGATTAATTAAAATGGAACACCCTGTATATTTGGTTTATTTTATGATTAAAATAATATTTATAACTTATAACATAAGAATTTTTTTGAAAAAATTCCACCAGAGGGCTAGCGGAATTTCGAAATCGCGAATAGCAATTTTAAGTGTCAAATTTAAATTTTAACTTTCATTTTATCGATGTAGAAATTAAATTTACCTGACCTGTGTTCGGTTTTTCGCCTTTGTCAGCAATGGTTAATTTCAAAGATTTACCTAAAATTGTCCAAATAATGTGGAAAGGAACTGTGTATAAACTAACTAATATTATGGCTCATGTTTTAACAAAATGGAAAAAAATCGGTGTTGCAATTGCGTTGTCACTACTTATGGAAGAATAAGGGGAAAGGAAGAAAAGCACCGGAGCGACATAAATTAAGAGTATCTTTTCTGTAGAACATTGATCAAGAATTATTTTAGTACTTTTAAAATTATCAAAAACGTAAAGAAACAAAAGATATGATCAAAAAAAGTTGATGACCCCCACATGTAATGCCCCTGAAAATATTTTTTTAAACTTTTATTGGCCAAAAATGTGTATCCTTAGGTGAAAAAAATGTGTCCAAAATTTGAAATTAATATCTCTTATAATATTTATTTTACTTACAAAAAAATATTTTTTTTTGAAAATTTTTGAAGTGGCATAACTTTTTAAGGAACCATTTAGTTTCACTTCACTAAAGAAAATTAAAAAAAACTTTCGAATACTCCGGATATCCTCTTAAGACCAGGAAAATTTGGGCCTGAACCTAACTTCATAATGAAATGCGAATAAAAATATTATTTTTTGGTTAAGATTTTTTTTGCCCTATACAGGGTGTCCCAATTTGAGTTGCATTATATGGGTATCATTGTTATTAATAAAGTTACAGATGCGGTTAAACGAGCAATGTTTTGCAATTTTTGATAAAAAAAATAAAAAATTCCGATCCATTCCGAAAATAAACGGGAAAAACCGAAAAATGCTATTTTTAAAAAATTCGATTATTTCGTTAACTACAATACTTACAAAAAATGTTTCGGATAAAAGTTATTCGATTCGTAAAGACGGATGTAAATATTTTTATTACAAAATTATCACAAACTCGGTTTTCAAGGTATCAATAGCAACTTTCTTATTTTAAATGGACGCCATATTGAATTTTCGACAGTTAAATTACATTTTTTTTGTGATTACAACGATGTATTATGTATTATAATCTATGTTCGATAAATCCAAAACGCAAGTACCGAATATCGAAGTTCATATTTTGTCACCAGAGGGCGAGCGGAATCTAAAAATTCCCAATTATGCAGAAATAAGGCTCGAAATACTCTATGCAAATACAATTCGTAGGTTGAAATCACTATTCTGTCGCTTTATTGCCAATTCAATTGTGTTGCTTTTCTAAGCAACACAATTTAATTTGTCAATAAATTGACAGAATTATTGCGGATTTCAACCTACTCATGGTATTACTATTGATTATTTCATGCCTTCCTCCTGACAAGCGTTCTGATTGGTCCATTTGCCATTGGGTTATCGTGATAATTAGGGTCCTACCTAAATTATCAAGTCAAACGTTTTGACGTTGACATGACATGTGTTTAAATTTCAAATTTGACATTTGAAGTAAAGACTGACGTTAAAATTGACAATTTTTTTTAGTATTTTGCAGAAATAAGGCTTGAAACAATCTATCCAAATACAATTCGTAGGTTGAAATCACTATAATAATTCTGTCGCTTTATTGCCAATTCAATTGTGTTGCTTTTTAGAAACACCACTCGTCCTACGGACTCGTGGTGTTTCTAAGCAACCCAATTTCATTTGTCAATAAATTGACAGAATTATTGCGGATTTCAACCTACTCATGGTATTACTATTGATTATTTCATGCCTTCATCCTGACAAGCGTTCTGATTGGTCCATTTGTCATTGGGTTTTCGTGATAATTAGGTCCTACCTAAGTTATCAACTCAAACGTTTTGACGTTTACATGACGTGTTTAGATTTCAAATTTGACATTTGCCTTTACTTACGTTAAAATTTACATTTTTTTCCATTTTGCAGAAATAAGGCTTGAAATAATCTATCCAAATACAATTCGTAGGTTGAAATCACTATAATAATTCTGTCGCCTCGGGGTCATCTTTGTGTTAATTTCAATCTAAACCAAGTTGGATAGATCAAATAAAAATTTATATTTAACCCCGCTAATATTACTAATTTTATTATTAAAATCACCTCGAAAATCACTATATAATTAACTTTTGTGTAAATTTTAAATAAAATTGGAACATTTTTGATTCGTTTCGATCAGTTGCTTCCGTCAAAACAGCGCCACCTACAATTAGGTACATTTAACTAAAATATTCGACTAACTTCAATGCCAACTGATGTCAAAACAGGTTATGTTGTGACTTTTGAGTTACTACAAAATATTAATAACGGTCGAAGATTCTACTTCGTGGTATTCGGAAAAATAGCGTACGCAACTCACAAGGAACGGAATTTCGTACTCGTGTGTTATCCTCACTCTGTTGGCGCCTCGTTCGTCTATTTTCACACTCACACAAGATTCGTCACTTTCTAGCTCGTTACGTAATATACTATTTTGCGTCTATAATATTGCTTTTAAGACACCGCTAGTCATAGCGCGCTCATTATAGCACCCGCTTACGAAGTTGGTAGCATTGATCTGTCAAATTTGTGGTATTCATTATCGTAAATAACTCTTAATGAAAGTTTTTCGTCCCCAGTAATAAATGTTAGAGAAAGTTCGAGATTAGGACTTTAAAATAAAAAACTACTTCTTAAATGCTGCTAACCGGTTTCGGAAAGTGTTATTGCCTTCATCAGAGCAGAATTTATTGTAGGATTTTCGTCAAAAATATAAAAATAATTTGTTTAACATCTTCTAAATCTGAAGAATAAACAAAAAATCTATTTGGAACAACCATTAAGGTCACAAACTTTAAGATGTTTTCAGATTAAACAAATAACGAACAAAATTTTCTTAAAAGAACTTGTTTACGGTCGGGTAGTTCCGTTTGTTGCCTCCAAATTATTTTTGTATTTTTGACGAAAATCCTACAATAAATTCTGCTCTGATGAAGGGAATAAAACTTTCCGAAACCGGTTAGCAGCATTTAAGAACTAGTTTTTTATTTTAAAATCCTAATCCCGAACTTTCTCTAAGATCGTAAATAGCTTTCAAGATTTAAAGTACTTGCCCTGTTTTTTATGTCTCCTAAATTTTTGATAGGATACAGAATAGTTCCTCACTCCTTTTAAATTCTTAATTTCCAACAAAAAATTAAATTAAATAATCTTTAAATTTAACTGTCAAGTAAGGAAATTCAAATATGTGGTATTCATTTTTGTAAAGATGTGAAAAGATTTATCAAAAATTAAGGGCTTACTATTTTTTGCTATTTTCGGAATATCTGGTAGTATACACGATAACTTATCACTAGTTTACACTAGTTTACACTAAAAATCTGCAACTTAAAATCTAAAAACTGAAACCTTAAATTAAACTGTCACTGTCAAGACTTTTTTGTTTTGGAACATGGGAACCAAAGAAACACGATGTAATTTGTAGTGTGTTTATTTTGTTGAAAGTTCAATTAAAACTTTATTTTTGGATTGATTGTTGGTAATAACTGCTTTAAATAAAACTTCTTTCTACTACTTCTGTTGTACTATAAGTTTCATTAGTTGAAATCCCAAAAGAATGAAACACACACAGCAAAAAAAAATCAAAAATTAAAGACAGAGTGAAAATATCAATGTAAAAATTACAAAGGTCATGTTCGAGCTTGTCCGGTTTTAGAAGACTGATTTTAACCATTTGTTGAAACATTGCGGTATTTCTACTTCCTTGGTTAAACGAAAGTTACTTATTATTTTTTAAAGGAAACATTTTTTTTGAGTGTTTTTCCTTCCAAATATTTTATTTGGCCACATTTTGCAGTCGGTTTATATTCCAACCACAAGCAACCTCAGTTTTAATATGTTATGCGGTCTTTTTCTTTTTTTTTTTAACCCAATAATGGTCAGCATAAAAATTTTCACTACTTTTATGGTCAAAAAATATTGAGGATTATTCAAAATAAATCATTTTCCCCATTATAGCTCCAGCAACAAACTTCCTTAACAAAACGAATTAACTTTAAATACAAGAAACAGAAAAATTTAACCACACATCACAACAAAGATTTATTTTGATTCCCTGTATTTTTTGCACCGAAACGCCGCCAGGGGGCGCTGTTCGCAATATACGCTCGTCGCCTATAATGCGCCTATTACAACGATTCAATAAGAAATCATTGTAACATGATTGTCACCAACTGCTAAAAAAATAAAGAAATATTTGTACGTCGAATAATTTCCAAATTTATTTAATTTTTGTGCAAATTATAAAAAATAGTATAAGCAACTCGTTCATAAGTCAAGTTTTATAATGGGCGAGTGCAATAATTGACTTATGAACGAGTTGCTTATACTTATGCTTGACTTATGAAACTTCTTTATTTAATCGTAACAATTTTTATTTGACACTTTTTCAAAATCATTTTTTTCTAATCTTTTTAGTTTGTTAGATATTTATTTGTCTCAAGTTAAATGGTCCACCCTGTCCCGCCAAATTGTTAATTTGAGATAATCGTGCTTCTACTCCTTTTCTTATTCCTGACATATTTGCAGTATTATCCTAGCTCTGCGCTCGGCAATCTTTAAAATGTAAACCATCTTTTGATAACTTCTCAAGAATTTCACCTGCCAATCCTTCTCCAGTTTTTTCTTTTGAATTTACCTTTAAAGTCAATAAAACTTTTCCGGACAAAATAGTTGTCTTCTGTTTTTTTTCCATAACGAATTACGAACATTTGTTCCTTATGAGCGCAATCTGGAATGATATCAATTTATTTTTAGATTGAAAAGTATTTTGAAATATATTAACAAAATACATATTAGCTTGTGTACTTTCGGAAATAATTCCATCATCAGGCAAAAAAATAAGAAAAATTGTTTAAATAAATGTTGTAAATTGTAAAAATATTTTTGACAGACAAAAAATAATATATTTCATTATACATACAGGGTGAGCTAAAATGATTGTGGTTTGATATGTAGGCAACCAAATACGCAAGTTGATACAAATGAAATTTTGAAAAGAAAATCTCCTAGTAATAATCCAATGGCGTAGCATATTTTTTTTTTGCAAAATCTCTAATTTCACAGCAAATATCAAATATTGAAAATGTTTTTCTCCATTTTCGGGGCAGGTGCTAACACAAAACAAAGATTTGCGCAAATTATTTTTGATAAAAACTGACTTTTATAAAATAGAAAGCACAATAACGAAATTCAAAAATCTGAAATTTTGACACAACGGTAAAGATTACACCTAGGCCTCTGCTTTTGTGAAGTCTAGTTACTTTGTTTTGATTTTGTCATGATTTTGTGTTACTATGAACTTGAAACAAACAAATTCCCCAGATTTTTAGGCGGGAAATTTGAATTGACCACAATCATTTTAGCTCACCCTGTATTATGTATATGAAATAACTACACATGGATTATTTTATTATTAATTTGAAAAGTATTTTGCTGATTGTATTTTAGAAATTAGGGTTATTTTGACTTTATTTCCCATCAATTCAGTAAACTCGTTTTAAACTTTATTTGAAAAATATTTTATTTTTTTATTTTTATCCGCCAAATGATCTTTAATATTAACATCATAATGACTTATAAGTTCTAATAAATTAAAAAAATGGTTTGACATACCACAATCACTTACCACTTCCAGCGAAAATGAATAGTATGTGAATGAAATTCACTTACTACTCCACTTATTAAATGTGCTCGCCATACCAAAGCAAGTTAAAAAAATAAATTAAATAAATTTTACCTTTATCCACAGCGCACAGCCGATTGTTGTTTCAGCTGTATTAATATTTCTAAAGATTGCTAAAACTGCACATTATTTTTTACTAACATAATTTTTAATTTATTGGGCTAAAGTCTACAGTCTACAGATGCCAGCAACATTTTTCATTTATTTAACTTGTTTTAGCATTTCTTATCATTTCAAGACAGCTCGTAAATATTAATTCTCCTAAACATCAAAACTTACGACGATATTATGAAAATATCAGAAAATGACGCAGACTTACTTTATTTTTATTTTCTTACTTTAGCTGCCAGCAATATTATTAATTTTTTTAACTTGCTTTGGTATTTCTGGTCACTCTCAAGAATTTGTTACTATTTTTTTGGTATATTGATCCCCCTAAACATAAAAACTTACGCCAAAATTGATTACGATTATCTCGTGTAACTCGATCCGGATTGGATTGTAAAGTGATTGACTCAATCCGAATTTTTTTTCCGAAATTAACATGTCGGATTGGATTCATCAATCCAATCCAATCGGAAGGGCAATTAAGATAAGAATGGGAAAGTTAAAAATTCGAAAAGGTGTGCATGTGTTTCAAATCATTTCAATTTTTAAAATAATTGTGTTGTTCGGGGCTTCACGCAAAAACGTCCGATTTTGTGGGAAAATACAAAAGGGATTGTATGTTGCATCTCCACCCCCTTAACATATGGATCCAGACGGTTAAAACCACCTTCTTCAGAATATTACTAAAATTTACTATACAGGGTGTCCCACTTTTTCCAGCAAATTTTTTTTTAGATAGTAAATGTTATTCTAAACAAAAAATTTCCTATGAGCTAATTTTTTTTCGACTTCCAAAGAAGTTACAGCAATTTTAAAACTGGTAAATTTTTATGGTTTTTGTAAAACTCACTGTTTAATTTTGTTTTTATTATCAATTTTTTATTTAAATCAATTATATATATTTATATATATTTGCTAACTTGTTTCTTAGAACATTATTGGCTAATTTTAAACTAAGTAGACCATTTAAAAATTTTCTTGATTAAATTAATCTATCTAATTGGCTTAAAGATAAAAAGAAAATCCAAAGAATACTTGATTTAAATAAAAAAAATTGAAATAAAATAAAATTTATACATACCGGGTGGAAATGAAACTAGGGCCACCCCTGGCATTTCTTTATTTATGGAAATAAAAAATTAAAATTTTAGTATATTATATGATCTAAGAAAACAAATCTTATGGATCGAATAAATTTTTAATTTTACTTCCGGTTTATCCACTTTCTTATTTTAAATATAACCCCCTGATTTTTTCTGCGTAAAATCAAACATTGGTTAATTTTAAGTATGTTTATGACAAAAAAATATTTTTTTTCAAAACTTTAAGAAAAAAATTTGAATTTTTTTTTGGTAAAAAATTTGAGTAAAACCTACAAAAACTATTTTTAAACATACATATGGGATATCACAGTAACCGGAAAAAACCCTCTATTTAATTAGGGGGTGGCCCTTATATCATCCCATTTAAAAAAGTAAAGATATTTCCAAAAAACGCTTCTTGAAAATTAAAAAAAATAATATCTCAAGAACGGTGAAATAAATTTTATAAATTACAATTTATTTTACGTATTTGTATTATTTAAAAATAGTTTTTGTAGGTTTTACTCAAATTTTTTACCAAAAAAAAATTCAACATTTTTTCTTAAAGTTTTGAAAAAAAAAAATTTTTTTGTCATAAACGTACTTAAAACTAACCAATGTTTGATTTTACGTTGAAAAAATCAGGGGGTTACATTTAAAATAAGAAAGTGGGTGCCATTTCCTGATAAACCGGAAGTAAAATGAAAGATTTATTCGATCCATAAAATTTGTTTTCTTAGATCATATAAGATACTAAAATTCTAATTTTTTGTTTTCATAAATAAAGAAATGCCAGGGGTGGCCCTAGTTTCATTTCCACCCGGTATAGGGTCTCCCAATAACATCATTAAAATTTTAATATTGCTGTAAATTTTTAAGGTGTCGAAAAAGAATATATGTTCATAGGAAATGTTTTGTTGAGAATGAAATTTACTACATAAAAGAAAATTTTGCTGGTAAAAAAGTGGGACACCCTGTATTTCGGGGAGAATTTCGGATACTTATGGGGTAATTCTGAACAAAAAATTTTAGAGCGACCCTGATGTCAAAAAAACGCTATTCTGTAAACTTTACTGTAACTTAACGGCTATGTAAACTTTCGTTTTCGATGTTTAAATTACATTAATCTAAATAATTATATTACATTAATGTATAATCTATCAAAATAATAACATTACATTGATGTATATGTAATTTTAACACCGAAAATATTATTTTATATTGCCATTAAGACAGCAAAGTTTACAAAATAGCGTTTTTTGACATCAGGGTGACTGTCAAATTTAACAGCGCTGTTACGTCTAACATTTTTGTGCAGAATCACCCCATTAGGAGGTGAAAGCAAAATTAGCTTTGAGTGCTAATAACTTTTTTTGGCGTGGTCCATTTTCCAGTTTTGTTTTGGTATTTTCTCGTCTATTTACCTACAAAATTACAACTCTGCGCAAAAAAATACCTTCCCTCTTCCTTACCGTTTTAGTATTAAACATGTGTTCCGTTCATGGTTCACCAAACCCGGCTAAAAACTAGACCATTTTTTTTTAGTTTTAGAGCTATAGTCTTTTAAATAGGTTGTCGATTTTTATTGCAAATCACAAAATCCCTATTTACAACTTAACCAACTTGTGTAGGGATGAAAAAAAAAAATCATTACAAACTTATTTTTTTAAATTTAATTGGCAATTGGCAAATTTTTGAAACCGTTGCTCTTTTCCTTCACTTAGTAAAGCCTTCTGAAGTTACTTCCAGCAAAAAGAGTCCCGAGCAGAACATAGTTTGTCAAATAGGCTGTACGGTATATCATAAGAGGTGTATAGTATGTCAGTTAGGCTATAAGGGATGCCTGATGGAATGCCAAATATTCTATAACAGTTTCACACTACTCCACCTGCCGATGGAAACAGACTGCTCAGAATACTTCTTCTAGGAGTAACTTCTGAAGGTTATTGGGAATTTTAACCAGCAATACCAAATTAATCGAAGCCAGTAATGAGCCAAGAAGTTTCTATGTTTGAATATAGGGTAAAGTCGTCCTAAGTAGTTTTTTACAAAGTTTTTAATAAATATTCTTCTAATTTTTATTTAAAATCAATATTTATTTAAAATGGGTAAAGTTACTACTGACGTTTTATACCAGTTTTACAGTTTCACAAATTTGCCGACAGGGGGAGAGCTCTTTCCTAAAATCGCTAATAGTAAGAGAAGGAAACAGCAATGGTTTCAAATTTTTCCCTGATTCGTTGTAAATATGGAGAACTTTCACTTCTGAAAGTCAAATCTTCATTTAAAAAATACAACCTTAATCGAATCGGCTACGGTCCTCAAATGTATCGCACAGTCAGGGGCGGATGGGCAACTGACTAGCGGCCCGGGAAATAATATTTGTCGGCCCATTTTTTATTGTTCAATTCGAATCAAAAAGGATATAGTTTTTCTTATACTTATAGAAAACTGATTCTTGAAAAAAAAATCTCCTAATACAGGGTGTCTCGTTATTCGACCGACAACTAGGGATTCTGCAACTCAAAATAAGTCAATATAACCACATTTATCTATATCCAAAAGTACACCGCTGAGGAGTTATAGGCGTCTGAAGTTGATTAAAAAAATACATTTTATTTAATTTCTCCGACACTAATAGAGATTTTGTTATACAAATTTGTGTACCTAAGTTTTTTAAACATAAGCTCATTTTGTAAAAATCTTACCAAAGTTTGATACTTGGAAAGTGCTTAAGACGAAGATGGTATGCATAAATTAGCTCAGAACTTTTTAGTCAATTGCCAAGTTAAGTTTAAAACTATCTCTTGTGGTGCAAAAATTCAATTGTAAAATTTTTTGTTTCTTAGTTTTTTAGTTGTACCGTTTTTGAGTAAAATTTGAAAATCTAAATCAAAGCATAAAAGGTAAGTTTGCAAATTTGTAGATTTTCTTTTTATCTAAAACCGTAAGCATGGTAACCCTTATAATCTGACGTTACTTCAAGTTTTTACTTATTTGTAATTCATTTGGTATTTTTCTAAAAAGTCTTAAAATGGACCAAAGTTATTCTTTTAATGAATACACCGATATGCTATTGGTATTTGGTGAATGTGGAAGTAATGGTAGAGCTGCTTCTATGAGATACAATGAAAAGTTTCCAAATCGACGAACACCTCACCATTCGACGTTCGCCTCTGTGGAGAGACGTTTACGAGAAACAGGAAAGCTGGAAAATGACCGAAGAAATGCATGACGGCCAAGGTCTACTCGAAATGTGGAAGCTGAAGAAGAAGTTTTGGAAACTGTAGAGATAAATCCTCAAATCAGCGTAAGAGAACTTTCTTCGCAATTAGATGTAAATAAAGATGCAGTGTTTAGAACTCTAAAGGAGCAATTATTGCATCCATTTCACTTACTTGGAGTTCAAGAGTTATTGCCAATTGAACAGAATATTTACTTTTTGTCGATGGGAGGCAAACGAAACATTTTAAGGAACATCTTATTTACTGATGAATCTTGTTTCACCAGGCACGGAGTGATCAATACACATAACATGCACCAATGGTCGCAAGACAATCCACATGGTGTGGCATTATTGATAATTTTGTTACCGGGCCATTTGAATTGCCTCAAAGGCTTAATGGCGAATCTTATTTACAATTTTTAAGAACAGATCTTCCTACATTACTTGAAGATGTACCTCTGGCCATCAGGAAGAAAATGTGGTTTCAACAAGACGGAGCACCACCTCATTTTGCTAGAGACGTCAGAAATTATTTAAACCAAAATTTTCCAAGGCGATGGATTGGTCGCGGTCCGGATGCTCCAGTTGTCTGGCCGCCACGATCACCGGATCTGAATCCTCTTGATTTCTTTTTTTGGGGATGTTTAAAGGAAAGGGTTTATAGTACCCCCATTGAAAACCGAGAAGATCTTTGGAGACGGATAGTAAATGCAGCCGATGAGGTTCGTCAAATGCCACACATCTTTGATTCTGTGCGGTTTTCATTTCAGATTTCAGCGTCGGGTAAACTTATGTTTCCGTTCCCGAGGCAATCATTTTGAAAATTTCCTTTGATGTTATTATTATTTTTATGTTGTTTTAAAATAAATTTGTTAGAATGTTCCATTTAAATAAAAAGACTTTAATTTTAGTTAATTTATAACTGTTTATTTTCTAAACGCAAACCTAAATTACACTGGGTTAGGGGTTTAATAAACGATTAAAAATTAAATAAATAGAAATTTGTACGTTGAGTTGATTTGGATACTTTTTGCTATAACTTTTAGAAGCAGCTCTTCAATTACTTCCATATTTTAAGACTTTTTAAAAAAATACCAAATGAATTACTAATAAGTAAAAATTTCAAGTAACGTCAGATTATAAGCCATGTTTACGGTTTTAAATAAAAAGAAAATGTACAAATTTGCATACTTACCTTTTATGCTTTGATTTAGATTTTGAAATTTTACTCAAAACCGGTACAACTTAGAAGAAAAAACTAAGAGACAAAAAATCTTAAAATTGAATTTTTGCACAACAAGAGATAGTTTTAAACTTAACTTAGCAATTGGCTAAAAAGTTCTGAGCTAATTTATGCATACCATCTTCGTCTTAAGCACTTTCCAGGTATCAAACTTTGGTAAGATTTTCACAAAATGAGCTTATATTTAAAAAACTTAGGTTCAAAAAATTTGTATAACAAAATCTCTATTAGTGTCGGAGAAATTAAATAAAATGTATTTTTTTTAATCAACGCCTATAACTCCTCAGCGGTGTACTTTTGGATATAGATAAATGTGGTTATATTGACTTATTTTGAGTTGCAAAATCCCCAGTTAACGGTTGTCGGTCGAATAACGAGACCCTGTATATTGAACATCCAATATACCTATAGTCACTATTCGGAACGTGCCAGAGTAAATCTTAAAATGAAGATTGATCTTCAGTTTTTAATTTTTATATAGGAAGCCAATCAGAATCAAGCTAAGCGTATTCAGTACGTTTTCAAAACTGCATAGAAACGTGAAATACAGGGTGTCCCTAAAAGGTCTGTACAAAACGATACCACATACTCCTGAGACCAAAATAAGACGATTTAACCAAACTTATCTCTATCCAAAAGTGCTTCTTTAAGGTGCTACAGGCCATTAAAGTTTTTAAAACTATTTTGTATTTTTTAAATTACTAAAAATTGGCTCATACGATAATTTGGTATGTGGCTATGTAATGAAAAAAGGATATCTAGATAATTTGTTTTTACTTTTTTACGTTGTCAGTGGTCAAAAATAGGTCATCGACACGCTAAATTTCTTATAACTTTTAATGGCCGAATAAAAATTCATAGAACTTTACTTGTAGCTAAACAGTGTAATTATAAACAGTTTTTGTCTCTTACAAAATCTCCTTTATTTTGACACCCTGTATATTTTTTTTTATTTATTGAAATAAAAATTTGAAATTTGACTACATTTTATGGTTCAAGAAAATGTTTTATAAACATTAAATTATGCACTAAACATTTTATCATTTCCGGTGTTGCCGGAAATAATATCAACATAATTTCTTTTTCAATGTAACATCATTGCTTAGTTCCGATTGAAGCAATTTAAAAAAAATATATATTTTTGTGAAAATAATCTTATTTTTTTAGAAAATTAAAAAAAAACTTTCTTTTTCTTCATCCGGATGAGTTCATAAAAACTACCAAAACTTATTTTAAATCGTGGACTAGCAAGCAAGAGGCACTAAGTCAAAAATAGATAACATATTTTGGTTTAATATTTACTTTTGTAATAAAGAATTAGTTTTAATTAGATTCTAGATAAATTGAAGATTCAGACCCGTTATACCCATTAGGACAAAAAGACCTATAATGGCCCACTTTCAAAAAGGGCCCAGCCCAACAATAAATGTAGTGTTTTTTGTTTGTTTTGAATATAACACTTCTCTAAAATCTACACCATCCGAATCGAATGTCGTAAATTTCTAATAAGAAACATATTTTGCAATTTAAAGTTATCAGTATAACGTATTCCATTTTGTGAATTTTATACAGGATGTTGCAAAAATGAAAAAGCTATTCAATACCTTATTATTTTCCAAAGAGTTCTCAATAAAGTACTGAAGAGCTCTTCGCCATTTATGGGACAGTTTGTTCCATTAATTAATTTTCTTGAAATTTAAGAAAAGATAAAATCGATAATCTTAAAAATTTGATTTAAATTCAATTAGATTTAAGTAAAATGGTAAAATTGGAACTTTTTAAAGTTTGTGAGAGTTTCACTTAAATTTAAAATAAAATGCATATTTCAAAAATTCATGATTTCTCCAAAATTAAAATATGAAAAATAATTGAAAGTTCGTCACTTTAAATTCCAGGACATTTTTTTCTTTCTAAAGTGAAAGCAAACGAAATTTACAATAAATTCGTAATTTTTGTTTCAAAAACCCTTTATTATTGAAAATTGCATCTTTTTGAAAATTTTGGGGCGAGTTTTTTTTAGTTGGAAATGTCGATTTTGGACCCGGTTAAAAAAATAAAAATTTCTGAATTTATATTCACGATGGCCAGAGAGAAACAAAAAGAAGCTGTTATCCAAATAAAAACGGATACAAATAATACCATTATAACCCTTTACGAAAAAAATGGTAGTATACGAAACATGTGGGGCCAGTGAAAGTATCGTGGCCTAGTGGCCGGTTAACTGATAATACGGCACTGTGAAGAGTACTTTAGAACTACATTTTCGAATGCTTTGAAGCTTTAAAATTCAATTTACGCAAATCAAATTTTTTGACTTAGTGCCTTTTGCTTGCGCTAGCACGAAATAATAGAAATATACCTAAATAAAATGATTCCAGCAGTTTTTGAGATATTATTTTTTTTACTTTTTTAAGAAGCATTATTGCAAATAACTTTTTTTAATAAATTAAGATTTTCGGTACTTTCGGTCACCGGCCCGACGAGCCTCTAGCACACCGGCCCACCGGAAAATTCCCCATTTTCCCTTATGGCCCATCAGTCCCTGCGCACAGTACAAATTATTGTATATGCGGAGACGGCGTCACGCGGACCGTAGCCGCCCACGTGATTCTATCAATGGGCCTATCCCCGATTTTTTAATTTTTATTTCATTATAAAAATGATCTTCCCCTGAATTTATATATCTAAATACATAAAGGGTGATGAAATAGTTTGGAACATAATTCATAACTGCCATATTTAATTTTTTTGAGATAATCGCCAGGACAGGTCCGCGCTTTATAAATAAATAAATAGCTTTATTACCAATAGCCTAAAGGCCAATACAGTAACATAGTAAGATAACAGTTTTACATTTAATTACAAAAAAAGAGAAATTTAGCAAATAGCCCTAACAGCAGAATAGTATAAAAAAAAGTTATATAAAAACATAACATATAATAAAAACACATTCAAGAATGTATGTAGAGAAAAAATAGAAAAAAAAATGCGTGCAGGCAATTTAGCATACAGCATTGTATATAAATTTTTTGAATGTATTAAAACTTAGTTGAAAGATGTCAGCTCTACTAACATATAGATTAAAATAATTAAAATAATGAAAAGTGTGAGCAGTAGGACATGAAAATGTTACAGCATTTTTTGAAGAGATTCTTGGTACAGAAAAATTTAAAAATGAAAGTGTACTAGGGTCATCAACAATATTATTAAGGACCTTGTAAATATAACAAACTGATATGTACTTATGATTGCTCTTTATTGAGATAAATTTAAATTCATTTAATAGATCGTCATAGCTTACGATTATCCTGTCAGGATACGCGTTATATTTCCTGAAATATAAATATTTGAGAAATCTCTTCTGTATTCGCTCAATCTTTTCAATAAATATTTTATAATAAGGCGACCAAATAATACTGCAATAATTGATTTTGCTTAGTACATAACTTCTGTAAAGTAAAATTAAAGTCTCAGTAGTAAGAAGTTTTCCATTGCGTATAATAAAACCCAAACATTTAGTACAATCAGCGCATAATTTTGTAATGTGATATTTAAATTTTAATTTATCGTCAAAGATCACCTAGGTCCTTTATTGTAGACTGTCTATCCAAAACGACACTGTTTAACTTATAATTGTAGATGATACTATTAGTTTTGCGTGTGTATGAAACCACTGAACACTTTTTTATATTAAGATGTAATTCATTTATTTTGCACCAATCCTGAAGTACGTCGAGATCTTTTTGTAGCGATAGGCAGTCATGAATGTTCTTAATTTCCCGATAAATTTTCATATCGTCGGCATATAGGAGTACTGACGATTCCATGTTTTTTTATATACCTTTTATAAATAATAAAAACAGCAATGGACCAAGGTTGGACCCTTGAGGAACTTCACTTGAAGCATAATATTTATTCGAAGAAAAGCCATTGTATTTTACTATCTGTTCACGTTTATGGAGATATGATTGGATTACTTCAATAACATTATCAGGGATATCATAATAAATTAATTTTTCCAACAAAACTGTATGTTTAAGACGGTCGAAGGCTTTGGAGAAATCCGTATATATTACATCGGTTTGGCCCTTGTTATCCATATTCTTCGATAAAAATTGCGTAAAGTATGTAAGGTTAGATGTAGTTGATCTGTTACTCATAAAGCCATGTTGATTTTGGGAAATTCTACCTCGCACTTTACCGTATATATGTTGCGATAATATGGATTCAAATACTTTTGAGAAATTGGAAAGTATTGAGATAGGACGATAGTTTGCCACATCACTCTTTTCTCCAGATTTGTACACAGGTGTAACTTTAACTTGTTTCCATTCGTTTGGAAATTGACCACTATCAAGTATCAGATTAAATAAGTGAGTAAGCGGTTTTGCTAGGTTGGATGAACAATCTTTCAGAATAAAAGCAGGAATATTATCTAGTCCCATGGTTAGTGTCGGTTTCAGTCTTCTTAGCTGGTCTAGAACTTTGTTTTCAGAAACATGAAAATCTCCAAGTTTTTTACTACGAAGAGAGTTATTTTTGTTTAATGATACAGGAAGGTAGACACTTCTGAAGTGTGAAGCAAAACCATTAACGATATCCAGCGGAGATTTTAAAGAAACGCCATTGTTGTTCATTATGCCTGGTAACCTTGTTGCTTTTTTTAGAGATGATACGTACGACCAGAATTTTTTTGGATCATTAGAGATTTGGCGATCACATTGTATAACGTAGTTCTTATGTGCGTCTTTAATTTGATTTTTAATTATTTTACGTAATCTTTCGAACTCAAACTTATGCTTTTCTTTTTTGTTTTTAAGAAATAATTTTCGATTTTTATCCTTAAGTTTTATTTTTCTAATGATGTCATTATTAAACCAAGCAGGGTATTTATGTGTATCATTAAGTTGTTTAACTTTTGGTACATACTTATCAAATAACTGTGTTAGATTATCATAGAGGTTTTGCAACCCTCGTTAATATTTACAGAGCTACAAAGTGTAGACCAATCAACATTTGATATTTCGGAATATAATCCATACAAATTCGCCTTTCTAAAGTTATACTTTAAATCATCACTGCACTTAAAGTTAGCATTTTTCAGATGATTTGCATTCAATGAACAAGATAGAGAGGGGTGATGAGTGTCTTCTGGTACTATGGGACTTACTTCACGTGAAACGTTGAGATCTAGTTTTTTGGATACTATTACTAGATCTAGCATACGATTACTTGAGTTAGGAACTTTGTTCTTCTGTTGTAGACCACAAAAAGATAAAAATTCAAGCAGTCGCTGTGTCTTATCATCTGTGACTTCATTATGTATTTGGTTGTAATATTTGGGTATATTAAAGTCTCCGCCAATGAATACATAAGGCTGATCATAAAATTTAAATTCCAAATAATCAAAAAGAGCAGAGTAGATGTCCATATGGAGAGTAGGAGGTATGTAGATACCTAACAGATAAATACAAGTTGATCCACAATGTAGTTTAACACAAACTAAATCAATTTCTTTTATATTAAAGTCAAGCTGCACAAATTCACAATTAATTTTTTAGGGTTAGACTGTTGGTAATTACTTAGTTTTTTTGATTAGAGTAACTTTTCATGATTTTAGGTCGATTGTTTATGTATTTTAGAATGAGATCCTTTTCCCCTTGTACCTTCCTATTATTAAGTTCCAATATACAGTTCTTAAGTTCCTCTCTTTGTAAATTTGTTCTATCAGATTGCACTACGATGCTATTTGACATTTTAGCTTTGTTTTTGAGAATGTTATGGACATTAAGACATCTTTAAAAATTACTTTTATTGGTATGGGTTTTTCAGTCCTCTTACCAAGACGCATAATCAGTTTTATATCCTTATGCTGTACTTTGAATTTAATTTAAAAAAAAAATGGGAAGGGGTTGCTACCTAAATTTTTGATATTTTGTGTAGAATTGTATAAACAATCAAACTGTAAAAGAAAATTTAAAATAAAAAATGGTCTTCCCCTATTATATTAAAAAAAAAAGGTTTAGGGGTAGTTTTCACCCATAAAATTTAATAATTTTAATCATACCTTTTTATTTTATCCAGAGGAATAGGAGGGTATAATTCGTTCTCCGCGCGTTGTTTTTTTTTTATGTAAAAAATAACGTAATATGGTCTATTCTTTTATTAGTTTTTACTAGGTTTTATGTCAGATATTTTAAAAGTTACAACCATTTTTAAGTGATACCCAAAGATTTCTATATTTTCTATTATACAAGGCTTTCATTAATTACTGTTCGGTCAAGGTCACGAATCTAGGCAACCAAGTATACGATGCAACCAATTTTAGTTATTCTGTGGTTTTGAACTGTCATTTTTAGTCAAAGCGTCCCTTGCAAGTTTCCTCCGGGTTTTGTGTTAAATTCAAATTATTTCTCATTTTCTTGAAACTAAAAGTAACAACAGTTTTTTTTAAACTAATTTCCGCAGTACTTAAATTTATTACGATGGATTGTGTATCACTGTGTTGACCTGCGTTTTTTCTTTATTTTACAAATTACCAGATACAACATACAACTAATGTGATGGACTACGATACAATCGGTTATTACTTAAGTGAATGGTAAAAGTTATAGGTCCAAAGTTAGCTCATTAGCAGATAAAATTTTCAAATAAAATGACCTATTTTAAGGTTATGTCAAGCGTGTCCGGTCTATGTGTAACAATAGAAAACATAGAAGTCTTTGGTGATACCACATAGTCGAAAACCTAACCGGCTACAAGCAAGAGTTTACGCGCAAATAGCCCGGACCGCAATGTGTTAATACCTCCTTAAAATTGTATGCTTGAGTGGTATTTACATATTAGTATAAGTTTCATCATCGGAGGAAATTTACCCAAAATCCGATAGGTCCTTTGAATAAAATAGTTTAATATTTCTTCAACTCAAGGCACAAGAATACAAAGAATCTTAAATAACACTAAATTAAACAAAAACCGGTTTAAAAACAATTACAAATTGGAAAAAAAACACGTAAATCTGTTTGCTGTATATTCAAACATTTGAAAGTTTACTACAGAATTTAGTTCAGATTTTCGCCACAGAGGGCGAACATCGTCATCTATTAGTAGTTAAAATTGCCAATAGTTGTCATCAGTTTGAAATTGAAGTTTATTGAACATTAGTCGTTGCTCACTTTTATCTGTGCTCATTTTAATTTTATGCTTTAATTATTGCTTGTTTTAGTTCATGGATTTTGAAGATAAAGTCCCGTATCATGACTTATTTGTTAAATATAATAAAATAAGAAGTACTTCGAATATATTGGATCGTCCCGCTCCTGAACAGAAACCCGCTGATGAAATAAAAAAGAATTTAGAGATTATGTCACTTAATCCTAAGGAGGATTCGAGTAAATGTCGCACCTACTCTAATAGTAATTCTTCAGAATGCGATGAGAAAATGCCCACTCCAAGAAGGACCAGTAAGTACAGTATATAGTTCGTCCAAATTATCCGGAGACGGCGCCATATTTTAACGAGAGAACAATTTTTGAAATTGGAATACTAACCTGTAATGAGTCATTTTCATTTTAAAGATAACAAAGAGGAATATAATACTGCAAACCAGAAATCCCTATCCCAATTCTTTTAAATGTCTTAAGAGCAATTTCCCAAACGGTAAATATAGTGGTTTAGTTCTGCAGTCATAAAAGCTAGTACGAACAACATTTTTGTATAATTTTTTTTTTGAAGTTGATTTAGAAGTCATTTCTTTAATTTTTCCCAGAAGGAAAAAAAATTGGAAAATGTACAAAAAAAATATAATGATCTAAAAGTACCTTAACTTTGGACCCCTCTAATTAATTTTCTGCTGGGTTGCGGAAGGTAACTCTCTGGCAGTATGTAGCCTAATAAATTTAGATTATAAATCTGAAAAAGAATTGAAAATCTAACAAGGGAAACTTGAGTTATGACTGCAGAACTAATGCTCGATTTCATGATTTTTCACAATTTTTCCTCCCCAACTGGCGCGCCCTCTAGGGATTCGCATTAATTAACAGTTATTTGGTCATAATTTGCAAAGAAGCTCCAGAAACTGGGATGAATTTTCTATACCTTGTTATTATCTCCAACGAAAAATTTATCGCGGGTGCCTAGGAAGATGCTCTTAAGAAGCTATATAAAAATTCGAAAAATCAAGTCAATTTTCTTTTGAAGGGGGAAAACTAATAAAGAAACTTTACCCCAAATGTCACCACATTTGCCACAGCCACAATTACTTTTAATTTTAAAACCAATCGATCGATTAAAGTTGTATTTTTTTACGTTACCCTATCATACCATTTAAAAATTTAGAGGTTGTCTTCATAGCTCACAAGGATGAACAGATTTTTGCTCCTGCTTTATTGCAAAAAATGTCCCTATTCAAAGGAAACTTGACCTGTTCGACCATTTTTTAAAAATTTTGTATTTACTAATTTCAAATCCTTTCGTTTTCATCGGCCCACCCTTTATAAGACAGTTTATATGTATTCACCAATAAAAACTAAATTTTTCTATGACTTATTTTTCAACTTGAATTATTTGAAAAAACTAAACTTTTGATACATTTTTTTATAAAACTTTTAGAAACATCACTTTTTTTCAAAAGGAATAAACCTTCCAAAGATGATGAAGATGCAAAGATACTTTTCCAAGAAAAAGTAAAATATTCTAGACCCATCATTAAGACTTCTTCTAACTCAAGAAGGTCCGTTGAAGATTTGACTACACCAAAGAAAAATACTATTAGTTTCATTGTAACAAAACAAGATCTTGAAAATCATAACGATGGCGATGGTGCTTTAGATTTAGATATTATGGCTGATTTAGGAATACCTGTTGGAAAAAAAGGTAGGTTTATGATTTCTAACACACATAAATTGTTAACTCCAAATTTATTTTTAGATCCAGCAGTTATTGATGTAAATGCTGGACATTTAGATAAATACGACCATAAGGAAGACGTTTATACCTCAGGAAGCCCAACTCCACCAAATAAACCTTCGAAAAAACAAAATATGCAAAATAGGCTAATCAAAATTAAAAACAGCCTATCATCTGATTTACTAGACAACTAGTTACGTTAAACATGTTGATATTACAACATGTTAATTATTTTTTGTTCGTTAGTTTCTATTCTAAATTTTTATTATTAAAAATTTGTAAATGTTCCGTTTTATTTTATTTTTTGATTAATTATCTTGAGTTTCTAGATAATTTTGTATTTATATGATATAGTCTATTTTTTTAAACATCTAATTTAAAGGAGTAGAGAGTAAAAGGTTTAAAACTTCGAGTTTCCAGTTAAAGATTTGTTTAGTGTTTATAGGTGGTAAATTAAAAAAAAAACGTGCTAAATTGATCTTATCTAAAAATAATTCATTCTATTTAAATTTTTTTTTTTATGAATCAACCTTTTTGTGAGTGCTGCCGAGCTTAACCAAAAAGCGGCACTATATTTTGAGTTGAGTTATATCTTTTATGAACATTTTGCATCTTTCTTCCTAGCGATAACAAAACAATTTATGCTAGTTTAACCATAATTTACTGATTTTTTATAGTTACCATGCAAACTAAAAGACTGTTTGCTGTTTTTGTGAACTTTTAGTTAGAGGAGATACTGCGATTTTCTTAAGCACGGCAGTGCAGCTAAGTTGGTGTAAAATACGTTTCTACATTTAAATTATATTTTACACAAAGTACGCTCACGCACGTAATTCATAAAAAGCAAAAAAATGTAAATGCAAGAATTGTTTTTTTTTTAATTTTACACTACACTAAAAAATCCTAAATAATTAAAACGCTGCTTTTTAAACATTTGACTCTATCCTCTTAATTTCACTCAAACTGCTTAATGTTGTGTGAGCATCACATATCACATATTAATCCATATGAAGAAGCAGTACACAGATTTATAAGACATAGACTATATTGAGAATTTGTTTTATTTTTAAAAATTACTTTTAAACACTTTCTTACAGTTAATTTCTATTGTATAATATAGTCTCTCAGGTTTTCTTAACCGATTCTCGACTATTTAATTTATTAGTTACTTCACAAAAAATAGAATCAACACCTATTATTATTATTATCATTATCCATGAAATTTAGAAAATAGTAATATTTTGATCTTTAATAAATTTGGACAGCATAGTAATGTGTTAATTAATAAGAAATAATTATTTATAAACTTTACAAATTTTAAAACTTCTTAGGTAACCTTTATCTAAAAACCAAATAGTATTATTTCAGAAAAGCAGAATGACTTAAGTAAAAGTGTGAAAAGTATGAATTTCATAGTTTTTATAAATTTTATATTAAAATAATGAATGTTATTATGTTACAGTATTTTAACTAAATAAAATTTCTATAAAATTTTGTTTTATTTAATTTAGGAGGATATCTATGATAAATGTAAATTTGGGTAATTTTCTATTTATTTAAATAAAATTTTCTATTAGGGAAATAATCCTTAATTCTTTAAGGATTATTTCCCTAATAACAAACGGGACCAGAGGTGGAAGTCTTTGATAGTGTTTTCGGACTGGCTTGCACGGATTATATAAAATTTGCTGATTTCTTTTTAACCTCAACAGTTAGGTATTTAAGGAAGTCAATTCTTAACTCCTCATGTACTAAAAGCAATTTCGAATGGCTTCTTTGGTTGGTTAGTCTTGACAGACCAATCTAAGAACCAAAGACAAACCAAAGCCATTCGATAAATAATTGTAATGTAAAATAGCATTTTTAACAACATGTGGATGGTTAAGACTGATTTTCTTGAAAACGGTGCCCTCTACAGAGTTGGTATAAGAGTACCTTTTTTATTAAAAATAGAACTATATTTTGAGAAAAAAATGATTTTAAATTAACCATAAAAAAGTTAACAATAACTTTAACCTCAACCCTCCTCATAACTCCCCTTTAAAAGCTCACAAAAAATCTGAAAAAACTCGTTAAGTCATATCTGAAGTGTACTAACATTCGTACCAAATTTAAAATCTCTACAATAAACTGTCTTTAAATAAACAAGCTAAAACCTCCTTTTTGTCACCATATTGGACTGTGGCTCCCTTAGGAAGGGAAATCGGACATATGTTTACAGTTTTTTTCTTAAAATTAGGTGTAGATTCACGTCCTAAAATTTTGCCGCTTAATTTCTGGACACCCTACACCCTGCATACCTATTGAAAAATATCAGAAATTTAAATACTTATGTGTTTCCATCATGAGGATTTAAAAAATACCGGCATTAGGTGGCGTTTTGGCGAGACTACGTTTTTAGGATCATGAATATAAAACCATATTTTGCGCATGATCCAGTCCAAATACAAGCCTTCGAAGCGTTTCCATTAGATATTTTTAAATTCAAACTAGATTCGATCCCAGAAAAAGCAGTATATCGACCTTGAGGCCGAGTACGATATCGAAACGATAAATTGCGCGTTTCCATCCAGTTTTCAAGTAGAATCAAGAATTCAATCCCCGATGGAAACGTATTAGTAATTGTTGGAGAATCTTCGGGGAGATCCTCAGAAAAATAGTTAACAACTTTATCAATTGAACGAGATATGAAGGTACAAAGTTGGGAATTCAACTTTTTTTGCATGATTTTGAAAACCCGCTAGTTGCTTGTAAAGTTATGGTTCTTTTTAGTCGTGAAGTAATAAATTAAAGGAAGTTATCGTTCTCTGGGTGGATCGTGTTCCAACGTTGATATTCATACCACATGTATAGAAAAAGTAAAATATTTAATTTTGTAAAATATTGGGTCATGAAAATATGCGTGGGCTTCAGAAAAGGCTTTTCAAGTTGTGAATTTTTAACACCATTTTTCAGAATTCGACAACGATGTCGGGATTAATTATTGCCGACATCATCTAAATATTTTAATTTTCTGATGTTAATAATGTATTAATTATGTACTTAATTACATATTTATAAATATTTTATTATATTTTAATTATTTTGCGTATAGTTTTATCAAATTAATAAATAAATTCACAATTATTTTTTTAAAATTATTTAATTATTGCCGTTTTTTCTTCAATTTTTACAAAAACTTGAATAAAACATATGGCCGAGCATTGCATAAGATATTTCTATTACGTGATAAAATGGTATTTGTATTATAGTTGACGAAAGTTTTATAGATATCCATTCACAAGAACATCTTGAACTTAAAATGTTACAATTTTTACAGTACATTTCGGATTTTCTAAAACATTGCCAACATTGGATAATTTTTCACTTACGTGTCACAAACAAATCCATTAATTTCCAAATGTATTATTTAGTTGTAAATATAATTAGAATATACAGGGTGGCCCACGACGAGCTAGCCAGGGCATATCTCGAAAACGATTAGTACGATCTAAATGAAATTTGGTACATTACTATAGTTTCAGACAGGGTCCATTTGAGTATAAGAATAATTTACTTCCGGTATGTTGTTTCCGGTTACTTGACATCAACTTTAAAATATTTAATGGATCACCCTGTATATTAATGCATTTTTTAGAAGATTATTTCAATACAAATTCAACGAGTTTTATTTTAAGGTAATGGGAATATCCTCAATTTAAATAAAAATAAAAAATATTTTATTGTTAAATGATAATTGTTTGAAATACAAAAAAATAAATATTCTAGCTAACAATTATAAACAAAAACTGACCAATCTGGAATTTAAATGTAGGTGAACAAATAAAAATAAATAAAAGATGAAATTTACATTCACAACTGCCTCATGTTGCTGTTGTGCACATGATATTGACTTATTTTTGATATCGTTGGCGTTGGATTGTCGAGTGGCCTTCTGTTGTTTTTCAAAATTATTCCAAAATGCCTACTCATTTTACTTATGATGAATATGTTGACATGCTCCTTGTTTATGGCGAATGCCGAAAAAATAAGAGACTTGCTCGAGATGTGTATAGAATTCGATATCCAAATCGTATAACTCCAAATGAAAATACTTTTGCCCACATCGAAAATAAATTACGAAATGGTTCGCTACCAAATGGCAAACTGGCAACATCTAGAAGACAATTAATTCAAACGGAAAACAACATCATTAATATTTTGGCTTATGTTCAAGTGAACCCACATGCATCCACCAGACTTCTTTCACAAGAATTGGGATTAAGCAGAAGTATCATCACCACAAAATACATTTAGTGCAAGGTTTAATACCGGGTGATTTCGAACGAAGATTAAATTTTATTGCCGAAATATCAATTAAACTTGAACATGATCCATTTTTCCTTAAAAATATTTTATGGAGCGATGAATCCAAATTTCATAACAAAGGTACTGTTAACCGCCACAACAGTCACTATTGATCACCCGAAAATCCGCACTGGGTCAAAGAAACAAATTTCCAGCAAGTTTGGAGTATAAATGTATGGTGTGGTTTATTCAATGACCGAGTTATTGGCCCCTACTTTTACCATGGTACATTGACTGGTGCCAGATATTTAAATTTCCTTCAAGAAGTACTTCCAGAATTGCTAGAAGATATTCCACTAAATGAAATGGCTGAAATATGGTGACAACAAGATGGTGCTCCCCCACATTTTTCTCGTCAAGTTACGGAATACCTTAATGTTACCTTCCCAGAACGCTGGATTGGCCGTAATGGTCCTATAAATTGGCCTGCGAGATCACCAGATAACCCCTCTAGTTACCCCTAGATTTTTTTCTGTGGGGATACTTAAAGGAAATTGTGTATACCACACAATCTCTTGACATACAAGACTTACAGAACAGGATCATGGAAGCATGTCAAAGAATTACACCAAATATACGGTCAAGATTCGAATATTGCATACAAGAAGGTGGAAGTCAATTTGAACATCTCTTATAGTGCGTACTGTTGGTAACATTTTGTTCATAATTATTAGTTAGAATATTTTTTTTGTATTTTGAATAATTTTTATTTAACAATAAAGTAATTTTTTATTTTTCTTTAAACTGAGAATATTCCCATTACTTTAAAATAAAACAGAGAGTGTATGGTATCGTTGAATTTATATTGAAATGATTTACTCAAAAATGCATTAATATACAGGGTATTCCATTAAATATTTTAAAGTTGATTTCACGTATCCGGAAACAATAAACCGGAAGTAAATTATTATTATTCTAAAATGGACCCTGTCTGAAACTATAGTAACGTACCAAATTTAATTTAGATCGTACTAATCGTTAGCTCGTCGTGGGCCACCCTGTATGTATCCAAGCGCACATAATTATTTTTAATAAAAAAATAAAATTTTTTGGAAATGAAAATAACATTATCATCAATTTTTACAAGTGATTCCAGGCTATGCGTTGCGCTAAGTTCTAAGAAAATCGCACTTATTGATGTATGATTTTTTTCATTTTATAGATTTGTTTCTAGGA
This sequence comes from Stenus bimaculatus, assembly GCA_963971135.1. Lineage (NCBI taxonomy): Eukaryota > Metazoa > Arthropoda > Insecta > Coleoptera > Staphylinidae > Stenus > Stenus bimaculatus. The sequence goes on from OZ020187.1 coordinate 15,239,556, forward strand.
AAAACCATTGTACGTCCTTGTCTTCAAAAATATTTATAAATAATTGAAATGTTCTTCCTTATTTTGCACGCACGATTTAAATCGATTTCTAATAATTCACAACATAAACAACTAATTAGAGGAATATTTAAAATTGCAAATCGTAAAGGGTCCTTTAGGTCGCATTATATTGACTTCACAATTTATTTTTTTTAAATTGATAATTATGACGGGTAATTTATTGTAGGTAATTTTAAATTTAAAAAATAATTGAATTCCCAACGTTGTCTCTTCATCTCTCGATCAACTGGACAAGAGGATTTTTTTAACTACTTCTCTGAGGATCTCTGTGCGGTTCGTACTGTAGAGCTCTTGCGTCTTTTTGGGACATCCTGTAATTTGAAAATGATTTTCAATTAATCATTTTCAAATTACAGGATTTTCAATAATTACACAGTGTATCCTAAAAATAAGTGATCAGAAGAATATCGTAGAAATAAGTAGACTCATCTACAAAAACCCCAATTTTCAGACTCGGAACACCCCAGTTTTTTTAGGGACTTTTTCCCCCAGAATATGCCCTTAATTGAAAATTGTACCACAGTTCATAAACTATTTTAGGTCAATTTAAATAAAAATAATTGGAAAGCAAAGCTAACTAACGCCACTTTGGTCGAATTTTATAAGATCATTACCATCAAATAACATGGAGTATGGATACAATTTTTTTTTCAAAAAATAAATACGAATCATTCTTGATATTTTCTCTCATATCTTTGAAATAACCCCATAAAGGTACCAATTTTTTAAGTCCATAAAACTTTACAGGAAACTCAATCATTTTAAAAAATATTGAGTGTTGTACTCTTATACGGTTTATTTCAAAGATTGGACGAAAGTAAATAAGAATGGAATTTATTTTTATAGAGTAACGTCCCCAAAAATAATTTATAAGAAAACAATGGGTTAATTTCTTTTTTACAAAAAACATTTATCGTCCGTGAATGATCAAACTGCGAAAATACATCTTATTTCATCGTCAAAAATCTAAAAAAAGAGTAGGGAGCTATATTTATATTTTTGGAGATCCAGTATTTTGACTTTTAGGTCAGCCATTTTTGATAGAGATTAAAAAAACTATTACTATAAAACTCAAACTTCAAATAGTAAAGATAGTAAGAAAAAATCAAAGAAAAAAATGTTCAAAAGGACGTTTTTTTTTCTTTTGTTTTTTCAATTATTTAAAAAAAATCAAGAGGTTTTTGTCTTCTATTATTATCCCTACAAATCAAGGAAATTTTAAGTTCCTAGTTCTTTTCTTTCATTGAAGAATACACTCTCAAATTAACTCTGTTTTAATAATTAATTGGATGTTGTTTCATTTCTTTTTTTTGAGTATTGGTACGTGATGGAAAAAAATAGGAAGTCTGAATTTTCATGATTTATAATGATATTATATTGATCTCAGAAGATTGAGATTTTTTAAATTGATTAGGCTACATCCTACCAGAGAGTTACCTTCTGCAACCTAGCACAAAATTAATTAGAGTGGTTCAAAGTTAAGGTACTTTTGAATCATTATATTATTTTTTGTACATTCTTCATTTTTTTTTCCTTCTGGCAAAAATTAAAGGAATGACTTCTAAATCATCCACAAAAAAAATTATACAATAATGTTGTTCGTACTGGCTTTTATGACTGCAGAGCTAATCCACTATATTTTCCGTTTAGGAAATTGCTCTTAAATATGTTATTACGTATCCGTTTTTTAGTATACTTTTAAATACTATATAATAAATCAAGAAAAAAGAGATCCTAAAATGAGTATTGTTCAAAAACATATACTCTCTGTGTTTATGACTAATAATCCATGGGTGACATGCGGAAGATTTTCAAAGGATTTTAGTTTTAAAAAGGCTTGTGGATCGAAATCTCACAGACTCTCAATGGAATTGTTGGTGCAAAAAAAGATAACATCATGGAATATCCTTTGGTGCTGGGCATCGACTTCCACCTCCTCTATAGCGGGTAAATTTACTAAATAGTCCATTTTTTAGAAAACTGTGACTACGTTTAGCTCGAGCAAGTCAAGGCAGCTTGAATTCAGGCTTGATTTGACCTTTTACATGTACTTCAAATGGTAGAGGTCTGTAATATAATATTTAATTTAATATTTCGAGAATAGGTCTCCAGGTAATTAATGAAACCTCAAAAATGTTTATTTTTTTATTGTTACTAAAATTAAATAATGAGAGTAAAGAAGTATGTATATATAATTAAAGTTTATTTAAATTCAACAGTTTTAAGACCAATCCCACAAAGTATTATAGAACTACCAGCATCAACTTCTCCCAATATTTCTAAAATTCTTGATTTGTTGTTAAACTTCAAATGATAACACCTAGAAATATAAACATATTCATAATTAATAGCCAGATTCTCGTTACATCGACCCAAAAATTAATAAAATGTTTACCTTAGTATACAATCTTTCGGGATGTTATCCTCTGGCCCAAACTTCAAAATTCTATTGTCAGGACAAGGATTTAGATTAACAATAGAGTAATTATTAATGTTTTGTTTTCGTAAGGAGTTGCATTTAATTTTTCTAATGGATGTAGATTCTTGAACTATTAATATTAAGTTTAAAAAGCCTGTTTGTCCTTGTTCATACTTCGTGAAGGTGTAAATAATAACATCTCCTTCAACCGGAATATCACAAATAAATAAATTATGTATAGAGTTGCCATTAATTCTTTTCAAGGAACAAAATGTTTTGGAATCTTCAATAAATAACTCTAAACAGTTGCATTGGTCAACTAATTTAATTAAATCACATTCGGCTAATTTATCGGAATACAAAAATCTTGAAAGTTGCGTTTCTTGTTTGTGCAATTTAAATTCTCTCTAAAAATGTAATAAAATTAAATTTTAACACCACGTATTAGATGTTTTATACTTTATCTGCACCAATATAAAAAAATGTTTCAAAAGGTTTATTAATTGGATGCGTGTACAAGTATGGCCAAAGAGTCCTCCAAAAACAATTATCTTTTTGTAAATATCTTTCAAAAAACGTGTCACTTGGTTCAATTTCCAAAGATTCGTGTGTCCAACCTTGAGCAAATATGGCCATTGACATCCCATGCTTTCTAATTACATCCGCGGCCTAAATAAAAAATATTTTAGATTTACCTAAACACATTACTTTTTTATCCTTCTTACAATATGACAATTAAATTTACCTCCCCCATAAGTATTTCTTCCAAATACGTCTATTCCCACATAAATGTCCAAATTTCTATGTTGAGCATTTGTAGAGGAGTTGATAAGATTTTCCTCCTTCCAAGTGTAATTCAAAAATATTCCGTCACAAACATCGAAAAAACATCTAAAAAAATTGGTATATGTAATAATAAAATTGCTTTTGAATAAATTTTTTGATTGTTTTATTTTCATCTGACCATACCTGACCTATTGATTAAACCACTGAAATGAAAATATTGTATTTTGGCGAAGGCGCCGGGCATTGAAAACCGTACACTTGTCATGTTCTCTCTCTTACTCATGCGGATTCAATGATTAATGATCAGGCATCAATTCTTAGAAGATATATAGTACATAATACATAAATGAATTAGCCAATATTGATAAAAAAAATATTGATATTCTTTATTAGACCACCTTTTCAGCATTAATTCCGACTCAACTATACCCAGTAAACCAAAAGAGGTATTATATATGTAAAATATATATAACATGTAAGAAAACTTATGTAAAATCTAGAGAGAAATTAGGGATAAATCATGTAAGGATGTCAGCCATATTTGGGGATAGGTTATTATGTGTAAATTATGTAAATTTTTATATACAAAATATATATCGGATATAAGTAAATAAAAACAAAAAATATAATTTTTTTGCTTGGACGGTACAATGTAGTAATTAGCAGCAACCAGGCCATTTCTAGTAAGTAATCACAAGTATAATAAATTAATATTATCTTAACTGAAACCATGTTTAACTTAAAGTGGGATTTGCGGGATTCGAACCCACGGCGTTGCAGTCGCAAATTGTCGAATCAAGCCACCTAACCGTTGGACCATCGAGGCTTCATGAAATGAATACACAAAAACATTGTTTTAAAGCAATTCCACATTAAATAAATATTATATTTGTTTTAATACAAATAAAAAAAAATTAAAAATAAATTAGTGAAGTTAAAAGAAGTTCAATTATATATAAAAATTAAGTAGTTAAAATTATAACTCAACTTTTTTCTAATAATGTCGGTGTTGAATGTTGGATTTCTTTGGTAAGCGCAATTTTGCAGAAAAAATTAAGAAAAAATTCTAAACTTTAAAAATATTCAAAATAAAGACATTAAATATAAAAATTAAGTAGTTAAAATTATTTATAACAAAATAAATAAATTCTAACCCAACTTCCATACATTTTTCTAATAAGTTATTTTATTTTATATTTTATGTATGAATTATTTGCATAAAGAATATAAGTAAATAATTTATGTAGGTATATTTTAAATTAAATGTCTAATGTAAATAACACAGGCGATATTTTACATTAATAATAAATAATTATTTATATATAAAATATACAGTATACGAACTTATGAATTGTATATGTAAATAATTCTATATAAATAACACATTATAAATTTTACTTATTACTTACATAGAGAAAATAATATAATATTATATATGTAAAATATACATATATTTTACGTTAAATTAGCTACATAGGAGAATTTACCAGCTATCTATGTGTATTTTATATATAAGTTACAAATTGGTTTACTGGGTAGTCAGTTCCTTCAATTGTGTCTTCGTCAAACAACACTAAAAACATTTAGTTATACTATAATTAAGTGCTTTTAGTATTATTAGACGAGGAATTCCTCCTGAAAAGGTGATCTACTAATGAAATGTGAAATGCACTATACAGGATGAGTTTTTAGTGCGAAAACGTTAGCTATATCTTTTATCTATACAGGATATCCCAGCGCTATTTTAATAATATACCGAGTGCCATTCTAAGAAAGGCGGGCCGAAGTTATGTTTTTTTTACATGGAACACGCAGTATATTATGACATTTTACATTTCCTATCAAAAAATAATCATAGTTTGTATAACCTTTTATGGGTCTAAATTTTCAATATCATCTAGTTTACAGCTATCATGTCAAATTTAAGATTGTGATAAGTTTTCATCAGGGTGCCTTATGAAACGCAAATTTACAAATTAAACGAACTTTTCAAATTAAATACCCTGTATATTTTAACATCAATCGATGGCATTTTTTACAAGTTTTCTATTGATATAATGTTTGTATATGGTCGCATTTCAATGGTTTAGGAGATATTAATATCCAAACTGAGAAACAGTGAAAAATGAATAAAATAGTGCAATTTCGTAATTTAAGAGGATAGTCGGCAAATGTGAGCACTTGATTTTGAAATTCGCTTGTTATTTGCGGTTTTGCTCATACTTTTTTTCCATTGAAGATTTTTTAAAAAAAATTTTGGTACACAGAAGAGTCCTGTTACAAAATACGTTCGCTTAGCGGCGTTCTCCACGCAGATAAAAAACTGATTAAAATAATATTTATTTCCCAAAGCTAGCAATAAGTTAAGGTATAAACGAAGAGTTTCCCGTTTCGTTTTTTTATTTTAAGTATATTTTTAAACTTTGTACAGCATCCCAAAAATTAAGTAAAATTATAAGAAATTGATGTTTTATCAATATTAGCCAGTACATGAATGTGTTGCACGTTTCTTCTACTAATTGTTGTTTCCCAATGATCTATATAAGTAAGAGAGAGAAAGTCGCAACTGTACGGTTGCGTCTTAAAATACAGATTTTTTTGTCGGTAGAGGCGATAAAGCTAATATCCATTTTTTTATAATAAACTGGTATTCGGAAATGGTTTAAAATTTTATGCCACTTTTTACTTTTTATGATGTAGATACACATATGAGACATTAATAGAACTTAATATTTAGTTTAATCTTTTCTTTTCTCTAGCTCTCTAATTATTTTGTAGTTTTTTTAGGGATATTTGGTATAAAAAGTACGATACCTGTTATTTTTATTTAATTCATTTTGCCACTTTAGCGAACCATCTTCAATGACACTATCGTACCACAAAATTAATGAATCTGGTTTCCTTTTATGAATTGACTTCGTAAAATAATTAACAAATTGTAATAACATTGAAGTATTCTCTAATGGGTTCTCTATATTTAAGAGCCATCCATCCAATTCAAATAGCAGAGTTAAATCCACCAGCCCATTTACAAATATTTTCATAGTTTCTATATCTTCTAAGAAATTTGCACAAAGTGCCTTTCCATCGTCCCACTCGGTTATAAATGTACCTAAAATTGAGATTTTTTTAAATAGGTATGTACAGGGTGAGCTAAAATGATTGTGGTTTGATATGTAGGCAACCAAATACACAGGTTGGTACAACTGAAATCATATAAAGAAAATCTCCTAGTAATCCAATGGCGTAGCAAAATTTTTTCCAAAACCTTTAATTTCACAGCAAGTGTCAAATATTGAAAATGTTTTTCTTCATTTTCGGGGCAGATGCTAACACAAAACAAAGATTTACGCAAATTAATTTTGATAAAAACTGACGTTTATGAAATAGAAGGCACAATAATGAAATTCTAAAATCTGAAGTTTTGACACAACGGTAAAAATTACACTTACGCCTCTGCTTTTGTGAAGTTACTTTGTTTTGATTTTGACATGATTTTGTGTTACTATGAACATGAAGCAAACAAATTCTCCAGATTTTTAGGCGGGAAATTTGAATTGACCACAATTATTTTAGCTCACCCTTTATATAAAAATAAAAAATTAATTTCAATATAATTTTTCGTAAAAAATTACCCAAAATCTTAACTCCGTTTTTATGAGCTGTATTAATCCAAGGAAGAGGAGGAATGGTAATAAAATGATGACTAAAATATACAAATATGTCAATTTGTGACCATCTATAAAACGTGTAACCATTCCCTTTTCTGGCGCCTTCCGTGAATCTAAAATTATAAAAAAAAGTTGCGATTTTGTAGCCAGATTTTGGTCAAAAGTCAAACCGATACTAATGGAACCAGATATGAGCACTGATAAGATAAAACTAAAGCTAAAATCAAGATAAGATATGTTTTTAAGACCCGCTTGTCGGACCCTCCAAAATCTTATCATCCATCCTGGATAATTTTAAATTTTGTTTATACAGGGTGTACAAAAAGTGAAGGATTTTTTCAGAAACATGTTTGGAAACATTGCCCATGACCTTGAACAGCAATATGAAAGTCAGGCGATAATCACAAATCACTTAACTTTTTTTAAAAAAGGGCAACCCATTTTTATTACATATTATTATATCTTATTTTCAGAAGCTTACGAAACATATTTTTTATTTTTCTAAATTAAATAGTAATTATACAGGGTGCTTAAAAAGTCAAGGACACGCTTCACAGTACGTTGTTTGGAAGCAATCGTTAAACAAGGGTAAAATAATTAAAAAAATATTTGGATAGAAATTCCGAAGTTATTGGAATATTTTAAAGAAGTAAACTTGACAACTTTGTTTTCAAAGTAGACTTTGAACTTTGAAGATACCATTTACCTCTTAATATTTAGTTCAAATTTTTGATAAGTTATGTAATCACTCCAATAAAGGTGATATAGTTGAAATTAACATGACAATTTTCAAAAGTGCAAGAATTAATTAGTCAAAATATAGACCATTTATTATTAGTAATTTTTATTTAAAACAAATAAAAATATTTAAATTTGAAGTAGACCTTATTTTTATCAGATTAAAGTTCCAGGAAACGAAGAAATAATTGTAATATCTTTACATTGTTGCCATAGGTCATTTTTATCAATTTTATGATAAATTATTAATTTTAAAATGTAAATAATATCTCTACATTCTCAACAAAAATAAATATTTTTTGTTGAGAACTACAATAACAACACAATTATCTTTATGTTCTGTACTATAAACAGCAAAAATGTACAAATAAAATTTTTAACTCTGAGCACTCATATCTTGAACAATCTGGTAGAAGGATTTTTTTGAATATTTTTCCCTTGTCTAACGAGTGCTTTTTAACAACGTAGCCTGGAGCGTGTTCGCGACTTTTTGAGCACCCTCTATATTATATAATATTGTACAGGGTGTATCAGACCACCCGTGCCACCCCTTTCTCTCGAGAATGCGTTATCGTATATGACTGAAATAAAAAAAATAATTACCAAAGTGAACCAAAACAATCCATTGGTGAACTTTCCGGAACCGGATATCACTTTAATTTTTTAAATAACAACATAGGTCGAGTTTGATATGGTCTTTTAAAAACAAACAACTTTTATTAAAATATTTTTTAATATTTTCCATAGTTTGGAATTTATTCGAAAAACAAAAAAAAGTGTTAAAAATAGTAAATAAAAATTATTGCATATGTTGAAGAATTTTGTTGAAATATGGACAAGTATGATATTTAAAGTTGATAAAACATTAGAAGTTGTAGAAAGCTTTTATATTTGTTTTTCGAATAAATTCTAAACTATGGAAAATAATAAAAAAATATTAATAAAAGTTGTCTGTTTTTAAAAGACCTATCAAACCATATTAAACTCTACCTAAGTATGTTGCTATTTAAAAAACCAAAGTGATCTCCGGTTCCGGATAATTCCGGGTTGTTTTAGAAAAAAATAAGTTCACCGATGGATTGTTTAGGTTCACTTTGATAATTAAGTTTTTTATTTCAGTCATGTACGATAACGCGTTCTCGACATATATGGGTGGCACAGTGGTCTGATACACGCTGTATATATTTATAATATATGTATAATTTATTTAATTTATATTTTTTAAATGTTAACTCTAAAACCTCAAATAAAAAAAATATATAAAAAGATTGTTTGCACTAACATATCTAGTGGCAGCTATTTTTACCTAATAGAGGAAATGACTTTTATGTGCAAATATGCATTTTGCATGAGTTGCATACACTATTTTTTCTACGATCATTGAAAGTAATAAAACTCCATTAAAACATGAAATTAATTATAGATATCGACATTTCTAAAATATTCATTTATGATCAATTGTCGGTGGATAAAGTCATGCTTTTTGCTTTTTTGCACTAGAGCACAAACCAATTTCAAAATAAAGTACAATTATTTCCGTTTTCGGAATATTAGGATGTTAAGTTTACTAATTTTTTATCATATCTACATTTTTATTGAAGTAGGACGTTGTCTTTTCAATTTTTATTGATAATTTGCTCAAATTTTGACAAAAGCTTACTCTTGGCAGTAGTTTTTACATTTAATATTTGGTGGACGCCATCATCCATCATCTTTAATAAATTTTACTGTTATTTAGTTTTATATTGCGAAATAGGATAGTTTACCTCCTGGGACTTGATTGTATTTTAAATTTTAAATGAAAGTGGTGCAATTAGCTCTAAATAATCTAATAACGAGAAATGATGCAGATTATATTGTACTATTAAAAAGTTAAGTTGACGTGTCTGAACTAATGCCTAATACATATTTAACCTCCGCAGCTGCAACTTACATTCCCATGGGCTAGAGGAAAATATGCATGATCCTACCTTCCATAATATTTCAAAATAAATAAAAAAAACACCCTTTTTTAGTTATTATACCTATCTTCTAAGTATCCATTTTTCATATCGTGGCACACCAGTGTTCGGGGTACTAATTGTGAATCAAGTCTTTTGCATACGTTGTGAAATCTATCATCCAAGTAATGACATTTATAATCTTTGTTGTCAACAACAGTATTACTCCTAGAAGCTCTTGGAATAATACTTTTGTACCAAGTTGGTGGATTTTTCAATATATTCCAAAACTCGCTAATGCTAGTAATAGGTGAACAAATGTTGCTGGAGTTAACTTCATTATCATCTGATACTCCAACTAAAACAAATATTGTCTGACAAATCTTTGCTGGAAGAAGATACTAATGGGGTCATTCTGAACAAACGCTGTAAACTTAACGTCGATGTTATTAACATTTCACTGTTATGTGACATAACTAATGTCAAAACTAACAGCGGTGTTAAAAATCGTATTCTGAACGATTTAATTTTACAGCGCAAACTAACTTGATTTTTATATTTATTTAACGTCAGTTCGGTAGATTTAAAAATAATTTATTAAGAAGATAGTCGGCGAAATGTTTGAAAAGCGTACTTTACGCTAGTAAAAATTGATTTTTGGGCATTTGTAATCAAAAATTTAACAAAAACGATGCCTAGTTCCATTCAAATTGAATTTAGTTTTTATATAGAATTTTTGTTTTTCATGTAGAGTCCATAGACTGATAAAAAAATGCGTTTTTATAATTTATAATTGTTCAAACAGTACGCCCCTATCATAGACTCTACATGAAAAACAAAAATTCTATCTGAAAACTAAATTCAATTTGAATGGCACTAGGTATCGATTTTGTTAAATTTTTGATTACAAATGCAGCGAAAAGTACGCTTTTCAGACATTTCGGCGACTATCTTCTTAAGAACTTACGAAACGTCAAATATTTTGATCGACGTTATTTTAACAGCGAAAATGTTATTTTACATCGCTGTTAAATTACAGTAAAGTGTACAGAATAGCATTTTTTTAACATCGGGGTGACATTCGAAAATAACATCGACGTTACGGCTAACATTTTTGTTCAGAATTACCCCATAAATGTATACTGGGTGTAAACAATCACCTATAATTTCTTTATTTACGAAAACAAAAATTTGAATGAGTTACCCAGTGATTAATCAAAACCCATAATCCACTGCTCATTTCATTACCCAATAGGTTGGCAATACTGGAGCTTTGTGATTGGTCCGCACACGGTCCGAGCATGCGTTGAATAATGTCAAAAAAATTAGTAATGAATTTCATTACTTGTCAAAAAATTCAAATGTAAAGCCTAATTTTCACGGTGATAGTACTATCATGAAAGCACTGTTATGATAGTCACTGCGAAAGTGCTATCATATGATACGATAGAGACTTTCAAGTTGTCTACACTGCGACAGCTCTTGTGATAGTTCCTATCATGGATCATGGTAGGAACTATTACACCAACTATCACCGTGAAATCGAGGCTTAATCTATCCTTTATTCAATTGTCGTGGAAAAAAATTGTAATTTTTACAAACATAATTAATCAATAATTATAATTAATGACTACGTTTACCTTGCAAGATGCGGAATAATTTTTAATTTTCAAAAAAAATTTAAAAACTCAATACAAACATACTCTCACTTATTTTCTAAAATTATTTTAAAACTAATATGAACATAAAACGGATGTTGTATTTAAAAAAGTAAAATTGAAGTTCTTTCCAATAAACCCAACTAAATACAAAATACCTAAATTATTTCAAATACTATTTGAAATACCCAACTCTGGGTAGTTACATATAATATTATTTTAGAGTAAGCTTTGGTAGTTTTTATCAAATTCGAAAAAAATTATATTATTAATTTTTACAAACATAATTGACCAATAATTATAATTAATGACTATGTTTATCTCACAGGTAGTAGTAGTGACAGTAAATTAATAATTAAAATAATTGTATTTGGTGATAAGTTTTATGTTTTCATTAATTAATTTAATATGCAGTGGCAGATATAGTTGATTTTGTCATAAAGAGTATGATCAGATTTTATCAAGGACATGATTCCTCGGTCTTATTCAGACGAATAGAGCGATTTCGAATGGGTAGTAGTAAAGTAACCAAAAATTTGACAACTTCTTCGGTTCTTTCTTCCCCATTCGAACCGATAGAAAGAGATGGGGCGAATAACCAAAGATGAAAAGGTGCTTCCAGCCGCAGTTCGCATTTCGGTTAACCAAGCTTAACTTTAGGTCAAAAACTAGTCTCCACACATACACCTTATAGGGCGCGTTCCAGTAATGAACACTAAAGCCCACGACCACGACCACAAAATTTTCCCGTTCCACTAGCTAAAAGGTCACCATTCAACAAACAACCACGGAAACCCACGAATAAATACGGTCGTTGTGAGCTTCTTGCGGTCGCCATCGATGCACGAAACAAAAAATCGCGGTCTTATGTAGAACCATTTTGCGGTCGTCGTGGGCTTTAGTGTTCATTACTGGAACGCGCCCATAATGAGTCACCACATCTTTGAAGAACTAGTCATTCGAATGCAGTTGGTCCAAATATGACAGACTAATCCAAGAACTAAAGACGAACCACAGCCATTCGAAATCGCTTATAGAGTCCACTCATTAGTCGGGTAAATTAAAATCCTTAGAAAGAACACATCATAAAAGCAGTATTTTTAAATTGGCATTGAAATGACCAATGTTTTTCTATTCTACCTTTTACAAAAATTTTAAATTGATAAAAAAATATGTAGCAAATATTGAATTGGTGGCAAAGATCCAAAAGATATTTAAAAATCTCATATCTTCTTTTACCAATTGACCATAATTTTGGCTGTAAAACTTCCTCCAAATTCTAAGGAGGAACCATGTAAAAAATTTGTTATAACTTTAGTTTGCTGGAAAGTGAAAAAAAAGAAAATGTATAAGCCAAATGCGTTGAAATGGTCCAGGTCTAAAGATGAGTGGCGCACCCAGGATTAATTTTGGGGGGGGGGGGGGCAAAAAACCGTGACGATGAAGGTCCGACAAAATTTTTGATTTTTGTGCACGAGCATTTTCTCAAAAAATAATAAAAATTTTCTCATTTTTATTAATGTCTTAATAAAATACATTCCTTAGGAGGGGGGGGGGGGGCAAGGGGGGGGGGGGGGCAAGGCCCCCTCGGCCCCCCAATGGGTGCGCCACTGCTAAAGATTAACCTCGACGTTAACTGAATCTGAAAGTAGTAGCTCATAAACTGATGATGATGGCATGATGGGTCTTTAGTAGACACCTAGCAGAGAAACCTTGTAGTACTATAGGTCTATTCTCCGGAAAAAAAAACTACTTGTAAAATTTTGATAAAAACTGAAAATTTTTATTTTTGATTGATGAAAAATTTAATTAAGGGAATTAATATGTGATAGATCCATCAAAAATTATTTAATTAGTATTTAATATTAAAATAAAAAACTCACTCTTTTAAAGATATTTAATGAGCCAGAACGTTTTCGTCAACCAATGTTAATGTTAATGCAATTGATAATGTCAACATTGGTTGACGAAAACATTCTGGCTCATTAAATATCTTTAAAAGAGTGAGTTTTTTATTTTAATATTAAATACTAATTAATTAAGGGATCTCTTAGTAAAATTCTTCTTCTTCTTAAACTAAGGACGATGGAACTCTACACCTTCCGGTATGTGTCTTCCAGTCACAAGCTCAATAATATTTTAATCGGTGGAAGGTGAGACAAAACAAACAAAAGTAAAGACTGTTCACGATCTAGGGTCTTCTCCAGATCGACTTAGATTAGTAAAATATGAATTATTAATTTAAAAAAGCTATACGAACATGTCGGAACTGCAAGTTTGATAATAACATAAATTAACTATACATATTTATGATAATAAGATTGTAAAAGTAAACTCATATCATCATGATAAGCCAAAATTATTGAGATTTTTGCCTTTCCTTACATAAAGAGATAAATCTGCCACTGCGAATTTAATAAATAGATAATAGATAGGCAACAAACTTACGATTTTGTGATTTCAAATTGCTTATATTAGTCATCTTTTAAGTTCCTGCTACAAGCCGAGGACACACACTTCAGATCAAATACAAATTTCATGAGAAACTTTAATGAGGAAGTGCATCAAGTGCAAATAAATTCACATGCATTGTGATAAATAGGCAGATAAGGCATTTCTAAAAATAGTTATGCAACTTCCTTTATTCGATAATTTATTTATTAATTAGAAGTTAAATTGCATATTCTTTAAACAATTTGTTAACCTCAATTTTCCAGTGTTTAGATATTTTTTAGGTTAAAAATTACAACTGATTCCATCTTGGAATGGTAATTAGTAATCATATCACCTCCGTTTTCATGTTTAATATTATAATAGTGGTGATGCGGATCAAAGGGACTTTATCCACCTCAGGATTGCGAGGGTCTATACTCACCTCTCAAAACCATAGTCTTGTGGTGGATATTGATTTTTTCTTATTATATCTAATAACTTGAACAAATATTACAATACAAATTGCTAGTTCTACAAAAAATATAATCTAAATAACTATTTATTCGAGGACTTTTCGGGTTTATAAAACCAATTTTTCAAGAAAATCCCTAAAAAAATTAAATAAAAATCAGTGGTTAGATTTTATTGCGAAATGTTTTAAAAGTTACAAAAACAGTCGCTAAATAGTAGAAATATATGACCTTCTAGCCCTGGACAATGTTCTGCTACAAAGGAGGCAAGCAATTTAATACTTAGGAATTAGGAAATATTTTTGGGGAACCCTGGATAAGTTGTGGTGGTCCCAATTTGTGGCCTGTCTATTTTAATTCCCATCGAAAATTTGTTTTCGAACGAATTCACATCCAATGTATTGTTAGTAATTTTACTTTTTAATATTCTGTAGTTTAAAATCCTAAATCATCCTAAGAAATAAACAAAGGTTTTATAATTATACTGATAAAAAAAAAAGTGGCTTGATACTGTGTATTTATTAGCGAACTTATGACAAAATTGACTTTATTGTCTACAATTTAAAAGAATTTTCGTACTTAAACTAGGTACAGTAGTTGTCCAAGAGACAGTTTTCCAACAGATTCAGCAAATTTTGCCTAAACATTTTATTCATGATAAATGTAAAAGAAATCAGTTGTTTTACAAAATTGGGGATGTGGCGAATAACTGTCTTGTGGGCAACTCCTATACCATTTCCACTAAATGGTTTTACACTTTTTGTCTAGTTAAACCAATTCCAAATTGTTACATACATAAAAAAACTTAATAAAATTGGAAACAATATTCTTCTAGAATTTATAACAGTAAAACCAACAACTATTATGTTAGATGTACACTGTTGACATTTTTTAGATATCAAAACAGGCATTACATTCATTGGTCTAAAAAACTGAGGAGATTATTAAAGTTTCTAATACTTATATTATAATACGTTATAAACCAAGTTAAATATATTTACTAAAAAGCCAATTTTTCCATGTACCAGTTTATTTGACCAAAGAACTTTCACCTAAATCTATATAAATCATACAAAAATCTAATCTTCTAATGTTACATTTTTAAACAAATATGACATAGATTCTTTATTATGGATTCTCCTAATAGCCTCGGAAAGAAGAACTGATATATCAACAGTTTTTATCTTATGACATTGCATCTTTTGAAGTTCATGCGGAATTGTATTTGTAACTACAACCTTTTAAAGACATTAGTATTTATTTCACATAAATATATAATTTACCTCATCAATAGGGGAATCCTCAATTAGTCTTGGAGCATCAGAAGAAAGTAGACCATGAGTTGCAAGAACATAAATTTTATAGGCACCCCTCTCTTTTAAAACTTCTGCAGCAGCAACAAAAGAATGCACATCATCTATCAAATCATCCTAAAAACAAACGTAAATTAAAACATATTACAAATAAATTTTATTAAAAAAACATATTATGTTAGTGTGATGTAGAATATTGATAATAGGACAATAAATATGATAAGTAAAATGTTTTAGGGCAATTTATCCAGAAACAACTGAGGAAACTTTTTTATTTGGTGATAATACAAAATCGAGCAACATGCGAGATATCTTACTTTTTCAATCTTTATAGTCAGCCACAAACACAATACGGCTCTTGATGCACATTTATTGGCTTGCACAAAATATTGAATATTTACTACCTACTACAGGTGTCGGGTGTCTAGATTTTAAATTAAATTCACATTTTCCCACCTTTATGTTCCTATAAGGTAAATAAAGATTTTGGTGTATACCTATGCACATTTTACATGGTTATGGGCTAATTCTGAACAAAAATGTTAGCCGTAATAGCGCTGCTAAATGTGACAGTCACCCTGATGTCAATAAAAACGTTATCTTGTAAACTTTACTGTAACTTAACGGTGATGTAAAATAAAAGATTCGATATTAAAATACATTGTACATCAATGTAATATTATTATTTTAATCGATTATACATTAGCAAAGAGCAAAGCATACTTATTAATTATACTTTTAGATAATGGTTATGTGTACGGGAAATAACAAATTGACTTTATGCACTTAAATTATTTTTTGTCCTAAATTTTAGGTAAAACCAATATCAATTATGCATACTTACAACCATAATTGCTATTCTGCCTCCAACATCGCCTACAACGTTAATTGGAGGTTTTTCCTTTGCAGGGTGGGCAGGAACACCTACTCCAGCATCCATTGTTCTAGATCTTGGTACTGTTGGAGGTGAATACCTTCCATCAACTTCATCAGATTCTGCTTCTTTTTGTTCACCATGAATAACTGCTATACCTAAGCGAAGACGCTCTGCATAGGAAGTAGCCTTGTTTGCTGATCCGGGATTACGAGCCACAATTATAGAATTACGGTAATCAGGAATCTAAAAACAATATTTGATGTATTTTTATTGGAAGTAAATTTTAAGGCGGCATTGAGCCCTCTGAAGTCTCATCTAAGCCGTATTACTGCAGCAATAATTAAATTTATACCCATCGAAATGTATATGTTAAGTAAAGCACTTTGATAAGGGCGATTGAGTTTTAAAATAGAACTGGAATAAGTTAATCTGCGAATAAACATACTTCCTTTTCGATTTTATTTTTTATACAAAAAATAGTAATAAAATTTAAAATATAATTTCTTTGGTTTTAAAAATTTTTAATAAGTATGTGGTACTTCAGTACACGCAGTACTCTCTGAGAGACCGCAAAAACACCATTTTTCCTTTACTTGTAATATTCACCCAAAAAAGAGTTTTAATTAAAAATCATGTCAACTCAATCAAAAGACCTTAGTTTAAATGTAAACTAAGAAGAGAAGTAACAATTTGACCTCATTTGATACACCAATTTAGGTATTGCATTAATTGTACTTTTTTAAAGTTTCTTTATATTTAAAGAAAACTGAGATGAAGTTTGTGATTCGCCTTAAAAAACAAAATTGTTATCTATTCTATTAGTATCTATTAAATTCAATCTACTCCTCTCTGTTAAATTAATTAATTGTTATTTACTTAAATATGTTTCAAAATTACTTCTCAAATGGAGGGTCAAAATTCCACCAAAAAATTTTATACCTTGGATTTTTTTGGAAATTCAGAATAAAAACCAGAATGAGTTAAATTTTTAAACTTTTGTTTTAGTAATAGTACAGTCATTTGGTAGTTTTACCTGGAAAGTTTTCCGGGAGTTTTGAAAATGGGTAATTTTATAGATTTCGATGTGCTCTTTTCGAATTTCAACTTTGCCGTGTCTTTGTCGCACCCGCCGCCATATTGGAAAAATGGCGCCTAAAACCAGTTTTTTGACAATATCTCCTTTCCGACTCATTTTACGATAAAAACATTTATATTCAAAATTAAACTAGAGAAAATTTCCTACAATTTATGTGATAATCTTTTTTTCCGTAAAATCAATAGTTTTGGCGTACGAGCGCCGCAAAGTGTACTTCAAAACGCGGTTTACTTAAACCTCTGGAGCCCGCAGTTTCCAAAAATGATTAAATTTTTCGACACTGCCTTATAAAAGAATAATTTCTACATATGGTATCGCGTAAGAAATTTTTATTTTAGAAGGAGTTCGGAAATTATGCCGAAATTAAGTCGAAATTTTGAATTTAGGGGTGAGTGACTCCCGTAGGGCAAGTTTATAACCGATTTTCAATTTTAAAAGTTCAAAACCAAAACCGCCCACATATAGGGTTTTTTGAATTTCGAAAAAATAACGCAAAATTTTTGTAAGATCCCGTTTAAAAATGTCGCAATTTTTGACGCTTTTCGGACTAATAGTATAATCAAACCCTCAAATTTTATTTCACCCCTATGTAATATACCTTCTCTGAGAGCTTTCAAGGTCCGCTTTATGACAAAAAAAGAATCACTTCGCTACCTCTTTTTGTTATCGAGTTATCACTGAAAATGTACCCAAAATTATGGTCTGAAATTATTCCACTTTTCACAAAATAATTAATATCTTCGAAACTTTTAGCACCACCGGGGTTTAATAGCTTAAAATGCGCACTGTCACCTTTCCCAACAAATTCCGTGAAAATTATAATTTTCTGTAAAAAATTGCGCCGTCCAGGGCTGTATAAAAGAACGATTTTTAAGTAAAAATTAATATAAAGCTTTCGGAAAATTATTCAATTGAAAAATAAAAATTAATAACAAAAAGCATAATTAAATTTAGTTCAGTGGTACTAATACAGAGTGTTTCTGAACAAGTGTCGAATAATCCAGGAATGGGTTTTTGGACCAAATTTAAGACAAAAAGTAAGAATGTTTTTCGCTAAAATGCTCCATTTCGTAAATGGATGGCATTGAAAAACGTGTAATAAAGTGAAAACTTAATTTTTTTCATTACTATGATGTTGTACAAAAAAGTTAAAGAGGGTTCAAAGGGTTAATTCACCTGAAAAACTTCACCCTAACTTTTTTTTGAAAATTTGCTAATTCATCTCAAGGCGGCTGCCAATAGTAAGGTATATGCAAAAGTTGAGCCAATTATTATAAAAAATGTAGATTTTATGTTAACAAATTGAAAACAATGAGTAAACTTCAATAGGGTATTTCCGAAATAGAGCATTTTAGCGCAAAAAATTATTCTTACTTTTTGTCTTAAAATTGGTCAAAAAACCCATTCCTAGATTATTCGACACTTGTTCAGAAACACCCTGTATACATAAAACATTTAGTATACTTACACACTCTTGAATATATTGTAAGAGAAAAGGACTAGCCCTTAAATTATCAACTGGGCAATCAAAAAATCCTTGAATTTCTTTTTGATGCAAGTCCATGGTGATGATATGTGTTAAACCAGAGTTGCACATCATTTTTGCTAATAATTTTGAAACTATACAGCCACGTTTTCTCATTTTACATTGTTTACTATATGGTAAATATGGAATAACAGCCACAATCGATTTTGCTGATGATGTTTTGCATGCATATGCCATGATTAGAAGCTCCATTATATTATTATTACAATCTCTAAAAAATAACTCGTTTATTAAAAATGGTCAAATTTATTTTAGTACAACAAAGTATCTTTTGAAAATCACCATCTTAAAGTTTTGGAGAGTACCTAGGTAGTCAGTAAATCTAAAGTGGTTGATTTTAAAATTCCGTGTAATTTACACTATAACTTCTATAAATTTATTATATCAAGATTTTATTTTTGATATAAAAAATGTCTTGTGAGAGAGAGTGATTTGCCTGCTTTTGACTCCTTTAATGATTATGAAAAAACAAAACTTATTTTTTCTGATGCTAGTTGGCAGAAAAGTGTTAAAACAAGAACTAATTGACTTTTCTCAAATTACGCGATCTCCCTCTTGCGGCCGAATGCGGAATTAATGAAATGATGTCAAAAGTAGTCTAGTTTCCAGCACGTTGTCATGGTTATCAGAATATCACATAACTTTCAGTTGTCACCGAGGTTACGCCGCTTTGTACTGACCTACTTCTGAAGTCATTTTTGGGAGGAAAAAATTAATTTGAATGACCAACACTATTTTTTTTTGATTTAAGTACTTTCCTTATTGTTTAAGTTAGAAAAATATAACAAAAATTTATAAAAGGAGACCACATGTTTTTTATTCTAAGAATTTTCTACAAAGAAGCTAAAAAAATAATAATAATCCATGATTGTTATAGCCTTTAATTAATTTAATTAACATTTCGATATTTGATTTAGTTTTTTAGAGTCAATATAATTTAACTACATATTTGTATCAGTTTTTGTTTTTTCTATAAAACAGTGAAAAGCATACAATATTTATGAAACAATACTCTCATTAAAAGCCACTGTGTTTTTTATGATTTTCGCATGCATCTCCTTTTTAAAGTTAAATTTTAATGTAAAGATAATGGTGGAAAACAATTATAAAACGTAATCAATTTCGAAACTTTATAGCTTCATCTTCAGGCGAAATTTAACAAGAATATATTTAAGGAGCTCCGTACATATATTCTTATTTACAGATTCATGTTTAGAACGCAATTACAACCTATTTGCAAATAGGCATTCATTTCTTGGAATCCCAAAAAAACACTTGACCACTAAAATTGGCAAATGTACATTTAATTTAAGATTTATCATATATCATTTAAGAATAGTATAGGATTTATGCAGTCAGATTTAAGACTTAACCTAAAAAACTGAAAAGACATGCTTCTTTCTCTCAATTTTTAATTATTGGATTTATTTATGTTTAAAAACTTTATTTAGTTTGTATTTAGATACATTAATTTAAAATTAAAATAAAAAACAGCTTATTTCAACTAAAAAGCGCATGCGCAGTTTAAGTAAAATTTAAAATTTCATAAATAAGAGTTGAAATTAACTAACTCTTATTTCTTAAATGCTAAATGTTAAATCTTAAGTGTGGTGCATAAACATACCAATTTAAAGCAAGCATTTTAACTTCTTAATTGTTTTACTTCATGTATTAGTTCTTATTTCTAAAAGTTAGTTCCATGTCCCAAATTATGGTATACATTACACATGAATTCATGTTTTTTTGATAAATTTTATGGAAACTCATCTTTGACTTAATAATAAATAATATAATTAATAATTAATAATAAATTATACATTTAAACAAAATTGCGGGCTATGGCAAGAGCATTTTCACTAAAATTTGTTCTCTACTTTATGTTGTAGTAAGAAATGTAAACTTCCATTACACTGGTGGTTAGAAGTTATTTTTTTAGTTATTTTGTCTCTTCTTATACACACAACACACACCACTATTTTCATTGATTATATCTTCCATATTTTCTTCTCAACGTGTGCGATTTTGATTTTCTGCTTTTTTTCAACTAGCAGGGACAAAATTGCAAAATTTGTTATGAGCAACGGCAACTATAAAAGTATTAAGAATATATTTTTTTAAACATGAAATGATTGAAACTCATTAACTTCTTTAAATTTCAATAATCAAGGGATTTTGGAGAAATGTATACCATAATTTAGGACAGAGGGAGTAAATCTATCTGAATAACTAGACCTTAATTTTGGAAGTAAAGACAAAAACAGTTGGATCAAAAAACATTTTGCTGTGGGGATGTTGAAATTTGAAATTATTAAATATTAAAAATTAAATTAAATTTTTTATAAAATTATTATCGATAAAATCACAAACACTAAAAATATTGTGCATGGTCATCCTAATTTTAGTTTTTCCCACTAAGAAGTCAAGAGACGTGGAATTATTTTCCTCCATTACCTTTACACATCAACATAAGAAGCAGTGTCAATTCCTTTGCTAATTTTTAAATTTTATTATTTTTATAAGGACTGTACACTAAATGTATCTTCGCCTAGAACCATGTAATACTTTTCTTATTAGTCTGTATTTTTGTATTAGTTTCTGATGATGACCCAAAGTCGAAACTGGTTAAATGAAATTGTATACTCTCTTACTGAATATTATACATAATGCTCCATATGTCAATCTCATTCAATTAAATATACATTATTGATATAATTTATGATTTTTAATTTAGTTATAATTTAAAAGATAACAATGTAAATAATATAAATGTGTTATTTACATGCTATATACAAATAAATTAATGATATATGATATGCACTAAGCAGAATACTTACTTAGTTCCAGTTTGTATGATATAAATATCTTTTCCTCGTACTGAATCACCTATTTCCACCATTGTCTCTCGATTAGTTTTATGATATACAGCACATCCTCCAGTTTTTACTCCTAGTCGATTTGCTATAAGATTAGCTAATTCAGGATGCGAATTTCCACTCAATAACACAACGTCAGAGGTTATAGGTACGTCCATATTCATTTGTTGAGGTAAACGAAATCCACCCAATCTAAAAAATTGCAGATGAATAATTATGTTTAACTAAAATGCTTTTATTTAAAATTTATAAAAACAAACACTACTATAAAATTAGTTCTTACAATAAAAAATAAAAGGCATGCATTTTAATTTAATCACATTAAATGAACATAGTATTACTTCAAAACTTAAGTACTTTTTAAGTTTTATTCTGAAATAGTCACAAAACTTGTATAAAATATATTTTAAACAATTAAAAAATTAATTCTTACAAAGTCCGTATTTATTTATTTACTTTTAAAAGAATTTTATTTTAAATAATAAAAGGTTCAAATGTTGCCAACTGTACTTTTTTTTAATATTTAAATACTGGAAATGTTAAAGAAAACCTTATTTTGAATAATTTTAATATTTAATTGAATTCCTTCATCCCTCGCTTCATCCAGTTTGAAAAAGTAAACGTTTTAACATTCCGTTTTGTAAGCCATTTGATTTACGTTTACAACATATTTATCTTTATACATTTTCTTTTAAGTTTTACAGGTACTATTCGCACGCTAAGATGTGAATCACAATTATAGAAACGTCTTGTATTTTAACACATTTCTAAAACTTTATAGTAAATTTAACAACATATTACTTTCTTAGGTTTTGAAGAAAATATCTTCTTAAAACCAATCCAAAACATCGTGCCAACCTATTCAATAGGTAATTAAATTTTTCAGTAGTAAATTTTATAAATGATTATTGACTATGTTTATCTTGCTTAATTCAAGCTGGCTTGAATTGGAGCCGGCTTGCCCAAGCTGCGAAATTTGCGGAATAAACATGATGGCTCGACCGCGTCTAGCGGCTTCAATTTAATAGTCCAAGCCTAATAAATTGGACTCCCCGAGTGCCTTGAAATTATAGTAAGCAGAAGATTAGACTGCCTATGTAGACGACACTGCTTTATTTATTTATAACTAATATAATTAAAAATAAATTATATTTTATCACACTACCTTTTCAGCATTCGATTTCTTGCAACTTCTCTTTAATATTATTTAAGGTTATAATTAATAGAAAACATAAATATATTACCAACCACTTTTAGTAAGTTTTTATCTCTTTCCAAAATATTTATGATTCTCCTTAGTTTGTAACTAGATAATATTTGGCTTGAAAAGTGGTTCAGAAAGCCATAAGACGTTAACCAAAATAAACGCATTGTTTACATGACTTGAGCAAGCCTGCCTTGAATTCAAGCCAGCTTGAGTTAAGCGAGATAAACGTAGTCATTAATAAAGATCAATTATTGTATATTGGGGTTACACCCTTTTGTTTATAATTTAAGAAATACTACATTTATGGTTTAACTTTGGTATTTTTTATACTTGTACCAGTGGGCAAAATTTTTAAACAAAACAAAAATGTAGAAATAATAGGAATTAAAAAATAAATATAAATTCCAATAAATAAATTCAAGCTTCAACTTGTGCAGGATGTATTAAAAGTCAGTGCTCCCAGCGCAATAATCAGGAAATGAAAAACTTAAAAACAATAAGGCCAGTTGCACCACTACTTCATTAGCCTTAAGCAACTCTTAAAATATTTAAACAAAAGATTATTTCTGGGTATTTTCATAAATTTCTTAATTTAGTGTTCCTTAAATTTTAAGAGAAATTGGTGAAATTAGCCCTAAATGTTTACAAGAGACTATACAGGGTGTTCATTTTAAAAGGAGCCACCCAAAATAACTCTCGCAAAAATAATTTAATATAAAAATGCTGTAACAGGTCGGTTTTTATTTTCAGGGGGACATCTATTTATTAAAGTTGTCTTTGCAACCCCCCTACCCCACAGGACCACCCCTTCGATTATTTTAAATGGGAATGGGGGTCGAGTGACACATCATTTTAAAGATCTGTTTATCAAGAAAATAAAAATATGATTTGTTTTGGCTCTATTTTAATTTAGTCATTTACAGGACACGATAAAAGAGAAAAGTAAAAAATAATTTATCACAAAAAAAATTATAAAAAAATATGGTAACTGATTTATTTTTCAATAATTATAAATAATTGGCTTTTATTAAGTTAGAGCACTTGTTTTATGGTCAAAACTTAACAATTTATCCAAAAGTGATTTAAAAGTACACAGGACACTATGCGCCGCGTGAAGTTTAAACCGAGCAGTTAGTATTCAACCTGAAAACATCAGTTATATATTTTTAGGCAACTAAATTCAACACTTACACTAGTTGCGGTTTAGTGTATGAAAAATCTTCAGGCATTAATTCCCACATTTTATTATTTAAAGTATATAAAAAGTAAAAAAAAAATGGAAAATTTAATAAGAATTTAGAAATATGGGTGTATGAAAAAATTAGACCTTCATAGCTTGTGTTAAGCAACTAAAATTTCATCCGTGTATACAGGGTGTCCCGTAATTACGTGGACAGACATTGTAGAACGGGTTTATCACCTCAAATTAAGATGACAAGTTCCTTTAACACTTTTCCCAAAAATGCTTCCTTGCAAAGTTACAGCCAGTTAAAGTTCCCTTTTCAAAAAATAAAAACCCACATAACTTTTCTCTCTATGAAGGTAACTCGATAAAAATCGCCATGGGGGGCTACTTTTAAGTTCTTTATAATTTGATATTGTAGTTTTGCCATTTCGCATTTATTTACTACCAGTTTACCTAAACTTAGAATTTAAGTTTTACCATAACTTTTTTTTGGTGTTACTTTTTTTGCAATTTCAACTTATTTTCTCATAAGACAGATAATTTACTATGAAAAAGGTATACCTTAAAAATCGATAAATCTAATAGTTTTAAAGATAATCTCAATTAAAGTTCCATAATTTATTGTAAAATTTATTTTTTTTATTGAACCAAGTAGGCCGAAATTAATATTTAATATTTTTAAAGAAATTAAAACGTTTTTACGATTTTATCACACAAATAGAGCAGCTCTTTTGTATTTTTTAATCATCTTCTAAAATAATATTCATTCAATCATACTTTCTATTAATAATGGTATTTAGGGAATGGCCTACTTGATTTAACAATAAAAGCACATTTTTATTTTTATTTCGAAATTTTAATTGAGATTATCTCGAAAACGGTTGGATTTAGCGATTGTAAACAAGTGTACCTTTTTCATAGTAAATTATTTATTTTATAAGAATATCAGTTAAAGAAAAAAATTGAAAAAAATATTAAATTTTTATATACAAAATCAAGTTGACCTAAAATAACAAAAGAATAATTTTATTATTTTATTTAAAAATAAACAGATGTTTATTTTATGCTAACTTGATTTTGTAAATAAAAATTTAATATTTTATTTTTAATTAAATTAAAAGAACAATGTGTATTACATCATTTAAATTGTATTTTTTTCTCTATCCAATGGTATAAAAATCAAATATCGCGCCCATAAGAAAATCAAAAGTTAGTTTAAAAAAAATGAAATCTCGTTAACCTAAAATTTTCTTTTTAAGGTCAATCGATAGAGAATGTCAAATTATGTAAAACTGCCAAATTGCAATCGAAAAAGTTAAGCGATTACAAAAATATGGAAGGAAAACGAAAATGCGAAATTTCAGATTTTTCATGACTAGAGCAAGATATCTCGAATTTCTAAATAGATTCTAAAGGAGTTTGAAAAGGGGCAACTTTTTTCTAATTTAAGCAACTTTGTACCTCTTTAGGTTCAAAAAATCCCAATGGTGTGCAATGTAAGAGTGACCACCCTGTATAGTCGGCAAAAAAACAATTATCTTAATATTTGGAATAAAATTACTGGCATATTTTTAACATGATCAAGAAAATTAATCACATTTTTTAAATAATAAAGTCACTAAAAATACACAATTTTTTATTGTAAAAATGAATCTCAAGTAGAATGAATAATACAAGCACCCAGGCCAATCAGGAACAAGGACACGGAAAATGGCAACTCCGAGTTTCTGCGCAGTGTTAGAAATCAAAAAGTTTCCAAAAAAATTATGACTACCATTATCTAGGTAAAAAATGCTTTCAAATGATGTATCAATCGACCTCCCATTTAAAAA
The DNA here is from genome assembly GCA_963971135.1 of Stenus bimaculatus. NCBI lineage: Eukaryota > Metazoa > Arthropoda > Insecta > Coleoptera > Staphylinidae > Stenus > Stenus bimaculatus. The sequence continues at coordinate 15,265,661 of OZ020187.1, forward strand.
AATTGAAAGGATGGCTCCGTGGGTTGCAATTACCATTCTTATTTTGTCGTAAAAAGATGTCCCCCTGAAGGTAAAAATCGACCTGTCACTATATATTTACAATTAATTATTTTTTCGAGAGTTATTTAGGGTGGCTCCTTTTAAAATGAACACCCCGTATGTATTTAATACATATAATAAAAATTATAATCATTTTAATAAATAATTCAAAAACTAAATACCAAACATGAGTAAGCAATAAAATTATTGATAATCGAGGTATATTATATCAATGTTTTTGGGTTATTTCCTGGTACATTATAATATACTAATAAGGTGATATGAGGGGTAAAATAAACTAACTAAAAAATCATGGTTAAAGTTATTTGCAGTTAAAACAAAAGAAACAAATCATTTTTAATTTTAAAAAACTCAAAACAGCTCTTAAATTATAATAATGTAAATTATTCTTGATTAATTTAAACTATGCTGAATTAAGTTTTTTAAAAGTTTTAGGTAATTTACAAACAATTTGTTTTACCTTAACATATACATGTTACAAAGATGATAACTGGGCACAACAAAATTGTAGACTACTTTTTACAGTTGATCACTAAATAAGAAATTTTAAATAACCAAGCTAGTCTGATATAAAAATGTTAGATGTAAAAATATTAATTTATTATTAAGCATTATTCCCATTATCCGGAAATTTCATATACATTTTGAGTTATTTTGTTGTCCGAAAATAATATACAGGGTGTTTCAAAACTATTCCGCATCCTTTTAAGGACAGATTCCTCTCATGAAAATAAGACGAAAAGTTCAAATAAACATGTGTCCGATCTCGCTTCATAAGGGAGCTACAGCCTCTTAAAAGTGTTGTTAATAAGAAGGTTTTTCTTCGTTTATTTCAAAACAAATTGAAGTGCAACTTTGAAATTTGGTATGAATTATGATACAGTTGGTACACGTTTTCGTGAATTTTTTCAATTTTTTTGCATGTTATAAAAGGGTAATTTAACTAAGGTTGAGGTTTAAAATTGTCATAACTTTTTTTGCTTAACTTTTACAAGAGTTTTTTTTTTAAATTATTGTTCCACATTTAATTTTTAACAAAAAAGGTGCTCTTATTTAAAGTCGCTAGATTGCGCCGTTTTCGGGGAAAATGCATTTTCCAATTTATTGACGGTCAACACAATTTAAATAAAATTATAAAAAAAATCGTATTAGCCATGGATTCTTTTGTTTACAAAAAAATTGAAAAAATTCACGAAAACGTGTCCCAACTGTATCACGATTCATGCCAAATTTCAAAGCTGTACTTCAATTCGTTTTGAAATAAACGAAGAAAAACCTTCTTATTAACCACACTTTTAAGAGGCTGTAGCTCCCTTATGAAGCGAGAAAGGACACATGTTTATTTGAACTTTTCGTCTTATTTTCATGAGAGGAATCTGTCCTTAAGAGGATGCGGAATAGTTTTGAAACACCCTGTATATGTACTTTTTTCATTTAGGTAATTAGAATGATTTTTTAAGAAATATTATTTATAATAAATCTGTAGCATAACAAAGAATAATACAAAAAATACTGGAAAACAACTTAACCCTTCAGTACACCATTTTTCCTTTACTTGTAATCAGGGATTCTAACCGTTTAAAATCTCGAAACGGCTTCGGTTAATAATTTTTTCTAAAAACGGTTTCGGTTACGGTTTTTAAAAATTTCAAAAAACAGTTTTGGTTTCGGATTTTGGATATAAATCTATCAAATTGCCAGACGGTGTAACGAAATTCAGAAAGTGGTCAATAACAAGACATAATAGAACAGCCCAAGAGTCCTCGGTACCCACCCAAACTGTATGGCGACTATTTTCCGTTGGATTTTTTCTTTATTTAAGTAAACTAAAACAAATGCCAGATGGTATAGAATGATTTGAAAATTGTATATTTTCCAAGCATTTTCTTTGGGAAATATTAAAACCACTAGCCATTGAATTTGTATGGCGAATACATTTTTACTATCGACATGTGCTATTAATTAAGATTTTGTGGGTTTGTACTGGTACTATTTAATACATTTTTTTTCTATTGTTCGCTCCCGGACTATTATTTTCCAAAATTGTTTTAAACTATGATCAAAAAAATGGGGTGTTGCATTTAAAAAAACAAAGTTGATGTTATTTCCGGTAAAACCGGAAGTGGTAGGTATTAAAAGAATTTTTAGTGCATAAAATATGTTTACCTGAATCATACAACATAGTCAAATTTCAAATTTTTATAAACAAAGAAATTATAGAGGTGACCAATGTTTCGTTTACACCCGGTTTGCCTAGGGTGACCACCTCTATGAGTTACGCATTACACAATTTTTTTTACATATCTTCCTTTAATTGGCGTCTGCAGGGGGCAGGGTAAGGGGGGCACATGCCTCCTGGAAATGCATTAATTATTATTTTACCAAAAATTGTTCTTTTCAAGTTTCTAAGATAATATTTCGTGTTAATAACAAAATATTTTATTGCAGATGGATGATATATTGAATTATTTATTTTGTTGTTTTTTGATAAATGTGGTCCCCCTTGCCTATTTTTTATCGTTTATGAAGTTTCTAATTTTGTTTTGTAAAGGATATTTTAATTTTTTAAGCATTGTCCTAAAAATATTAATAAATTTCACATGCGCCGTTTCTTTGATAGTCTTTCCAGGTTTAAATTTCGTAAAAGATGGTCCCCTACATATGCGGATATAAATAATTGATTAATCCACCCAAACAAGCTACAATTAAAAAAGACGATACGACTACAATATTCCAAATAGTATTGTTAGAAGTTGAAGAGGTTCGACTAAAGACACTGACAAATTAATTGCTTATTACAATACAAATTAAAATTTCCAGCCTTGGACAGATATACAAGACAATTTAAATTTAATGAAAATTGGTTAACTCCCGTTAGTTAACGTAAACCTCAGAAAAAAACCTACTCTAAAATAGTTCCAAATTCATAATTTTTAGTTTATCATCAAGAGTAAATAAACATTTACTACACAAACACAGAATGAAGATTGAAAATCTCCACATAGCAATATTTACTGCAAATAGTTTAAATTTTGTAAAATCACCTAGCTTTCTTGGTAAACATCTCCACAAGGATGTTTAAATGTCTTATAAGATTAAGAAATTTAATTGACAATAATTTAAAAAGATCCAATACACTTCACTTACTAAAGACACTAAAGTATCTTTTTCTATAAACAAACTTTTAACTGTTTATAATAACTTAAAATTGTTTATTTCTTCTACGACTTCTATCTCGTGACAAACCAATAAAAAACATCAAATTTATGAAATTTCTAACCTATTTCTAAATTGACGTTTGGCACCAATTTGACACTTCTCAATGTCAAAAATCAATTTTACGCGGGTATTTCAAATATTGACTATTAAATTTTACCTTTACATTTACGATTAAAAAAAATCAAATATGATATAAGCATCAACCTTAACTTTTATTTGTAATTTAAAAGAACTGCAAATTGCAACTTTACGTTAATTTTTCTTATGTGCAAAAGAATTATAGGACAAACCAAACCGGAAACAGAAAACAACTACCGGTGATGGCACCGATTTGAAGTTATCCTCCAATACTCCCATCCGCCATTTCCGATGATAGCCGATTGGCTGGGGCGCGGTGTTGCCAGACTTACATCAATAACTTGAGTTAAAATACACAAAAAATAATTTCTTTAATGTATAATCTTATTTATTCTTTAAAAATAAATATAAATAATGTCCTGCTGATTTAAAAAATTAAAACTTTAACTCGTAAATAATAAAAAACACGGAAGAAAGTGTTACAAAATTAAACATATTTTCAAGCTCATTTTTCAGAGTGAAGGCACGAAAAATTTTAATTTTTTTTTCATAGGTCCTTTCAACAACGTCGTTTATTGCCGAAAGTGCAAAGAAATTGGATCGGAAAAGTTTCAAACTAACCCTGCATGGTCATCCTCCAAAATCGTAATTGTTAATTTTGGGAGTGAAGGCACGCACGGATTTTTTTAATTTTTGCACATTTCCCTTCACTGGACATAGCTAAATACGATTCCTTTATCGGAAAAAATTTAAAATTGGACTTAAAGAGGAAAATGTATAAAGTGGTGCAAGTTTTAAATAAGATTATACATTAAAGAAATTATTTTTTGTGTATTTTAACTCAAGGAATCGATGTAAATCTGGCAACGTCCCGCCCCAGCCAATCGGCAATCATCGGAAATGGCGGATTGGAGTATTGGAGGATAACTTCACATCGGTCGGCCATCATGGTAATTAAAACGGCGCACGCGCATTACTTTCTTTCGCGTTCTGCAACCACGCGTGTCAAAATGGCGAAAAAGAAATTAGACGATAAAAATAGCGAAAACGATGATAATACAAAAAATGACGGCGATTCTTCTTCAAACGAAGAAGAACCCAACTTCAGCGACCCAGAAGACTTCATCGACGACATCAAAGATGAAGGTAAATTCATGAATAACACCTACTTTCACCCGCCCTTTCACACGCGTGTTCTACAAACATTTAAAACGTTTTATTTAAGTTAGTAATAAATTTCGATTGTAACTTTTATGCCGTACCTGCTTTTATACTGTGATTTACTTTCGAAAATCAGTTTTTTAAGAAAACATATGTTTATTTGATTTCAATATTTTAAGGTTATGTTAATTTGTAATTTCAGATTTATTAGGCGATTTGTTACGTGATAAGCCTGAAGAAACTGATGGCGTTGAGAGCGTAATTGTAGTTGATGGTGTACCTATTATTGGCCCTGATCGCTTGGAAAAACTTAAGTCTGTTATTAATAAGATTTTTGTTAAGTTCGGTCCGATTGTTAACGAGCATTACCCCGTTAATGAGAAGGGTTTTACTAAGGGATATATTTTTTTGGAATATGCGTCACCAATTCATGCAGCCGAGGCTCTTAAGCACACTAACAACACCAAGCTCGATAAGCAACATACATTCGTAGTAAACTTGTTCACCGATTTTTCTAAATATGAGAAAATCCCAGATAATTGGCAAGCTCCAGAACCACAGCCTTATGAAGGACAAGCTGATTTACATCATTATCTGCTGGAACCTGATGCATATGATCAGTTTACAGTTTGTGTTGGGACTGGTAATTCAGTGCAAATTTGGCAAAATACACAACCAGAACCTACTCAAATGGAAGACCGACAGGTTGGGTTTTGTATTTATTAAATGTTTCGGTATTTATAAGTATTTTTCTTATAGTTTTGGACTTTCTCTCATGTGAAATGGTCTCCGCTCGGTACTTTCTTGGCCACATTTCATCCTAAAGGTATTGGTTTATGGGGCGGCCCAACATTTATACAGTACAAGAAGTTTCAGCATCAATCGGTTCAGATTATTGATTTTTCACCTGGTGAAAAGTATTTAGTCACCTACTCATCACAAGGCAGTAATGATAGTAACTTTGAACAAAAAAGGATTATCATTTGGGATATAAGGTAAGCTGCAATCGGAACTACTTATTATATGAAATATAAAGAGACTTTTTATGGATGAAATATTTTATCCAGTATTATTTAAAATTCAGTCATTTGAAATTATTTTTTCCTTAGAAAAAAATAGGCAATTACATTTATATGAGAACAGTAGTGGGTTAGCTCCAAGCAGCATTAAAAAATGAAATTCTTATATCGACTAACTGGGTTATGACTTGATCTCATTAGTTCTGCACTCGGCCACAAGAGGGAAATAGGTTAACTTGAATTGCTAATGACTTTATTTAAATATACAGAGGGGTGCACAAAAATCGGCCATTGGTATGCAGTTGAACTTCCCTACAATGAATTTCTCTATACAGGGTGTCCCGAAATTAAGCGGCCAAACTTTAGGAGGCTATTCTACAACTAATTTTAAGAAAAAACTTCCTATAAACATGTGTCCGATTTCGTTTCCTAAGGGAGCTACAGCCCTGCTTTAACTATTGTGACTAAAACTAGGTTTTTTGTCATTTATTTGAAAACAGTTGGTAATAAAGATTTGAAATTTGGTGTGAAGACTAATATGTTTAAGATATAATTTCTCAATTTTTTTCAGATTTTTTGAAAGCTCTGAAAGGGTAGTTTTAAGGAGGGTTGGGGTTATAAACAGCGGCAACATTTTTATGGCTAACATAAAATCATTTTTGTTTTTATACCAATATTCCGTATTCAATTCTAGACAAAAAAACTTCCTATGAACTATGCCCGATTTCGCTTCCTAAGGGAGCTACAGTCCAATGAAGATGGTGATAAAAAATAGGTTTTAGCATTATCATTTAAAGGCGGCTTTGAAACAAAAGACGAATACCATTTAAAAAACATACGATTCACTTTTAAATTTCGTTAAAATAGTCTCTATTTTGTTTATTTGGACGAGTAAAGAGCATTCAATACATAAAATGCTAACTTTTTCAAACAGTGAATATCGCGACATGCATTTTTGTTACGGATTTTGTAATGGAAACGCTAGAGCAGCTGTCCGCGAATCACATTTACGCTATCCTAATAGAATAGTAACACATAGATCCGTATTTGCCAGTATTCATGCTCGACTTGGGGAACAAGGTAATTTTGGGAATCACCCTGGACAGTAAGTACCAATTTTTATGAGACAAGAATGTAAAAAACGGCAAATTCACGCAAGATTGATAATAATTTAAAATTAATTTTTACGTTAAGGTTTCTTCAATATTACGTCATAATGGTTTCCATCCATAACATTTTCAATGAGTACAAGATTTGCTAGATATTGGTAGAAGACCGCGAATAATTTTTTGTCGGTGGTTACGGCAAAATCTTAATTTAATCGAAAGGATACTATGGACAGATGAGGCCCAATTTACTAGGAATGGTATCAATAATTTTCATAATTGGCACCGATATTCTCATGAAAATCCAAATTTAATAAGGAGAAGCAATTTTTCAACATTGCTTTAATGTGAATATTTGGGCCGGGATTATTGGATCAAAATTAGTCGGACCATTTGTAATAGAAGGACACCTATCTGCAATTCTTACAAGATAATTTAAACGAGTTGCTGGAAAATGTTCCTTTGAATTTAATTCAAGGTAAGCATTTTCAACAAGATGGTGGACCACCACATTATGCCCGTTTAGTTAGAGAATGGTTAAATAATAATTTTAATAATAGATGGATTAGTCGTGGAGGAATTTATTTATTTGAAAACGGTTTGTAATAAAGATTTGAAATTTGGTGTGAAAACTAATACGGTTAAAATATAATTTCTCGATTTCTCAATCGTATGTTTTTTAAATGCTATTCGTCTTTTGTTTCAAAGCCGCCTCTTTATTGGACTGTAGCTCCCTTAGGAAGCGAAATAGGAAGTTTTTTTGTCTAGAATTGCGTTGTTCAGACCTTGAAAGAACAGAGATACCATGAACTTTAGCATACTTTCTCACTCTGTCATTAAGTGCTGCCAATGTGTCAATCATTGCAACCTAAAAGTAGAAAAAAACTAAATAATAACTAGAAATATTATTACAACAAAGCATTTTTTAATTTAAAGCCTTCCAAAAATCATTTTATATTTTTATTAATATATATATATTAATGAGCAAAGTTGTTTTAATTTTATATCGTCCAAATAACATTTTATTTGATTTCACAATAGAACAAAATTACCGTAGAGTACACACCTAACCAAAAAGTTATTCAGAGGATATAAAATGAAAACAATCTTGTGCATTGTTAATAAAAATATAAAATGATTTTTTGAAGGTTTTAAATTAAAAAATACTTTGTTATAAAAATATTTCTAGTTATTATTTAGTATATTTCTACTTTTAGGTTGCATGATTGACACATTGGCAGCACTTACTCAGCTGTTTACAGCAGAGCAAAAGAGATATGCCTAAAGTTCATGGTATCTCTGTTCTTTCAAGGTCTGAACAACACAATTGAATAAGGAATATTAGTATAAAAACAAAAATGATTTTATGTTAACCATAAAAAAGTTGCCGCTGTTTATAACCCCAACACTCCTTTTAACAGAGCTTTCAAAAAATCTGAAAAAAATTGAGAAATTAGATCTTAAGCATATTAGTTTTCACACCAAATTTCAAATCTTTATTACAAACAGTTTTCAAATAAATTACAAAAAACCTAATTTTAGTCACAATAGTTAAAGGACTGTAGCTCCCTTAGGAAGCAAAATCGGACACATGTTTATAGGAAGTTTTTTTCCTAAAATTAGTTGTAGAATCGCCTCCTAAAGTTTGGCCGCTTAATTTCTGGACACCCTGTATACATGAGAAGGGTCGTATTAACCGTGAATTTTTGTATTGAAATTCATTGGAACTACAATAAGTATCCGGATTTGCTCGTTATATCTGTGAACTCGTTATATCTGTGATTGTTATAGCCAAGTTCAACTGTATTAAAAAATTGAGCAAAACGTAGTTTTTTAAATTTATTTGGAGCCCCTCCCTTGTTTGAGGCCTTAGGCAATTGCATATTTTCCTATATGGTAACGCGCCACTGGTTAAAATGTTGCTTTTCTATTTAATTTTTATTTAAAAAATGGTACCTTTATTTAAACTGATATATTTTGGTTGAGTTGACATGATTTTTAATGGAAATTTTTTTTTTCCTGTCACTATTACAAGTAAAGGAAAAAAGGTGTATTTTTTAGCGCGGACTCTCGAACAGAACTGCATGTACTGAAGAGTTAAAGATCCTATTCACTAACTTCAAAGTATGTGCTTAAAAAATTAAAACAAAGTTGATCTTATTTTTTTAAATCTAGCCCTGATTATTTGCTGATTTAATTTTAAATATTGAATTAGTTATACGCTCAGGGTATAGTAAAGTAATGTGATTGTTAAACTTGCAAACTCTCGTTTACAAAAGTGATACAATTATATTTACAGTTTCAAAAAGAAGAAAAATTTAGTTGTTTTTAATAAATTGAGCCGTTCATTTTGAAAGTGAGACAAGTCCACTTTTCGATATTTCTAGATATTTAATGTTTTGCATAATCAATGCAATTAAAATACTGTTGACAATATAAAACAACAGTAACAAATTTCACCTTTAATTCAAAAAAGCACATGTAATTTATTTCTCAATGCACTTACCAGAACCTTTTTTATTTATAGAACCGGACTAGAAAAACGATCATTTGACCCTGAAGGCCCAGCTACTTGGCCCATCGTTCGTTGGTCACATGATGATAAGTATTTCGCACGTATGGGAAATGATGTTTTACAAATCTACGAAACGCCATCTTTCTTCCTCTTAGACAAAAAAACATTGAAGATCCCTGGAATAAGAGATTTTAGTTGGTCACCAACTGATAATATTATCGCATATTGGGTTGCAGAAGATAAAGATGTGCCAGCACGTGTAATACTCCTCGAAGTTCCCAATAAAAATGAATTAAGAAGCAAGAATTTATTTAGTGTAGCTGATTGTAAAATTCATTGGCAAAAATCAGGTGATTACCTCTGTGTAAAAGTTGATCGTTTTGCGAAGATACGAAAAGAGAAGAATGAAATTAAATATTCAGGAATGTACTATACATTTGAAATTTTCCATATGCGAGAAAAACAAATACCTGTAGATAGTGTGGATTGTAAAGAACCAATTCAAGCTTTTGCTTGGGAACCAATTGGCTCGAAATTTGCAATCATCCATGGAGAATCGCCAAATATTAACGTTAGTTTCTATGGTGTACGTGTTGGCCAAACACCCGTCTTATTAAAGAAATTTGAAAAACGTGCTTGCAATCATTTGTTCTGGTGTCCCAATGGTCAATACATTGTATTAGCTGGTGTTGGATCCACTGGAGGTGGTTCACTAGAGTTTGTTGATACTAAAGAATTCTTAGTAATGAACACTACTGACCATTTCCAATTATGTGACGTCGAATGGGATCCCACAGGACGATATGTTGTAACAAGTGTCTCATTTTGGAAAACGAAAGTTGACACTGGCTACTGGATTTGGTCATTCCAAGGGAAAATTTTGAAACGTATTAATCAGGAGAAATTTGGGCAGCTATTGTGGAGGCCAAGACCACCTACGTTATTAAGTGACGATCAACAGACAGATATTAAGAAGAATCTTAAAAAGTACTATGCCCAATTTGAGAGCAAAGATCGAATGAGGCAAACAAGGGCTTCAAAGGAATTAATTGAAAAACGAGCGGGCTTGATGGAAGAATTTTCAGCATATAGAGACAAATTAGTTAAAGCTTATACTGTGCTTAAACCTAAACGTCTTGCACTTAGAAATAGTAAGTTTGTTTCATTTACTTTTCTATTTTGGTGCGTTACTAGTCGCTAGTAACACACTGACAGCAGTGCGTTACTAGCCAGTACCGCACAGCTATCGGTGCGTTACTGAGTAGTAAATTTTATTTTTCCAAGTTGGTAGCACTGAAGTTTATTGATTTTAATGTGGCAGTTGCCAAGCGATTTACAGGTTATTTGATGATTTGACAAACCTGACATTAGAGTTGCCAACTACCAGAAAAGTTACTAAAATTAAAAACTATAATATTTTATTTTAAATAGATAAAAAGGCGCAAAATAGAAAAAATAGTATAAAAAACCTGTTTCATAAGTCAATAGTAGCACTTGTTCATTAAAATACTCGTCGCTACGCGACTTGTATTTTAAAATTGAACGCGTGCTACAATATGCGACTTATGAAACTCGTTTTTTAATATACTATTTCCTGATATATTTAAATTAGTTTACTTACCCTGTTATAAAATATCTTGGCAATCTTTACCAGTAGGTTTGGTTATTATGTATGTCATTATTATGAAGTTTTATTTTCTTTCCCTGATTTCTTGCTGATTTAATTAAAAATATTAAATTAGTTATACGCTCAGGGAATAGTAAAGGAATATGATTGCTAAACTTGCAAACTTTCGTTTACAAAAGTGGTGAAATTGTATTTACAGTTTAAAAAAAGATGAAAAATGTTTTTTTAATTATTTTAAATTTTAAAAAGTTAATTTGTGGCTAAATTATATTATTTTTTTACAGATATTGATACTGATGAATTGGATGCTGATACAGAAAACGTTGAGGAAGAAATTGTTGAATTCTTTTTTAAAGAAGAAATCACAGTCATTGATTAACCGCGTAACGTTGAAAGTGTTTTAAAAGGTCTTCCTGTGTTGAAGTTGCAGAACACAGGAAGAAGAGACATTGATATTGTTTTATCAATAAACTAAATAAACCTTCGTGCTCCGAAGTTTATATACTTTTTAATTTTCCCATTTTATCCTTTTCTTTGTTTTGTATAGTTCATCTAGTATTGAATTGGTTTTCATAACTTTATTTTTTTATAAGTTAGGTTTCATTTTTCATTATTCCTGTACTAATTATTTTTAGCAGGTTGTTGATAGGGTTATCAAAGGTTTCCATTTTTTTATTTTGTTTAACTTTTAATAATTAGAGATGTTTTTGTGTCATATTGTAAACCAGATTAGTTTTAATAAATTTTTCTTATATTACTTAAAAAATAGATTTTATTATGTACCTAGTAAGGGGGTGATTATTAATCAATTTTAAATAAATTACCCCCCCAAAGGGGTAGTTTTATAAAATAGGTCAATTCTTTGCATATTTACATAATATCTATAAGCAACTTTAAAACAATGAGAATTTAATAATTACATTTACAGTCAATTTTTAGTCAATAATTCTAATGAAACTTTAATTAAATTCAGTTAATTACATATTTTTATAAGATTTCTTTCCAAAATATGCAAAGTATACTTTTTTTAGAAAGTCAGTAATGTTCCTTTGATGGTTTTTAATTACAAATTTACCACATATATAGCAAAAAGCGTTAGGAGAATTTGTACAACCACGTTTATACATATTAAACTATGAATAAAAAGTACATACAGGGTGAGCTAAAATGTTTGTGGTCAATTCAAATTTCCCGCCTAAAAATCTTGGGAATTTGTTCGCTTCAAGTTCATAGTAACACAAACTAATGTCAAAATTATAACAAAGTAAAGGCCTATTTATGCAGAGAGATTTAAGAATGAAGGTTTAGGACTTATGATTTAAGAAATAAAGTACTTGGCTTAAATGAGACCGTTTATGCACCAGATTTAAGACCATTCACGTGTAATTTTGGTTGCCTAAAAATTTAAGAACTACTTCTCATTTTTTAAATATATTAATTTTATTTTTCGGTCGGTAAAAAAAAAAAAATAGAAACAAAAACGAACTTTAAACATCTAAGAATTAATGTAACTTAATTTTCAACCGAAAAATAAAATTAATATATTTAAAAATAAATCAAAAAAATGAGAAGTTGTTTTCTAATTTTTAGGTTAGCTGTGAATGCTCTTAAGAACTATGACTAAGACTTAAGATTTAATAGTTGGTGATATTCATATCTTCGGTCTTACATGTTAAATTTTACGTGATCTGCGCATGCGTTAAAATAAATTTAGTTGAAATTCGCTGTTTTTCTTTCAAATTTTGATTTAATATATGTAAACACAAACAAAATAAGAACTTAAAACACAAATAAATCATTAAAATTAAAAAAAAATGAAGGAAAGAAGCTAGTATTTCCGTTTTATTAAGTCTTAAATTTGGATGCATAAATCCTACACTATTCTTAAATGATAAGTGATAAATGTTAAATCTTAAATTAAATGCTGTCTGCATAAATAGACCTTAACTAGATTACACAGAAGCAGAGGCGTAGAGGTCGACTTTTTATCGTAGTGTCAATACTTCGGTTTTTTGTATTTAGTTATTTTGTCTTCTATTTCATAAACATCAGTTTTTATCATGACTATACTTCATTTTTTAACTAGGAGGAGTGATTTAAATTTCCCGTGCTAAAATGCCAAAAATTAACGTCATCCTTGATGATTGGTTAAAAGTCAGCAAGATTTACACTCCATAATTATTTTGGGTGATTTTTGACGGTGACCAGAAAAAAGCGCACACGATAAATACGCACAGAAAAAAGCGCACAGCCATAAATGCGCACAAGAAAAAAGCACACACGTAAAAAAGCGTACACGGAAATAAGCGCACATTTCTCATAGAAATAATTAATAATGATGATAATATAAATATAATCATGTTTTTATATCTTTCGTTGAGTGACATGAAGTCTATCAAAAACGATTTAAAAAAGTGGGGGTTTCCATTTAAAAAAATCGATTTGAATAAAAGTTTTCAAACACGACCATGACTGGTAAAAAAAATGTGACTATAATTTGTTTGCAGTTTTTTGAGGCCGGTTCAGTTAGGAGGCCACAGGCTAGCGCCTCATGCGCCTGTGCGATAATCCGCCACTGATTTTACTTGTCTTTAGATAATATTGGCAATTGGCAACGCTGGATTGGCTTTGGATAATTAGGCGCTCCCCTTATTTTCAACCTTAGACATTTGTTGTAAAATTGGAAACTAATTCTATGTTTTTTTATTTTCATAAACACAAAACCTTAATAAATAACTTATATTTGTTTAGAATTCTGGATTTTTGTTATGATTATTATATTCATTGTAGAAAATAATATTTGCTACGCCATTAGAGTTCTAGGGGGTTTTGTTTTTAAATTATTAGTTGTACCAACCTGGTTATTTGGTTGCTTACATATCAAACCACAATCATTTTAGCTCACCCTGTAGATTAAACGCTGTAATTATTATCTATGGCTCTGTAATGTGAAGTTATATTAACTGGAAGAAAACAAGAAGAAAACAAACAACTGTATAATTTATCAGAATTATAAACCTGATCACATTTGATTTTATTGCCAACCTTATAACACTAGAATATATTGCCAACTTAAAAATATTTAAACAGTTAATAATTCAACGAGCGAGTAATGATAGCCATTACTCACACAGGCCGAATTTGCGACATGAGCCGGTAGGCGAGTGTCGTAACAGGCCTGATTGAGTTACGTTGACTGTAGATTCAAAGGTTACGGGTTCGAACCCCGATCATTAACAACTTTATTTCATAAGTTGTTTGAATTTGGTAACAGAGATTCACGGGTATATGTATAGCAATATAGCCCATGGAATTCTGTTACCGGTAACCAAAACTCACGGGTGTGAGTAATATAGCTATCATTGCTTGTCTAGAAACGCGTTCATAAAGTACCCATTATACAATAGTCATAGAAAATAGTTATTTATGCACCAAGGGAGCAAAGTGAGTAATTTAATCCTGAGTGTGCAAATTGTTGCCCGAGACGTAGTCGAGGGCAACAACCACACGAAGGATTAAATGCACTTTGCTCCAGCAGTGCATATTAAATTTTTTGCACTTCCAATTAATTATTTGAACAAACGTTTTCAATTTTGGGACAATGGTTATTTCGAATGCTAATAACTACTGAGCCAGACATAAAACCGTCACCTTATTAAAAAAAATAATTGAACAAGTTGTACCTCCTTTATTTGGTCTAACAAATTGTATTGATTGTAATGTTAGAGTAAACGTACATATTTATATTTAGTAATTTGTAAATGTACATATCTATTAATAAATTTGTGTTGTTTTCTCCAGTCTTGTATAATTTTGAAGCACATCGGAAACCTAAAATCAATTGATCGGTTAATTTATGATAAATTAAATATTATTAAAAATTTAAGTACCTATACCATGATTCGATACGGATCAGTCTGCATGAACTTCCGAGTGATGATGAAACATTCTATCGTTTATCTTCTAGAAACAAACTTAAACAACTAACAAAAATCTTTTGAATTGTATAAATATAAGCATTTAGCATACTACATTAGATAAAACCATTAGATATCTTAATAAATAATACAAGACAATTTAGAGGTTAGAATTTCTTGTCAATAAAATTTTTTGAATTTAAGACAAAAAACTATAATAAATTCCTTTCCCAAATAAAAAAACCCTAAAAATTATTGTAGTAATATTAGAAATATACTTACGTATTAAATTATCAAATATAATTCAGAATTCAGAAACAATTATTTTTAAAAACGTGCGCGCCATCTGTGTTTGTAATATCTAACTACGAAATATTTTTAATACCAAGGGATTAAATGAACCGTTATGGGACTTTTAATCCCTAGAGATTAAATGAATACTTGGTAGTAAATGTGTTACTTTTACTTCTGCCTTTAAGAGAGTAAAATGGCTCATTATTGTTTGGAAGTGCAAAATAGTTATTTATGCACCAAGGGAGCAAAGTGAGTAATTTAATCCTGAGTGTGGAAATTGTTGCCCGAGACGTAGTCGAGGGCAACAACCACACGAAGGATTAAATGCACTTTGCTCCAGCAGTGCATATTAAATTTTTTGCACTTCCAATTAATTATTTGAACAAACGTTTTCAATTTTGGGACAATGGTTATTTCGAATGCAAATAACTACTGAGCCAGACATAAAACCGTCACCTTATTAAAAAAAAAAATTGAACAAATTGTATTGATTGTAATGTTAGAGTAAACGTACATACTTATATTTAGTAATTTGTAAATGTACATATCTATTAATAAATTTGTGTTGTTTTCTCCAGTCTTGTATAATTTTGAAGCACATCGGAAACCTAAAATCAATTGATCGGTTAATTTATGATAAATTAAATATTATTAAAAATTTAAGTACCTATACCATGATTCGATACGGATCAGTCTGCATGAACTTCCGAGTGATGATGAAACATTCTATCGTTTATCTTCTAGAAACTTAAACAACTAACAAAAATCTTTTGAATTGTATAAATATAAGCATTTAGCATACTACATTAGATAAAACCATTAGATATCTTAATAAATAATACAAGACAATTTAGAGGTTAGAATTTCTTGTCAATAAAATTTTTTGAATTTAAGACAAAAAACTATAATAAATTCCTTTCCCAAATAAAAAGACCCTAAAAATTATTTTAGTAATATTAGAAATATACTTACCTATTAAATTATCAAATAGAATACAGAAAAAATTATTTTTAAAAACTTACGCGCCATCTGTGTTTGTAATATCTAACTACGGAATTCTTTTAATACCAAGGGATTAAATGAACCGTTATGGGACTTTTAATCCCTAGAGATTAAATGAATACTTGGTAGTAAATGTGTTACTTTTACTTCTGCCATTAAGAGAGTAAAATGGCTCATTATTGTTTGGAAGTGCAAAAAATATTTTTTGTACCGCCAAAAATTTTTTATACTGCCAATGCATTCTTTTTACTGCCAAAATATTTTTTCTGCCGTCAATATAATATTTCTACTGCTAAAATATTTTTTACTGCCAGGAAATCTATTTTACTGCCACAGTATTTTTTTAAATGCTATAATATTTATTTTACTGGTAGGTGCTACTTCCAAATCATTTTTTTAAAGCCCAAATAAATTGTTGCGCATATAAAGGGCATACGTTTACTACGAGTAAAAGACATAAAAAATACAGTTTTAAAGCGTAAAACTTTTATGCCTTTTGTGTCAATCGTACCCAGTATGCCATTTGATGCCATTTTAGTTTTCACAAAATATAGATTGTCAAATGCCTATATTTTAAAGGGCATACGTTTACTGCGAGTAAAAATATAAGAGAAACCATTCTTGGATTTTCATCACGTGTTCAGTATTCTAGTGTTAGTTCTGTGTACATTTCCAGTACGATACCTACTTGCTAATTTTGCGATTTTTTTATGCAAAATGGAGTGTTTCCTGTGTGGTCGCAGTGAAGGTACTATTAATTCAGGCATTTGCAAACCTGCACTCTGTAGACAATTTATTATAGAGACAATTAGAGATAAGTGTAAAGACTGTCGAAAACTTTGTGTGCAGGATGTATGGTACAAAAAATGGGCTATTGAACATCAGTTCCGTAGATGACGCCCGTCTGCGAATTTTTGAAAATAATTTTGGAATGTTCGACAGGAAAGAACCATTTCAAAAAAAATCTACAGTTGATTCCTGCAAGTTGCCGCCCTGTCAAAGGGAATTTAGACAGCAGGTATTACGTGCTGTTTACATAAGTAGCATTTGTCGAAAGTTTTTACCAAACCATCAAACCTTATACCAACTGAATTTGGTTAGGAATTGGAAGAAAGTGGTTACAACTTCCTTTGGTTTGAATGTGACCATTTGCCACCTTTTGCGGATGACATTATTATTAAGCCAAGTGACGAAGATGAGGTATATGAAATGGAGGATGATGTAATTGATGAAGAACACTTCTTGCCTGATGTGGAACAAGATGAATAAGAAGAAATATGAGAGTATTTTAATGAATTTTCAGAAGATAGCAACGAAGAGACAGACGATGAAAATAATTCTATTTAAAAGCTTTAATTAAAAAGCTACCTACAAAATAAACATTATTTTTAAAGATATCCCTCGTTTTTTCAGTATTTATTGCCTTAAGTATTACTAAAATTAGTTTAATTACTTAATTTTTATTAAGTTATTAATAAATTCATACTTTTGTATTAAAAAAAAATAGTACAGGATACATTTTAAATTAATTCCTAATTCACGTGTAGTATCACAGAAATCGATAAAAAAAATTCTATAAATATTAATAATTTTTGAGTTTTAATATTTTTTTGCGACTTTACCAACGGATTCGTATGTAGATAATCTACTTTAAAGATTATTAATTTTAAACTGAAGAGGCATAGTGGCATAATCATGTTTATATGTGGACCAATCGGTCCACATATAAAATATAAACAACAATTTTGTTTGTTTTTTCGGAAATTTACCAACCGATTCATATGTTGTTCTTATATTGAATAACAGATACGCATACGCAGAGCAATCAAACACGTGTATTGAACACAAAGTGTATATTATGACAACTTCTCTTTTATAACTGACAACGACTACTTATATGCTGCTTATCAATAAAAACAATCCCACTTGTTTATTAAACATTAACAAGCTAGATTAATTCCGAATATTATTCACAACAATATGCCTGTTTAAAAATACTCTAATTTAGTGGTTATTAGTTTAAATTCGAAAGGGCATACGAGGTACGATTAGTCCACATATACACAAACATTTTGGGTAATTAATATTTTGTTTTTTTGGAAATTTACCAACCGATTCGTATGCCTATTGAAAAATAACCTAATTTAATACGATTATTAGTTTAATTTCAAAAAGGCATACGGGGTACGATTGGTCAAAGTGCACTCAAATTTTGACACAAATACACACGTGTATGCCACTGCTTAGGGCTATAGGGGTCTGAACAAAAAAAATCTATGAACTAATATTTTTTTGGCTTCCAAGTTACAGCAATTTTAAAATTGATAAATTTTCATGATTTTTGAGAAACACCCTGTATAATATTCTTTCTTATTATATTTTTTTTATTTAAATCAATTATTATTTGGATTTTTTCTTTATCAAATTGAAGTTTTGGAACATTATTGACTGTATTTAAAATAAGGGAACGACGAGGTTAAAGTTCCCTCCCTAAAATTTAGCGTCCTTTTGGCTTAAAGATATACAAAATCCAAAGCATACTTGATTTAAATAAACAAATTTTGCTGAAAAAAAAGTGAGACACCCTGTATAAATTGTATATAGCGAGTACATCAACTTTTATGTAAAATCTACGTAGCATATAGGGAGGTAATGTCGGCTAACTAGAATTTAGAAATACATTGTATATTTACATTTTACATCATTTCTAAATTCTAGTTAGCTGACATTATCTCCTATATGTATATAAAGTAATAACGTTTTAATGTAGAAACTATAAACTATGTAACATTACTATGGACTTATTACATATACATTTTATGTACTAATATTTTTTCGGCTTCCAAAAAAGTTAGATCAAGTTTAAAATTGTTAAGATTTTTGTGGAACACCCTATAAAATTTCATTATTCTTTTTATTATTTTCAAAATTTAAATCAAGTATACTTTGGATTTTCTTTTCCTGCATTAAAATTAACGTATCTTACGGATAAAATCCAAAGAAAACTTGTTTGTAATAAATATGAAAAGACGAACGGTTAATTGAAATCGAATATTTTTTTATGCTGCTTAACGATATACTATAGTTCAGTCAATGGTGTTTTTAGTTTTTAGTTTTTACTTTTTTTTTGATTTTCACATTTTGGATGGGTCTAAAAATATGTAACTTTTAGGCTCAATTTACAACCTTATAATGAAACTATTTAAAAAAATTAAAAACGCCATTTGGTAGTCCCTTTAATATACTTTCAGGATTAATTTACAAAATTCAAATCGATTGTTTTTTAATTAAGTTATGATTATTTAAAAACCTCTGTGTAATCGCCTAAAATTCTAGTGGCATCTCTTTCGCACAGTTATATGTTTCATTCGTCCATCGCATTTCCAAGGGACAGAGAAATCGGAGTTATACATTTTGCGACTATCCTCTGAATATTAATTTTGAATTTGTTGAATTTCCTTTTTCTTGAACAAATATTACCGTCCTTCCGGCATTTTTGCTGTTTAAAAATGTGACCTAATTTACTTTATCTAACTTCAATCCACATTGTTCACCAAATCGCTTATTTCTATAAGCAATGGTTTGATTTTTTTTTCATTTTTGTATAATTACTTTTTCCATATTGATAAAAAACACATAAAAAAATGTCTGTGCTACTCAAAAATATTTTAACACAGTCAGATGAGGAAACATTGAAATGGGGGCAAAAGCCGGTAGAAAATTATCTCAAAAAATTATAATTATTTCTTCTCAAATGATAAATGTGAAATATTTTATTAAAAATTATGTAAATGAAGACACTTATTCCATGCAAGAGTTAGCTAATTTACTAAATTATTAAATACAATTTTATGGAAAGTGACTTTCTGAATTTAATTCTTTTATTGTAAATAACAAATTGAGATAATTAAATTATTTTCGAAATACAGTGACGAAACTAAAATTTTATGGGAAATACTTAGATGTAAAAGCTTGTCTAAAGGACAAATAATACAACATTTTGCCGATCAAAAGATATGTGTTGTTATTTTATATTTGTGCATATAAAAGGGTTATTTTTCCACAAGCATATTAAAAGTGTCGCTATACTGACAAAATGTACCCAGTAAACCAATTTGTAACTTATATATAAAATATACATAGATAGCTCGTAAATTCTCCTATGTAGCTAATTTAACGTAAAATATATGTATATTTTACATATATAATATTATATTATTTTCTCTATGTAAATAATAAGTAAAATTTATAATGTGCTATTTATATAGAATTATTTACATATACAATTGATAAGTTCGTATATGTATATTTTATATACAAGGTGTCCCGTTATTCGACCGACAACGTTTAACTGAAGATTCCTCACCTCAAAATAAGTCGATATGACCCTACTTATCTATTACCAAAATGAACCTCTGAGGAGTTATAAGCTTTTGAAGTTGAACTAAAAAAATACATTTTTCTTTATTGCGTCCAAACCAATGAAGATTTTATGACGAAATTTGGCGTACTTGAGTTTTTATAAGAAACACGCACTTTGTAAAAAAATAGACAAAATTTAACATCTGCAAAGGGTTTAAACTGAAGAGGATGGGCATAAACCTCCTTATAAGTTTTTAGTCTCTTAAGATATTAACATTAAAATTACCAATTCCCATTTAATCATTCAATTGTAAGATTTTTTGTCTCTTTTATGTCTTCCAAATAAATTATGCCGTTCTTGCAGAAAATGAGAAAAATAAAACTAGTGCAAAACAGTAAAGTTAGGCAACACAAAGTACTTTTTCCTATTGTTTCAATATTAAGTCGCCCTTTGAAACCAAAACCGTAGTAAGAACATTGATGTCATAATAGATAATACAGTAACTTTCAATTTATAAAAATTACTTATAAAATAGATGCAATCTATTCATTTCTTCCAAAAAAATTATGCCGTTCCTGCGAAAAATGTAAAAAAGAAATTCGGTGAAAGACTAATTTAATTAATAACTTCACATTATCTAAGTGAAGTTGCATAAACTTAAATTTTAATTTTTTGGAGAATATCTAACGTATTGTTAAAGTTTACCAGTTTAAACGGTATTAATTTAAAATAAAACAAATGAAGAAGAATTAATTTAACAGTTTTATTAAAAAAATTATTGTAATAAATTAAGTGCATGTTCAACGTGAGTGCCCTCTGAACGAATACAAGAATTAATACGGCACAAAAATGAAAATCGAATAGATTCAAAGAAGTTTGGGATTTCACGTATCTCATTGGTTGCGTTGACGATTCGTACCCAAAGATCTTCTCTGCTTTCTACTGGACTACTGTAAACTGTATCTTTTAAACAACCCCAAAAAGAAAAATCTAGAGGATTTAGATCCGGTGATCGCGGTGGCCAAGTGACTGGAGCATAAGCACCCCGACCAATCCATCGGCGAGGAAATTTTTCATTTAAATAATTTCTCACATATATTGAAAAATGAGGAGGGGCTCCGTCTTGCATAAACCACATCTATGCTCTGATGGCAAGGGGTACTTCTTCTAGTGTAGTCCAGTAAGATTATTTCTTAGAAAATCGAAATACGACACACCATTCAGTCTTGGTGGTAATTCAAATGGCCCTATAATATGATTGTCGATTATACCTGCCCACAGGTTGATGGAAAACTGCCTTCGATAATTGGCTACAATTTTATCATGGGGATTTTCATCTGACCAGCTATGCAAATTAATCATTCCGCTTCTTGAGAAGCAATATTCGTCAGTAAACAAAATTATTCTGGCCATATTTGGATTTTGGTCGTATTTACGTTTGAACCATTGGCAAAATAACAATCTATTGTTCAAATCAATCGGCAGCAATTCTTGAACTTTACAAAAATGGTATGGATGAAGTAACTGTTCTTGAAGTGTTCTGTGTACGGCAATTTTTTGAATTTGTAATTGCGTAGAAATCTCTCTTACACTTACTCTGCGATTCTCCTCCACACATCCCAATATTTGTTCTTCTGCCTCTACTGTTCTTATTGTTCGTGGGCGCCCTACATTTCTACGTTCAGTTTCCAGTTTACCATATTCACGCAAACGACGATCTAAGTTAGCAAATGTTGTATGATGAGGAGTTTGACGATTTGGATACTTCTCAGCATATCTTTTAGCAGCAGCTCTAGCATTACTGTGACATTCACCGAATACTACGTGTATGTCGGCATATTCATTAAATGAATAGATTGCATCTATTTTATAAGTAATTTTTATAAATTGAAAGTTACTGTATTATCTATTATGACATCAATGTTCTTACTATGGTTTTGGTTTCAAAGGGCGACTTAATATTGAAACAATAGGAAAAAGTACTTTGTGTTGCCTAACTTTACTGTTTTGCACTAGTTTTATTTTTCTCATTTCTGCAAGAACGGCATAATTTATTTGGAAGACATAAGAGACAAAAAATCTTACAATTGAATGATTAAATGGGAATTGGTAACTTTAATGTTAATATCTTAAGAGACTAAAAACTTATAATGAAGTTTATACCCATCCTCTTCCATTTAAACCCTTTGCAGATGTTAAATTTTGTCTAATTTTTTACAAAGTGCGCGTTTCTTATAAAAACTCAAGTACACCAAATTTCGTCATAAAATCTTCATTGGTTTGGATGCAATAAAGAAAAATGTATTTTTTTAGTTCAACTTCAAAAGCTTATAACTCCTCAGGGGTTCACTTTTGGTAATAGATAAGTAGGGTCATATCGAATTATTTTGAGGTGAGGAATCTTCAGTTAAACGTTGTCGGTAGAATAACGGGACACCTTGTATAAATAATAATGTATTATTAATGTAAAATATCGCCTGTGTTATTTACATTAGACATTTAATGTAAAATATACCTACATAAATTATTTACATATATTCTTTATGTAAATAATTCATACATAAAATATAAAATAAAATAACTTATTAGAAAAATGATTGGAAGTTGGGTTAGAATTTATTTATTTTGTTATAAATAATTTTAACTACTTAATTTTTATATTTAATTTCTTTATTTTGAATATTTTTAAAGTTTAGAATTTTTTCTAAATTTTTTTAAATTATGCGAGAGGGGTTAAAATTTATTGTTTATTTTGTTATAACTTTTTTTAACTTGACTAATTTATATTTAATTTTTTTTATTTGTATTAAAACAAATATAATATTTATTTAATGTGGAATTGCTTTAAAACAATGTTTTTGTGTCTTCATTTCATGAAGCCTCGATGGTCGAACGGTTCCAAGCAAAAAATTTATATTTTTTGTTTTTATTTACTTATATCTGATATATATTTTATATATAAAAATTTACATAATTTAGACATAATAACCTATCCCCAAATATGGCTGACATCCTGACATGATTTATCCCTAATTTCTCTCTAGATTTTACATAAATTTTCTTACATGTTATATATATTTTACATAAATAATACATCTTTTGGTTTACTGGGTAGTTACGTCACTGCTTACTGGTTACCACATATAAAATCCATCCCCACCAAACCCCTTAGACCTCTAAAAATTATAAAATAATTTGAATTTTAATCTATTCATTATTTATTAATAATTATCGATATTCTGAATGACTTTAGAAATACTTTAAAAAGTGCGGAACATTTAGATTTAGAGCTTATTTTGGAAACAAAACAATACAAATAATTTTCAAAAAAACCTATAGATAAAAGATAAATTTATTCAAAACCAAAAGCTTCTAAATACAGGGTGTCTCACTTTTTTTCCAGCAAATTTTTTTTTAGATAGTTAATGTCATTGTGAACAAAAAAGTCAAAATCCAAAGCATACTTGATTTAAATTTAAAAAATTGAAATAAAATGAAATTTATACAGGGTGTCCCAAAAAATCATTAATATTTTGAAATTTTAAAATTGCTGTAACTTCTTAAGGATTCGAAAAAAGATAGGAAATTTTTTGTTCAGAATGACGTTTACTATCTAAAAAAAAATTGTTGGAAAAAATGTGAGACACCCTGTATAAGAGCCGAATATTTTTTAGATATACAGTGGTGTGAATAAAAATAGGTGTATGAAAAATTTCGTGCCTAACTTAAAAAAAATAACATAATAATAATACAAATATTTTCAATTCTCTGTAAACCAACAAAAACGATCGCTGTTTTGAAAAATATTGTTTTATATTACTTTCTTATGTAATAAATTCAGTTTTATAGGAGATTTGTGAAATATTGGTGTGAAAAAAAATAGGTGTGTTACATATTTTTGTCAAGGAAAAACTATTTATAATGGTTTTTTATCATAGATTAGATTATAAGTTGTATTATAAATCATTATTTGGTAGCATGTCCATGATTTTTCAGTACAGCTGCACAACGACGAGGCATTGAGTCGATTAGGCACTGACATCGCTCAACAGGAATTGACTTCCATCATAGCTTCTTTAACTGCTTTCCAAAATTCATCCTGATTTTTAATTTTGTTTGTTTGCAATTGTCAGCTTAATATCACGCCACAAATTCTCAATAGTGTTGAGATCAGGTGATTGTGCTGGCCATTCCATAACCCTAATTGTTTTGTCTTCAAACCATTAGATTTGTGTTTAGGATCATTATCCTGCTAAAACACCCATCTAAGAGCGAATTCCTCTTCCACATATGGTAGGATTATTGTAAATAAAATATGAATATAGCTTGGAGCATTCATAATGTCTTTAATACAGAAATTAGGACCCACACCATTATACGAAAAGCATGACCATACAACCACCTCCACGTTTCACTATTTTTACAATAAATTTTGGGATCAACTCTTGGTTCTGAGACCGTATAGTATATTGTTGGGAAAGAAGAGGTATCTTTCTAGGACTACGTGCTGGCAATTTATTTTAAATTAATACTTTTCTGATAGCTGTTGTTGTAACTTCTAAAGCAAATTTAGTCGAGAAAAAACTCATAAATGGGGGTATATCTTTTTTAGTTTTAGAGCTACAGCGTTTTGAATTTTACATCACCGATTTTTGTCAAAATCACAAAAACGCTAATAAGATTTTAACCAGATTGCTTAGGGATTTAAAACAATTATCATTATTAAGCTAAAACCTTCCTCTTTCAATTGGTGACTACAGTAATACAAAAATAATTTTTTTGCACTTTCTATATATAATGAGCTAGTTTAGTCCTTATTGATAGAGACTAAAACGTCACATTTCCTGTCTCTTGTCAAATTTTACTTTACTCCCTGTCTTGTCATTACTTTACTCCCGCCCACGTCATTTGTCATCACTTTACTCCCGCTCACGTAACTTGTAATTAAAAATTAAAATTAGTCATAATCTTGTAATTTGTCTGAATTGCCGCGAAATCACAATCGTTGCAAACTTCAGTCTAGTCTAAACACCACCAATATATTGAGTGAATTCTAACCTCTAATAAATTTATTTGGTTTGGTTTGGAACGGAATTTGATTTTTATTCTGGGGTCGGGGATTGTATTATGTACGGTTTATTATTTTATAGATTGATACTAAATTTTAAATTTAAAGGTGTTTTAAGTGTACACAGAATCGATTCAATCAATTTAGATCTGTAAATGTGGCAAAATCTTTTAAACTTGGTAAACTTTATTCCTGCATCAAAACTTACCTACTTTATTTATTGTGAAGTTAATTATTATTGTTTTAAATTTATAAAATCAATTACAATAATTATAATATTAATCTACAATTATCTATATTTTATGAAAGTTGCTGTATAAATCATTATGACGGGCGAATAAAAATACCCGTCGCCGTCCGATGACAACCGATATTAGTCACAGCGATAGCCATATAATTAAATTATTGTGGAAACTTTTACCTATTAAAAAAGTGCAAAAAATTCTATATGCACCGAGGTAGTAAAGTGAATTTAATCCCTCCTCTGATTGTTTCCCTCGGCTTTGCCTCGGGAAACAAAACATCGTCGGGATTAAAATCAGTCACTTTACTACCTAGGTGCATAAATAACTATTTTGCACTTTCTATATATAATGAGCTAGTTTAGTCCTTATTGATAGAGACTAAAACGTCACATTTCCTGTCTCTCGTCAAATTTTACTTTACTCCCTGTCTTGTCATTACTTTACTCCCGCCCACGTCATTTGTCATCACTTTACTCCCGCTCACGTAACTTGTCATTAAAAATTAAAATTAGTCATAATCTTGTAATTTGTCTGAATTTGCCGCGAAATCACAATCGTTGCAAACTTCAGTCTAGTCTAAACACCACCAATATATTGAGTGAATTCTAACCTCTAATAAATTTATTTGGTTTGGTTTGGAACGGAACGGAACTTGATTTTTATTCTGGGGTCGGGGATTGTATTATGTACGGTTTATTATTTTATAGACTGATACTAAATTTTAAATTTAAAGGTGTTTTAAGTGTACACAGAATCGATTCAATCAATTAGTTAGATCTGTAAATGTGGCAAAATCTTTTAAACTTGGTAAACTTTATTCCTGCATCAAAACTTACCTACTTTATTTATTGTGAAGTTAATTATTATTTTTTTAAATACATAAAATCAATTACAATAATTATAATATTAATCTACAATTATCTATATTTTATGAAAGTTGCTGTATAAATCATTATGACGGGCGAATAAAAATACCCGTCGCCGCCCGATGACAACCGATGTTAGTCACAGCGATAGCCGTATAATTAAATTATTGTGGAAACTTTTACCTATTAAAAAAGTGCAAAAAATTCTATATGCACCGAGGTAGTAAAGTGAATTTAATCCCTCCTCTGATTGTTTCCCTCGGCTTTGCCTCGGGAAACAAAACATCGTCGGGATTAAAATCAGTCACTTTACTACCTAGGTGCATAAATAACTATTAAAATGTTGAAAAAAAAAATCGCATATAAAAAATGTAACAAATTTTTTTTGATTTTTTTTTTCAAAATAAGACTTAAGGTTGTATTATTTTAAGTTTTCTTAAAATTCTTCATATTCTTAACGAATCAACTAAAAATTGAAATCGTAGCTCTTTTACTTTACTTACTATAGCCTTACTCCTACAAGAAGCATTCTGAGGTTAGTCTGATAACATCGGAGGGTGTATAGACGTGAAATTGTTACAAAACACTTGGCATTCCATCAGATGTCACTTATAGCCTAATTGACAAACTGTGCACCTCGTTTGACAAACCGTACAGCCTATTTTTCAAACTAAGCTCAGTACTATACTTTTCGTAGAAGTAACTTCAGAAGGCAGAAGGCCTTAGTAAGTAAAGAAAAAGACCTACGGTTTGAAAATTTTACCTGATTTGTTAATAATATGAACAAGTTTAAGAAAAGATAACCATAATGGGTATTATCTTGGATAAAAAATTCAAAAACTGAAAAAAAAACATATTTTTTTTTTATTTTATTTTTAAATTGCGATTTTTTTTCAACATTTTAACAACTACTTTTGTTGTTGTTACCAGTTGAAAAAGGATAGTTTTACCTTGCTAATGATAATTTTTTAAATCTCTACGCACTTTGGTTAGCGTTTTTGTGATTTTTGACAAAAATCGGTGACCTAAAATTCAAAACGCTACGTTTTTTAAAAAAATTCAAATTTTATTTTATTTCCCTCCAAAGGAATCTATAGTTGTTTTGGTGATATTTTCTGACTTTTACCACATACAAATACTTATTTTGTTGTTTAAGTATATGAGTAGATTTTTGTTTTCAAGTAAAGGAACCGCTTATTATCCCCCTAGGATTGAAAGGTCTGGATTGTTTGAGACGTCTCAAAATTTGGAATAAAGTAAGATAGGTAGAAGACATTTAGAAGTTATGAAATTCTCCCAACTCGTCTTATATTCTATGTGCGATGTGCGATATTTACCAAGAAAAAAGAAGAATTCATTGGATTATATGATGTATGGGAAATGGGAAGGGAGAAGTATTATTAGCAACAGGAAATGTCATTTGGTACTGTTTTTTACTGAATTATGAAAAAACTATAGGAGTAAAATATTAAACAATTGGGTATATATACCGTATAGTTATAACTTAATTTTTTAATCATTCATGGAAAATAAAAAATGCTTTACTTTTTAATTAGATAAAATACTGAATTTGTTTAATTTTGAACTATAGCTATAAAAGTAATATATTGTAAATATAAACGTGACTACAATAAAAGTAGGGTTTCTTGTAATGTGTCGAGGATAATTTGAGAACAATTGTAATAAATAATAACACATGAAAAATAAGAGTTTCATTTTCATTGTTGAAGGACACAATCTTAAAACTTAAAATAAAACACTTTAGGTATTCCATGCATGGTTTCCTCAATCTTCCGCGTGTTTACTCGTTGATTACGTTCGCCACGCCTAAAAGTAGGATAATGACCATAAAGGAAACATTAGGCACAATGTTTCCAAAATACAAAAGAAAATGCATTAGGTGATTAAAATTTAAATCAATAGTTCTTTCTAAAACTGTAGAACTTAATAACTAGTAAATTGCAAAAAGTTGGTTTGGGATTGCTGGTGGTTTTAATTTACAAAAGTTTGCAGACAACAATGACTTTTAGTAATTTATAATTTATAAGTTATTTATTTTACTTCAAAAGCAAAAGAAATAACTTTGCGCTTTCAAAACTTGAGATAGCTCTCTTTTGTTTTTAAATGTGACCTCAGGATAGGCGTAGAAATCATTTAAAAGTTTACATTTTTAAATAAATTTTCTTATGAATTATTATTAATTTTTTTAAATAATTCAGGAGAAACGGGGCAAGCCCTTACGTCTTTACGATTTCTTTAATTTAAATTATTAGTTCCAAAAAGGTCTATATTTTTTAGTAAGTGCATATATAATTAATTATTTATAATGGTGTAGGTTTTCTAATTCCTAAGAAATTGTTAACCACATCAAGTGTTTTTATACTTTATTTCTATACTAATTTGATGTGATTAAAATATTTTCGGATAGTGCGTCATACGCGTCGATTTTCTTTGTATTTCGCTTATGTTGTGATCTACGTGAATGTGCGTATGATTTTTTTATGAGGTTCACTTAAGAACGTTGACACTGCATTTGACCTTTTTTAAAAATTAATAGAAGATGCAAGAAATTACCAACGCTACTTAGTGAAGCGAACATCAATTTTATAGGTTGATGTTAATTTAAATTTTAGATTCTTGAAGAGCAGATTTAGTTAGTGTACCCAACCCCCAAACCCTAGTATGAAACCAATAGGGCTTTCCCAGTTTCTTAAATAGATTAAAAAATAATTGAAATAACACAATAACCAAATTTTGATACTATAAAAATTATTATCGATATTATCAAAATATTCACATTATACTCCTAATAAAGAATCAGGCCTTATTGATTTATGTCCTTTTTTGATAATATGGTAATGGGTATTGGTATTCAGTATTCCACTCCGCAACCCAGAATAACCATCCTTAACCCAATATTTGATGCATTTTAATCCAAAAATGCTTCGCAATATAGCTCATAGATAGATTGCTTTCTTGAAATCAAATATGAGTATAATTGTCATTATCTTAATTGGCAGTCCATGTATCATGAGTAAATAACATTTTTTACAAATAAAAATTAAGTACTTTAAACATTTATTTCTCGAAAATGAATAATTCGTTCCAAATCATCTTCGAGCTTCTCTTCAATTTATTTCTCGGTATTTGATTATTTTGTGGTTATCTGTCATAATTCTATGGTCATAATTAATACAAAAATATGTTCGTTTGTTGCAAACTCCAGGCACTTTTAGATTCTGGGGTCTTCTTGAACCACTCGACACAAATTCGCTTTCGACTTTGTCTTTTACATGAAAAATGAGAGTCGTATTCCACATCGTGTCGAGTAGTTGATGTCGATTAAAAATATTATTATTTATGGCAAATTGAAATACATACTTACATACGAATCATTCTAAATTTTGGTTTTTGATATTATGTTATCCATAAAAAGCCAAAACTTTTACTTTGATAAACTACGATGTACATCTACATAAATAATAAATAATTCATAAGAAATGTAAATAACAAAAAATTAAAATACCAGAACCACACGAATAAAGTTTTGTATACAGGGTGGTGATTATTTAGATGCTCACCATTGGTACCTATCATTTAAAGTAGAAGATTTGCGAGGTCGGTTAAATTAAAGAAAAGTTGTGGATTTCTAAGGCCATTAAAAATCTGAAGGAAATTTTAGGATATTTAAACTCATTATGGCCAAACAACTAACAAATGTGATTATAGAAAATTTATATTTTCGAAACCACTACTGCTACATAAATCAAGTTAAATGACTTAAATAAAAATTTGTTTCCTAGACTCGAAGCTGCGATATTCAACTGTTTTTATTTATAGTGGCCGGCGCCATATTGGAATTTTACATCATCAGATAATAAAAAATAATACATTTTCTGATTCCTAATTAACATTAATATATTCCTTTAGAACATGTGTTGAAAATATGTATAAAAAACAAATTAAATCAATGTTTTATGGACAATTTCCATGGTTACCATAAAAATATCGTCTCAAATAAAACTTTGATTTTGATCAAAATTCTAATAATAATAATTTTTTATTTTAAAATTAGTCAAATAATCTTTTCCATAAAGTTTTCGCATCTTTTAAAGTCACCTTGTTCGAGGTAAAAAATGGGCATACAGTATTGTACATAATTTCTAAACTGCATAAGATGTGAAAGGAATTAAGTCGGTCCACAATTTTTAAAAAAGAATAACCCCCATTATTATCAATAGACATTTAATTTTAAATGAGGTTTAATTTGACATGTATACAGGGTGTCCCATTTGACGTTGGACTGCATGGGTATCTTTGTTATTATTGGAGATAGAAAGTCGGTTAAATGGACAAAGTAGTAGAGATTATTTCGAATATCAATAATTCATTTACAAACAATTTGAATATCACATCGTTCCAACGCTATCTTGAAAAAACAAGAAAAAGCGATTTTCAAAATATGGCTATAACTTCTTTATTTTCGGTGGTACCAAAAATTTTTTTTGACTTAATACAGACAATTTTTTGTGTACAATGCTACTGCAATTGAATATTTTTTTTCGCCCACGGATTGACCGGAAATGAATCAAACTTATTTTTTTCTTATGGCAGCCATATTGGATTTACACATATTCGGAATAAGTGTACTTTTCTGAGTAATTTTATGTGTCATATCTAATATTTTAAGAAAAATAGAAATGATTTTATTTTACTAACCAAAAATGGCCTTGAATAGATGTAAACTGTCAATACATATGTGTTAAGATTTATTTTACATTTAATATTTTAAATAGTTACATTTATGTTATTGACAATTTACATCTCTTAAAGTCCAATGCTAGTATGTAAAATCAAATAATTTAATTTTTTTTTTAAATATGACATAAGTAGTGGATATTTACCGGTTCTGGATCATCCACAATCCACAATTTGGAAGCCCCGCCTCCCATGTAAAGTCCCCATAAGGAGTGTGACGCCCACCCCCCACCTAAATCCCTCCCACCTGAGCTCTGATTGGTCGATTCTCCCCTCCTTCCTGACGTCTGATTGTTCCTGCCCCACCTTAGCTCCTCCTTCTTGAGCTCCTATTGGTCCTCCAGTTGCCCCACTCTAATTTTATTGGACGGCGGCCATTTTCCTAATTATTGCCCCACCCCAAGTACGCTGATTGGTTACCTGCTTAAGTAAGTGCTGCCATCTGCGAATCGGTAGCTTAAGTTACTGATTCTAGTGGCGCCATCTGAAGTTTGCGGCAAAGTGCCAAAGCTTAAAAAAAACACTCGCCACCGTGAATCGAAGCCACAGTCTTTGTTTTGCGTTTTTTTAATTCCAACGACTTAGCGGTTGTGACCACCAAGCAGTTATCATTTCTTTAGTTAGAAATGTAATATATATCGTATTTTACCTGAGACATTGGTATGTGGGGTGATTAAACTCATCAAGGATGTGTGTAATTTACTTTTATTAAATATTTACGCAATAATTATCTTAAAATTTGGTAAAAACCCAAAAATTATTATACGTAGAGCCAGATTATCATATTGGTTGTATATTAGAACTTTGGTGATTGAAATTACGTTAATATGCAGAGGAAGCAAATTTATTTTCATTTTTGAATTATTTAAACTTATACAATAAAATGCATCCATTTCAAAATAATGTAAACGTAGGTAGTGTATAAAAAATAACTTGCAATGTTTTGAAGTGCTGAGGTATTTAATATCTTAATCAGCATAAAATATTTCATTGAACTTGTAATGTGTAAACTGCGTATATCTCAGAATGATGTAAGAAAATCAATATTTTTTTTTCTAATAATTTGTAATGTTAAATACATATTATAATTAATTGGGACATAATATAAAATATTAAAAATACTTCATTCCAATAATAGGGAATTATTTAACAAGTGTATGCAATGGAATTTTTATTATTTACTAAATTTTTATTTTTATGTGACATGTGTATGAGTGAAATGGAATGGTGTTTAAATTGCAATCTTGCAAAAAATCAGTATAAATATTGAACATTTACTATGCAGAAAATAGTTCCAATTTGTATCGTGCAACGGCAGCCAAGAAGCAACAGTCAGCAAAATGTTCAAGAAGAATTCAAAAGTGTCGAAAAAGATGTCCAACTTCAATCCATACTACAAACCGAGACCCTCTACCTCCAATGCAGAAGAATGGAAGCACAAGATTTGCGAACCATCCTCATTCCTCCAGGACGATTGGCAGTTAACACCATCCCAGCTGCAAAAAATTGATGCCGATGTAGAAAAAGCGTTCCCATCACCACAGCTCAACAAACCCAAGTCCGGTGATTATGGGATCATATACGAAACTAGGAGGCTCTTATTTGAGGAAGTCTACCCACTTAACATCTGCGGATCGAAGGTGATTAGATTTGGAGTGGATCCCTTCAACAGCTTCCAGCCAGTTGTTTTGATATCGAAAACTGGGTACGAAAATGATGTTCGGTTCAATCGAAGCACCTTTAACGAATTATTATTCTTCGTGCCGAACATGATAAATACCATGAACAGTAAGGGGGAAGATGTTATCAACCTCACCGAGTACGTGGTGAACATCCAGAGCAACTGGGCCCAGCTTAAGAGGATTGACGTGGACGAGAAAATAGCTTTCTATCTGGGGGTGCAGTCGCTCCAAAACCTGCAAGACATGGTCCTATTTTATCTGGAGAGGTTCAACATTGTGGGAGTCCGAAATTGGCAGCCCTTCGAAGATTTCCTCCACCAAGTATACAGCAGGGTCCTGAATGATAATCGGTTTGAGGTCCAGAATTCTGATATTTTAGCACAAATCAATGATGATAAAAATGAGGATATTCGACCATTTTTGTGCGAGGTGTATATTAAGTTTAATTCATTTTTAAAGAAAAAAATTGAGGATCTCTTAAATTTAAATTTGCACACAAATCGTTTGTATTAAATATGTTTATTTTGTTTTAAGGTTTAATTTTTATATTTAATTTTTATGTCTTATTTTTTATATCTTTTATAAATAAATGCATATTTAAATTTTATTTTTTTTTATTTTTAAATTTATTTATCCTAATTTACAAACTAAAATTAAATTAAACATGGTAAGTAAACATTTTTTATCATAATAAATTATTTAAATTTAATAACATTAAAAGTAAGTTAATAAATCGTGCTTGGTTCCAAGAAAACAAGTTCAACACTACAAAACATTATTTTTGCTAATCCAGCTATTATGAGTTTTATCAAGCCCGAGCCACTTGACAAACACTTTATCATTCTTTTTTCTAATAATTTTTTCAACGAGATATGCATCTTCGTGTTTAACTTTTTGTAATTCCTCCGAGTAAAATGCTCCTTTTATGGGTTGGCCCTGCATATCCTCTAATAAATACGTTATTGGATTGGTTATATTCATTTTTTTTACACGAAATATCTCAGTGGTCCAGTTTACCAAATAACTTTTGTCGAAAACCGCTTTTTGCTTGCTAATTCTTACGACATCACCAACATTTAGTTTACCACGTCCGGCTATTTTTATATGAGAATAAACTGTATTTAATAAAATATCTTCATTTATCTTTGAAACGTCAGCAGGTTTCATTTTTATTGTTGTGTGTTTAGTATTATTGTAAGATTCGATAATTTTTTCCAGAACATCACACCACTTATACTGTCCAGCTAAACTGAAGTGTTTGTAAATTTTTTCCTTTAATGTGCGAATAACACGTTCAGCAATAGACGCCTTCATGATGCTAAATGTTGAATAATGATTTATTCCGTTGATTTTCATAAGTTTTGAAAAGTTTTTATTGTAAAATTCTTTGCCTTGATCTGTCTGCAAATTTGAAGGTTTTCTCCCCATTTTAAATATTGCTATCATCGCGTTTGTTATGGTGGATCCACTTTTATCTTTTACAGGAACAGCCCATAAGTATTTAGAAAAACAATCAATAACAACCAAAATATACTTGAATCCTTTATTTTCCCGTGCGTAAAGTTGAAATTCAGCTAAATCCGCTTGCCATAAATCATCAATGCCCTTTATAATAGTTCTTCGTCTTTGAAATTTTTTTCTAGCTGGTTTATGAAGTTCATTTACAATATCTTGCTTTACGTCGCTCATTTTTCTTGATATAAATATTGATTGTGAATGTACGATTTAATTTCTGCTATACTCTTATCGATTTTTGAATCCATCTCATAGAGAAGTTTATTTGAAACTGAGTCGAGAGTTTTCTCTAAATTTGCTATAAGCTGATTAGTTTTCATCTCAGAACTAGAAATCTTCTTATTCATGGACTTATTAACATCTTTTAACATATTGTTTATATTTTCATTATGCTCATTTTTTAAATTGGTTTTTAAGTTATTTATTTTTTTTATTATTTCTAATTCTAAATCATCAACGAATTTCTTATTTACTGCATCCATTGAATCGATTGGTGTTGATAGTTCTGTTAATCGTCTGTTTTCAAGATTAAAATTCCCATCTCTGGTAAACAAAAAGCCTGGACCTGGAGGACCAGGTTTTATCGAATTGATATTTTTTAAGTGACGTCCAAATTTATCGACGCTCATGATGTCAATCATAAATGATAACTGGATATTTTTGATTTAGCACACCTATTTATGTGAATTATAAAATTAAATTTGCCTCTCTAAGTTCTTCCTCAATTCTAATAATTTCGTTTTCATGAGAATTATTGCCCACCCCTCTTGACGCATGTAATAAACACAATCGATCTACAAGCTCATTAGGGTCGTCCCAGTAAACATATTCCAATGGTTTTTGTGTTAATTTCAAAAAGCCGGTTCCAATTCTATTTCGTGATGCTCTTGTTGTAGGACCGATGTAAGTCCGAAATCGGTTTCGAAGAGTTTGTTCGACAAATAAAGGTCTTATTATATTTTGATATTTGTAAGACTTTGAACCTTTAATTTGCTGACTTGGATCACCGTTTCTTCTCAGTGCAGAACTCTTTTCCAATATTTCCTTATATGCTTCTTTATCATTATTATTAAATCCCTCAGGATCTTTCTTAAATAAAAGTTCATAAAGACCTGGGGTTCCTTTGTAGATCTTCTTTTCAATAATCAAATCTGCACCATTTAACACAATGTTAGATTTTCCAATTTGCCATTTTTCCGTAAGTGGGTTATATATAATGCCATAGGTAGTATCATATTCATCTTGTGTATCTTTCATTAAACCATTAATGTACTGCTTCGGAAGTTCATCAAATTGTTCTAAAAACTGATCATAAACTTCAGGTCTTACATCTTCAAGATATGATTGATAGAATGGTCTCTCCTCCTCAAATACATAATCATCCAAGTCATCATGTACCACATCCTCATATACAGTATCTGTCAATTTTGGTGTTTTAACAGGTGCTTTATATTTGTTAGATGTAGCTTTTCGTTTATAATTTTTTGATGATTCATCATTATTCGCTTCCAATTTTTCTTCTTTTGGTTCCTCTTTCGGATCCTCCTTCGGTTCAGCTTTAACTGAAATTTTATCTGACTGCTGTAAAATTCTTTTTAATGGCTCTAAGATTGGCTTATAAGATTTAGCCAGTTGCTCTTCTGCATCAGATCGTCCTAATTTTAAGGCAAGGACCTTTTTCCTAATGTCGCTTTGAATTTTAATTAAACTTTTCTTAACCTCAACGCCTTTCTTATTCATTTTAGCAAGATATTATCAATATTATATAAATAGGTGTACGACCTTGAACAGGTTTTATCAGCTTTTTATCAGCTTTTTATCAGCTTTTTATCAGCTTTTATCAGGTTTTGAACAGGTTTTATCAGGTTTTATCAGCTTTTTATCAGGTTTTATCAGCTTCTGAACAGGTTTTATCGGGTTTTATCAGCTTTTTATCAGCTTTGAACAGGTTTTATCAGCTTTTGAACAGGTTTTATCAGCTTTTATCAGATCTTGAACAGGTTTTATCAGCTTTTGAACAGGTTTTATCAGGTCTTGAACAGGTCTTATCAGGTCTACGTATGACTTGTTTCGATAAAGGATTAATTGTTACTAACAAGTTTTGTAAAAAATCTGTCTAAATATTTTCTATATCTTCCTTTGTTAACATCACTCTCCTTATCAATTACAAAAAATCCGAACTTCTCGTTCCAACATTGCGAGCATAATTCCTTAAATTCTTCAAATTTCATATCACCACCCACGTGATCATTATAAACATGCTTTAAATTCAAATCATCTTGCTTAAATAATATGATGAAATTTGCGTTGTCTCTGATAAGATGCTTAGGTATGCGGGTATAAGTTTGGCACAAATAAAACGAATCGAGACTTTTATGACGACCCATAGAAAAAAAATCTCTCATCTTCTGTTGATTTTCACAGGCCACATCATCAAAAATAAAAATCGAATTTTCTTTGGCATTATTTATGTTAATAATTTCGGTATTCTCCGAATAAGGAAAAAATCCAATTTCGGGCAAGGAGCACATAACCTCTTTAAGTAACTGGTATTTGGGCTGGTACAATGACTTTGAATACATGTATATATTTTTAAACTTTAAACCATTTGGATCAAAGATTAAACTAAGCATAACATTCGTTTTTCCACAATTCGAGGGACCACATATTATTGCTCGAATCGAGTTTGGTAATAAATTGCCATGTTTCTTCTTCACTTTATTTAATCCTTGACCCACATACTCATCTAAGTTTATCACCGCCAGGGTATCTTTTTGTTTTACAGTTTCCATCGTACTAACAAATTTTAGTATCGACATATCTATATATAATGATTGTTTCTTAAAAAAATCTTTCAAATGGCTTCACACGTTGGAAGAGGAATCATCAACACGCTAATAAATAAATTACCGATTGAGTTGCATATTCCCGGGTATCAGTATTGCGGACCTGGTACAAAATTGGAGGAAAGATTAAATCGACAAGACCTCGGCATAAATCCTTTGGACGCGGCTTGTAAACAACACGATATTTCCTATTCTCAAAACATGGATTTGGGTGAGCGTCATAAAGCAGATGAAGTTCTAGAAAAGGCTGCATGGCAGAGATTTAAATCAAAAGATGCAAAATTTGGTGAAAAAGCGAGTGCCTTGGCTGTAGCATCGGCTATGAAAGTAAAACGAAAATTGGGTTTTGGTATGGGTATGGGTATAAGATCCTGTAACAAAAATGCCAAAAATCGTTCTTTTACTGGTGGTGTTGTAAAAAAAGCAAAATATGCAATTAAAGGACTCAAGCATAAAAACAATAAAAGTAAGCAAACACAAGTCTTATTAAAGGAGGGGACCAATATTGCATTAGCCGCGGCTAGGGCTGCTGTACGCGATGTGGGTGGAAGAAAGAAGATAAAAACTCCGCGCATTATTCCGATACCCAAAACCGGAGGAGTTTTGCCGCTTATCCCCATTTTCGCTGGACTTAGTGCATTGGGAAGTTTGGCTGGAGGTACAGCAGCAATTGCTAAAGCAGTTTCGGATACGAAAACGGCCTCAAAAAAACTTCAAGAAGCGGAACGCCATAATAAAACAATGGAAGCAATAGCCTTGGGGAAAAAAGGAACAGGGCTCTACTTAAAGCCATATCGAAAGGGATTTGGAATTTGTCTTCGTAATTCAAAAAACTTTTAAGTCAGCTACCCCGCAGAGCACTTAGTGATGTGGACATTTTGAAATTTAATAAACAATATAAGATTAAATTCTTTAGAGGTGTTTTTATGCGAGATAAATTACCGAATAAACCATTTTTTAGAGAAAGTGGAATTGTGAATTTGGATAATTACTCGGGACCCGGAACCCATTGGGTAGCATACAGAAAGCAAGGCAATATTGTTAAATATTTTGACAGTTTTGGTAACTTACCACCACCTAAAGAAATTCAAAATTATTTTGGGGGTAGCGAAATAAGGTATAATCACGATAGATATCAGAAATTTAATACGTATAATTGCGGTCATTTATGTATCGAATTTTTATTATAAATAAAGTATTTTTAACAATGTCCTTTTAGTCATGTCTCGTACTTTCACCCTAACAGGTAACACGTCTGTTTTAAGTAGAAACTATTACCCACCAATTGAGCTGAATTCTGCCGAATATTGTTTGGGGCTTATTGCATTTCATACGTTCAATACGATACCTAACATTGAAGAAGGTTGTAATAAATTTTATTTTGGATCGTCATCAATTACAATCCCAACTGGTTCCTACGAAATAACTGATATAGAAAAATATTTGCGACGACATTTAATTTTGCCCGCTGATGCCCAAAACGCTGCAGATCCGGACAAGTCGTTTAGCCTAAAACCGAATAATAATACTTTACAGTGCGAATTATTTAGTACATATGACGTGGATTTTCAACCAGCAGATTCGATAGGAAGACTATTGGGATTTTCGGGTAAACAAATTCTCCAAGCCAACAAATTGCACGTTTCTGATCAACCGGTCGAAATAATTAAAGTTTCAAGTGTGAGAATTGAATGTAATATTATTTCGGGCTCATATTACGATGATAAATCGGGTCATACGTTGCGTGAATTTTTTCCTTCGGTAGATCCCGGATTTGCCATAAATATTGAACCTAATAATATCTCATATTTATCAGTAAATACGAAAACCATTGATAATATAACAATTAGACTTTTGGACCAAAACGGAGAGCTGGTTAACTTTAGGAACGAAAAAATCATTGTTCGTCTTGAATTAATTGAACGGTCTAAGATAAAATAATGGGGATAGTATTTGTCCAAGAAGAAGAGCATAAAACGCTGACAGAAGAGTCTGCAACAGCCAGTAAGAAAAAAATCATCAAACGGTTAACACTAAAAAGTATTAATTTGTTAAAAGCTCTCGGCTATCATGTCAAAACTTAAAATATTTAACGATATTTCTTTTGATGAGACAATCGTAAAAGAGGAATATCACACATACTTGCCCAGGACGCAAAATTTTGAAAATAATGATGAAATAAGAATATTAATTCAAAATCAAGACTTGTACACTTTACCATGTGAGAGTTACATTTACCTCGAGGGAATAATAAAAAAACCGACACCTGAAGCAGGACAAACTTTGGACTTTAAATTAATAAATAATTCGTATTTGTTTTTATTTGAAGAAATTAGATACGAACTAAATGGGGTGGAGGTTGACAAAATTAGAGATCCTGGGATTACATCAACGATGAAAGGTTACGTTTCCTTCGGGGAAAGAGAATCTAAAGTGTTAAATTTGGCCGGATGGTGTCCACATATGGAAAATCATTTTCAACAAAAAGACTCATTTTTTGCTTGCATTCCCTTAAAAATGATTATGGGGTTTGGTGAGGATTATAAAAAAATAATCATCAATGCGAAACAAGAATTGGTATTACTTCGTTCTAGGACGGACTTAAACGCTTACAAAGGATCTGAAAACTTTAAATTTCAAATAAATAAATTAGAATGGCGAATTCCCCACGTTATGATAAATGATGAGGTGAAACTTCAGATGCTTGAAAAAGTTAATATGGATGTTTCAATAAAAATTCCCTTCCGAAAGTGGCAGTTGTTGGAACTTCCGGGACTAAAAAATACCAAAAAAGAAAT
The DNA here is from genome assembly GCA_963971135.1 of Stenus bimaculatus. Classification (NCBI taxonomy): domain Eukaryota; kingdom Metazoa; phylum Arthropoda; class Insecta; order Coleoptera; family Staphylinidae; genus Stenus; species Stenus bimaculatus. The sequence goes on from OZ020187.1 coordinate 15,305,800, forward strand.
ATGGAGTGTGAAAACTTCAACAAACATGGAAAAGCCCCGTTACGTCATCCTCGGTTTTCAAAATAATAAAAAGGATACCGCCAATAAAAATATGTCTCAATTTGATCATGTGAATATCGAAAACATTAAAGTTTACCTAAATTCAGAGTGCTACCCGTATGATAACATGAAACAAAATATGGATTTGGATAATTATGCCCTAACGTACTACATGTACTCCCAATTTCAATCTAGTTACTATGCACGAGCAACAAATGAACCTCTTTTTAATTATAGCCAATTCAAAGGTCATATGCTTTTTGTCTTTGATTGTTCTAAGCAAAAGGAAAGTTTAAAATCTTCGACTGTTGATCTAAAAATAGAGATGGAGACAACTGCATCATTTAATGAAAATATAAGAGCATATTGCCTCATTTTGAGTGATGCAGTAGTTGAGTACACACCTCTTTCCGGAATTGTGCGAATTATACACTAAAATGGCTAAACCTAATTTAATCATAGTTGACATTCAAGGCTTTACAATAAATGGTAAATTTGTTCCTAAAGAAATGTCAGTTTCCAAAAATGGTGTGGATGTCGACACTTTTCTTTTTAAACCGGAAAAACCATATTTTGCTTTAAACAAAGAAGATAGGAAACTGGTTACCTGGCTCGAAAATAATCATCATTGTCTAAAATATAGCACTGGATTTATTAAAACTAAAGAAATTAAAAATATATTGGATAGTTACACAGATAGTTTTCAAGATATTTTTTATGTAAAAGGCCACCAAAAGAAGAATTTTTTAATGAGATTTACCCGAAACAGTATAATAAATTTAGAAGAGGAAAAAATTTGTGAAGTTTTAGTTGATAGTAAACATAATTGTGTAAATCATTTAAAATATATTTGTATATGTAGTAAATCAAATGTTACAAAACTATGCAACTGTTTACATATTTATAATAAATAAAACATCTATTTATAAGTATATAATAGTTTTTTGTTTAATTGAAAATTACCTGTTTTTTTTTGCAAATAATTAATATGAATCACTCAGTATGTCAGTAAATGCTGATCTTTAATAATGTGTAAAATGCAATTTTGCAATTTAACATTTTATTAAAATGTTCATACTAACAATATTGCTGATCATTTCAATATTGCGTTGAGCGAAGAACAAAGTGCTTTTTAACAATTTTTAGAGTTCGCTGTCCTTAAAAGTAGTACGTGTGTTTTATTTATAAATTAATTGCTATATTGGGGTAAGTTAATTTAAATAAAAACAATTAAAATAAATTTTTTAAACCTAATTATATTTATAGATTAAAACAAAATGAATTGCATTACTTGCAAAAAAGCATTTTCTTCAAAAAGCAATTTACAAAGGCACGAGAATAGTTGTGGAAAATCTATGCGAATTACTTGTAAAATTTGCAATAAAGATTTTTCCAGGGAAGATGCGTTGAAACGACATATAAGATCTGTCCATGTCGAATCGATTCTGTGTTCGGATTGTGGGCAAATTTTTAATTCGGCGTTGGAGTACACCAATCATACCCACACTTTTATTTCAACACCTAAACCAACTCTTAAAAGAAAAAATTCGAATGCAGCAGATAATTCCAACAAAAAGTATTGCCAACATTGCGATGAGACAATAAATAACCTTACACTCTTTTCGGCTCATTTAAAATCGAGGAAACATCAAAGCAATCTTCCCCAATCAACGGAAAATGGTGTCATATGTATTAAGAGCAGTTTTAAGAAACGTATTGCTACTTATAAAATAAACGCACCAAAAGAACCAATTGATATTGATTTTGTTACATTTTTAGATCATATAAAAAATAAAGTATATAATTGCATTAAAGAGTCAGTACAAAATACCAGCATTAAGGTAAATTTGGAATTGTTTGGGTATTTTATTAAACCTAATGGCACAGATGAAAATATCCAAACTGAATTGAAATCTTTTAACACAAAATTCACTATTGTAACAAAATCAAGTGATATTGGGAATTTATATAAAAACTGGTGCAAAGTACTCCAAACGAAAAGCGAAGAATTTCAAGTAAGAATTTATTAAACATAATGGTTTATAAGTATTTTATTCATTTATATATTTTAGGAAAAAGATAGTGGATGGGCTTTTTATGCGGTGTCACATTTGGAAATTAACATCAATAAATATACACCATTAAAAGGATCTTCATATATGAAATTGCCATCTGATATTGATAATAAAAAGGCATGCATCAATATTCAAAATGCTGATGATGCATGTTTGGCTTGGTGTATCGTTGCGGCTCTATATCCATCTCAACACAACGTAAGTAGGACAACGAGTTACCCAAAATATGAAGATGTTCTAAATTTGAAAGGTGTTACTTTTCCTGTTAAATTAGACGATGTTAAAAAAATTGAAGTTTTAAATGATATTAGTATAAATATTTATGGTTTAGAGTTTAGTAAAAAATTAAATAAAAACTTAGTAGTAGGTCCAATTCATCTTACACAAAATAAAAAAAATAAACATATTAATTTGTTATACATTGAAGAAGGCACAAAAAGTCATTACATTTTAATCAAAAACCTATCCAGATTAATTTCTTCACAAGTATCATCCTATGAACATAAGACATTTTTGTGTGATGCCTGTTTAACCTTTTTTTCATCTCAGTTACGCTTAGATCAGCATTGTTTAAATGATTGTAGCCATGTTTACACAATTCTTCCGTCAGAAGATTTAAAATTACAAAAAAATGGCGATTTAATTCCTGGCAATATATTAAAATTTCAAAATTATCAAAATAAAATGAAAGTACCATTTTGCATTTATGCGGATTTTGAGTCACTAATCCAACCAATTTCAACATGTCACCCTGATCCATCTGGCACAAGTTACACCGAAAATACTCACATTCATGTACCCTACAGTTTTGCTTATTATATTGTGTGTTCATATAATAATTCCTTTAATAAATTTAAAACATATACGGGCTTAGATTGTCAACAAGTTTTTATAAAATCCATAGAAAACGAAACGCAGATAATATATGAAAATCATCTTAAACCGATAGTTAAAATGAATAATTTAGATCCTTTAGATAAATTAGTATTTTATGCAACAGATGACTGTCATATATGTGGTAAAATTCTGGATGATGATAAGGTAGCTGATCATTGTCATCTCACAGGTCGATTTATTGGACCCGCTCATAAAAGGTGCAATTTAAATTACAAGGTACCGAATTTTATACCTGTTTTTTTTCATAATTTGGGAGGATATGATAGTCATCTCTTCATAAAAGAATTATGTGAACATGCAAATAGTAACCTCAATAAGACTAATGACGAAATGGACCCTACTTGTAGCAATGATGATTACGAATACGATGAAGAGGATGAGGAAAATTATAAAGATTTTCCAAAGATTGATTGCATTGCACAAACCAAAGAAAAATATATTTCTTTTTCGAAAAAAATTAAAGTTGATATGTATTTGGATAAAGATGAAAAAATGAAGAATGTACACATTAGATTAAGATTTTTAGATTCATTTAAATTTATGAATTATAGTTTGGATAAATTGGCAAAAAATTTAGAAGCTGAAAAATTTTATCATTTAAAAACAAATTTTAATGCTTTGGAAAAATTTAAATTGGTTACTAAAAAAGGAGTATTTCCGTATAGTTATTTAGATTCAATGGAAAAATTATTAGATGAAAAATTACCTGAAAAAAATCATTTTTTTAATTCATTAACTAATTCAAACATATCAGAAGATGACTACCGGCATGCAATTAATGTTTGGACATCTTTTTCGTGTAAAAACTTAGGAGACTATTCAAACATATATCTTAAGACTGACGTATTACTTTTGGCTGACATATTTGAAAATTTTAGATTAATTTGTATGAATACATACGACTTAGATCCAGCTCATTATTATACTGCTCCTGGGCTTAGTTGGGATGCTATGCTTAAATATAGTGATGTAGAATTGGAATTAATAACTGATTTAGACATGTATCAAATGATAAAGAAAGGTTTAAGAGGGGGTATTTGCCAGTGCAGCCTACGTCATGCGAAGGCGAATAATAAATACATGTCTAAATTTGATCCTCAAAAAACATCATCATATTTAGCATACATTGACGCTAACAATTTATACGGGTGGGCAATGTCTCAATACTTACCTATTGGGGGCTTTAAATGGCTATCTGGAGGTGAGATTGACGTTTTAGATATTTCAAATATTTCTGATGATTCGCCAATTGGATACTTTTTCGAAGTCGATATTGAGTACCCAAGAGAATTACATAATAAACACTGTGAGCTGCCATTTTTGGCTGAAAATATTTCGCCTCCAAATTCTAAATTTAACACCAAAAAGCTTATTGTAAATTTATATGATAAAGAAAAGTATGTAATTCATTATAGAAATTTAAAACAAGCTTTATTTCATGGCCTAAAAATTAAAAAAATACATAGGGTTTTATGTTTTAAACAAAATAATTGGTTAAAGAAATATATTGATTTGAATACCAGCTTAAGACAAAATTCTAAAAATGACTTTGATAAAGATTTTTATAAATTAATGAATAACAGCATATTTGGGAAAACTCTAGAGAATGTTGATAAAAGAAGAGATATTCAATTGGTAAATCATTGGAAAGATATTGGAAAGCGTAAAGGAGCTGAAAGTATGATTGCCAAACTTAATTTTAAAAGTGCAACCATATTTTCAGAAAACTTTGCTGCCATACATTTAGAAAAACTTAAAGTAATTTATAATAAACCCATTTATGTGGGATTTTCGGTGTTAGAAACTTCAAAATTTTTAATGTATGATTTTTATTATAATTTTATTAAAATAAAGTATGAAAATAGAGTTAAGCTTTGTTATATGGATACAGACAGCTTTATTTTATATATTGAGACAGAAGATTTTTATATGGACATAAAGCATAACAATGAGATGTTTGATACTTCAAATTTTGATTTAAGTAATCCCTACGAAATACCACTAATTAATAAAGCAGTATTGGGTTTAATGAAGGATGAAAATTGTGGGAAGATAATGTTTGAATTTGTTGGATTACGTCCCAAAATGTATGCATTTGATGTAGTAGGTGAGTGGACTAAAAAAGTGAAAGGTATAAAAACGTCTGTTGTTAAAAATGAAATAACAGAAAATGATTTTAAAAAAACACTATTTGATCCTCAAAATATTAAAATTTATAAGAAACAAAATTTATTCAAATCCATTTATCACACAATTTTTTCCCAAACCCAAAATAAGGTAGCATTATCATGTAATGATGATAAGCGTTATATTTGTCAAGACAGGGTAAATACTCTTGCTTGGGGGCATTACGATATACCAAATAATGATGCAGATTCTTCAAAGTATACTTAATTGAAATGCTATTTTTTTATTTTTGTACATGTATATTTATTTTATTAGTTTTAGTTTTAGAATAATTTTAAAATATTTATTTCATTTAATATAATGTATCATACTAAATTTTGTTTATTTTGTATTTTGTAAATATTTTGTAAGTATGTATATTTAAAATAAAGGTAAATTTATACACACACATTATGAGTTTAATCACCCCACATACCAATGTCTCAGGTAAAATACGATATATATTACATTTCTAACTAAAGAAATGATAACTGCTTGGTGGTCACAACCGCTAAGTCGTTGGAATTAAAAAAACGCAAAACAAAGACTGTGGCTTCGATTCACGGTGGCGAGTGTTTTTTTTAAGCTTTGGCGCTTTGCCGCAAACTTCAGATGGCGCCACTAGAATCAGTAACTTAAGCTACCGATTCGCAGATGGCAGCACTTACTTAAGCAGGTAACCAATCAGCGTACTTGGGGTGGGGCAATAATTAGGAAAATGGCCGCCATCCAATAAAATTAGAGTGGGGCAACTGGAGGACCAATAACAATCAGACGTCAGGAAGGAGGGGAGAATCGACCAATCAGAGCTCAGGTGGGAGGGGTTTAGGTGGGGGGTGGGCGTCACACTCCTTATGGGGACTTTACATGGGAGGCGGGGCTTCCAAATTGTGGATTGTGGATGATCCAGAACCGGTAAATATCCACTACTGATATTACTTA